>CATIWC010001554.1:0-413737 GCA_948472305.1 Vicia faba | reverse complement strand
GGCATCCGAAAAAGGGCCATGCGCTAATGCAGTTGGAAGTATAAGTACCACAGAACATGTTCGGCGTATGGTAAATATTACCACTTTTTAAAGTTATATTTTGATTCATAATATATTTTATTAACTGAAGTTAATTTTATTATTTAGACTAAAATTTTGGGGAGACCTCCATTGATGATCGAGTTGGCTAAAAAGACTCAGGCAAAGAAAACCGGCGATTTTGTTGACGAACATACTCTAAAAAATTTCGTAAGTTATTTAATTTACGTTGTTTATATATTTTTATTTAATGATAATTTTGTGTCATGATTTTCACGTGGAAATTGAGAAGTTGTGACATGAAAATCATTTGGCAATTGAGAAGTTGTGACGTAAAAATCACGTGGCAACTTTTTTAATATAATTTAATTTAATATAACTTAATATATATATATATATATATATATATATATATATATATATATATATATATATATATATATATATATATATATATATATATATATATATATATATATATATATATATATATATATATATATATATATATATATATATATATATATATATATATATATATATATGTAACTTAATTTTTTTATTGAATGTGTAGGAGGATTATCAGACATTGCTCGTAAATTTTCTGATTCATAATCCTCAATATACTATGGGAGAGGGAGAGCCGCTTCATCTAGATGTAGATTTTTATATTTGGGATCAAGTCATTGGCGGAAAAGGCTCTAACAGTTGATTTTTGGTGGTGGAAATTCGGCAGGCACCTTGAGAAGTGGGAATAGAACTCTATTTCAAAGAGTTAGAGATGGGGAAGGAGAGTCACGTCAACCAAATTTGACACCAGAGCAACTTGAAACAGTAAGACAATTGACGTTAAATGAGGCGAGATGCGAGTCAGTGCAACATGAGGCGGCAATGGAAGCCCAAATGGAGGCAATGAGGCAAGATCCCCAATGAGATAATTTATGCAAGAGTTTGGTGGGAATCAAAACGTTCACGGTCAAGAGTCAAATGATGACAAAAATGAAGATAATTTTGAAATTAACAACTATATCAACCAAGATGACCCGTAAAATTAGTTTTTATTTTATTTTATTTTGTTTTCAAATTTGAATTTGTGTAACATACTAATTAATTAAACATATTTAATATATTAAACTAAGAATTCTTAAATTTACAATTTTAGTTTATTAATTTTATTTTATTAAATTTAATATATTGAATTTATTAATTTAGTTTATTATATATTAAATTTATTAATTAATTTTATTAGTTTAATTAATTATAAAAGAAAAACAAATTTCAGCAATTAAATTAAAAAAAAATTAGTGACGTGATTTCTATGTCACAAAGTTGTGACATCTAAATCATGTCGCAACTTAATTTATACAATAAAGAAGCAAAACCTAAATAAACATGTATTGTAATAAACTAGTGACGTGATTTTCACGTCACAAATTAGTGACGTGAAAATCACGTCGCAACTTAATTTTTGTATATAAAAAAACAAAAGCTGAATGCAAATGGAAGTGTCAAATGTAATTAATTAGTGACATGATTTTCACGTCACTAATTTGTAACGTGAAAATCACGTGGCAAATAAAGTGCTTTTCTGACTTACAATCCTGTTGCGCATGCTTCTTCTACAGTTCCAGAATTTCTATGCAAGCATGTTGCGACGTGATTTTTACGTCACAACTTTGTGACATGTGTGATACGGTGAGAGAACTGACTTGGGTGTTTTTTACTTGATCGCAAATGTGCAGTTAGCAAGAGTCGCCACCGACTTTTCTTTTATCCAAAAGGAAAGATGAAAAAGCACAGGAAAGACCTTTGAGATTATTTATTGAGTTCGGTGGGTAGATAATGAGAAGGTAAGGTATTAGCATCCTTTTCATCCATGGTTTTCCATGGGCTCTTAGTTACTTTCTAGATCACTTGCTTTTGTTTGAAATTGTGCTTTGTGTGTTTTTTGAAAGTATTTTTTGAAAAGAGGTCATTGTTTAGGCAAACTTTGTAATGATTCTTGTTCGTAAGAATGTATACAAAGTGTTTGATCTTTTGAAAGTGTTGGTGTTTATTTTAAAAAATAGCAAGGATGTTTTTATTTTGAAATGGAGCAAGTAACCAGGAATATTCTACCTACTCAAAAGTCTTTAATGTTCATTTCCTTTTTCCTTTGACATTGTTATCTTCCTATTGATTTGGTAAGTAACTTTATCTTTAGATGTAAAAGGGATGGGCGTGGGTCATCGTATAACCATGATTAGCAATGTTGCAAGGTATCTTAGAATTTTTCTTTAGGGACTAATATCATTTTCAAAGGCAACTTTTGATAGCGTCATCGGGGGGCTATGATCTTGTATTTAGCTTGTCTTTGCTAAGATAACTTACATGCGTAATATGGTCATTTTTGTAAGGCAACCAAGTGGATTTATCCTAGGGGTTCTTGTGTGCAAGTGTATTAATTTTCATGCTTGGTTTTTGTCTTGAATTAGGGTTTGCTACTTGTTGATTTTATCTTTCCATACAAACCCTAATTACTAGCATTTATATAAAGTGATAAATTACGGAATTTAAAATTACTACGCTATTACAATACTCATGGGAGGGGGGATGTACAAATTTACAAATGGGGATTGCAAGAAAATTAAACCTAATTACTTATTACAACCATATTGAATATTGTACAAAATTGAAAATAAAATGCAAGAATATAAATGGAAAAAGAAAAGACTTTTTTTGTTGTTTTTATGAAAGGGGTTTTATCCTAATTAAGTGAGATGATTAATGAAAAATAAACAAAATTTAAACCTAAATTATTTAAGAAGGAAATTAAGTTAAAAAATGTATTTTAGGGTTTTTTTGTGAAAAGGTTTTAACTTGATAAAAATAATATGAAAATTAAAATAAACCTAAGTCCTAAATTAATTTTGAACAAAAAAAGAATAAATATAATTAAGCCTAAGTCTAAATATTAATTATTTAAGAAAAAAAATAAATTAATTTGTTTAAGAAAATGTTTTTTTAGTCTTTTTTTTGTTTTATAAGAAAATAAAATAAATAGTTGTAAATAAAAAATAAAATATTTGTTTATAATAATAATAATAATAATAATAATAATAAGAAGAAGAATAAGAATAATAGTATTAATGATAATAATAAATAAAAGATAACAAAAAGTAAATAAATAAAAGAAAAAATAAAATAAAATAGAAATAAGTCAGGGAGGTGGATTAGTAATGCAGGGGGTGTTGTGAGAAAAAAAGATCAAGCCCAAATGGAAGCCCAAGCGCTGCAAAAAAGCACAAAAATGTCAAAAAATAATGAAAAAATGCAAAAGGTCGCGTCGGGGCTTGAAACCAGGACCTAAAGGTGACAGGCGCGCGCTTTAACCACTAAAGTGGTGATACATCCGTTAACTTGTGCGAAAGGATAAATACATAACACAAAATGCGCCCTGATTACACTTCATCTTCAACCTCCATCTAAAGTATCTGTAACTTCTTCATCTCTCAACAAAAATGAAAAGTTCAAACATGAAAGTTGTGGCATTTCTTTCCACGAATCCAACCATGTAAATAACTTAAGCTAACAGTCAAAGATGAGTGAGAATTTTTCTGGCCCTAATTTAAAACCTAAAAATTTCAGAAAACTTCAACTCTAAAATTATCTAAGCTCAGGCCATATAAATGCAACCTTTGTGAAGAGATAGAAGTTTGAAGACTTACCTCTTGCAGCTGGAGTTGTGTATGGAGTTTGAGCAACCTTTGTGATGGCCTGATGATTTCTGTAGCTTGCCTGGACCTCCTTGAATGTGTTCCAACTCCTACTTTGCTTTGAGGATGGCTGAAACTCCCAACTCAAGTCAAGTTGCAAGCTTCAAATTTGGAAATGATGGATAGTGATGGAGGAGTTACAGTCAGGAAATAGGGGTCTGGATCACTTTCATATGATGTATATTAAGTGTTTGGATGGTTAAAACTCAATACACACGAGTGGATTTGAAGATGGCTATGTAAGGTTCCAAACTGTCAAGTTATGGCAGATTCTGAGTTGCAGAGTGCTTGGGAGTGTTTTAGGGTCTTAGCATCCGTGTGTTATGTTGCAATAAACTTGTGTATATGTATGGGAAAAGTTAGAGATCAAATGCACTCAAGGTTTCTGAGTTCTAGCCTTTTGGCTCTATAACTTGTTTTTAAAGAAAAGTGAGAAGACAAATCTCAAAATTTTGTACAAGCATGTTCTGAGTTTAAAGAGGCTTTAGACACATTGCTTTTGGTTTATATGGGTTATGTGTGCAGAAAGAACAAGTGCGAAGCTCAAGAAGTTGACAATTGCAAAAGTAGTGCTTTATCAAATGGAAATGGCAACTTTGTGCCATAAATGGAAATGTAACTTGGATAAAGGCTCAAGTGCTTGGATTAAAGCTCTAACAGCTATGTAAACATTTAATTATGGAGTGACAAACAAGTTTGAGGCTTGCAAAGCAATGATTATGAAGCCTAGGCTAGGATTTGAATTTTTGTTCATCATGAAATGGCTTGTAATTTAAGTTTGAAAACCCTAAATTCATCTCTTCGATTCTCCTTGCTCATAAATGATCTCAAGAAGTTCTTGGACATTTTGGAAATCTTGTAATGTTATCTGCAACACCTCTTTGAATCACTTTTTAAAATTCCCCTTGGAACTATATGAAAAAGTGCCATGAAGTTAGGTCAAAATCTTGACTAAAACTAGGGCAAAATTTCACTAAGTGTTCAATTTCAAGACCATGACTTTATGAATTAATAAATTGAGATCCAAGAATTTTTAAAATAAGTTGTGTAAAGAAATGTTATAGATATCATGGAGATCTACAAATTTCATGTTGAAAGTTTCTTCTGAATCATCTTGCATCATGGTGAAAAATTGGCTCAAAGTTGTGAAAAAAACATGAAGTTTTAAACACTTGGAAAAATTTCTAAGTTAGAAAACTTTGACTTTTCAAATGAAATCTTGACTTTTTTATTTCTTGATGAATAAGTTTCATATCTTGACATGTTTTGATAAATTGTGATCTTTGACATTGGATTTTGACCAAAGAGTCAAAGTTTGACTTTTGATCAGTTGACTGAAAATTCACTGTCAATCCAATTGATCTTGAGCAATGTTTTGGGTCATGCCATTAGGTCAAAATGATGCAATTTAACTCTTGAAATCATGCTTCAAACCAATTGACCATTTTCTAGGACAAAAATCAGAAATTTCCTTTCCTCAATCAAAACCCTAATTTTGACCATTTTGCCCTTTTGATGATTTGATCAATTTCCTTGAGGAATTATGGTCCAAACTTGATCAAATGATACATATGAGTTTATAATGTTGATTTGGATCAACAATTATGAAGTTTGACTGTAAATTGGCCACAATTGACTTTTTCCCCAATATAGCTGTTTTTTAGGTCAACTACTCAATTGACTGAGCAAAAATGTGATCCAAAGCTTGAAACTTGACATGAGTAATCTTGGGGGTCCATAATGATCCATGAAAGTTACATTAGGCATTGAAAGTTCAATTATCCTTTTGGAATCTCAAACCCTAATTTTGGTCATCAGTGCTTAAGGAGGTGTCTTGAGTTGATCACCCTAAGTGCAATCTTGAACCAAGAGAGATATTTGTGAGAAAATATTTGATAAATGAGAGGGAAAATTTTGGGGTACAATAGATGCCCCTGTTCAATCTTCTTAAACCTGAAGAGATAGATTGGCGGATTGTCCATTCGTGACTTGAAGGTGGAAGATGATTGGACATTAGAGTGCCCAGAAATTTGCACTCGAGGATGTGATGGTTGATGGTATAGGGAATGGGATTAAAGATTCCATTTGGAGGGGTGATGGAAAGTTGCTGGAGATGAGCTTGTAGATGCCATCTGTGATACGGTGGCAGAACCGGAACTGTTTTAGGAAAATGATGGTTTGCGTTTTGCGTTTGTATTTGCAAAATGTCACGGTAAGCAAGAGTCGCCACCGACTTTTATTTTATCCAACTGGAAAGGACAAAAGCACAGAAAAATTCCTTTTTTCGAGATTTTGAGTACGGGGGTAGATTATAGAAAGGGAAGGTATTAGCACCCTTTCTATCCGTGGTTTTCCACAGGCTCTTAGGTACTTGCTCATCATTTTAAAAATTGCTTCCGTGTTTATGTGTTTTGAAAAGTTTTATTTTCCTTCGTTTTAACCCTTGCTTCTGTCTTCAAGAGTGTTACGAAGTGTTTTTTTGAAAATTTTGTTTGAAAAGTGTGTAGGTGTGAAAAAGTTTGATCTTGAGCAAGTACCTACTAGCATCTACCTACTCGAAAAAAGAATGTTTATGTTCTTGTTTCCTTTAGACAGCGCTATCCTACTATTAGTGAGTAGGTAGCACCATCGTTGGAGTTGTAAGGGTCAATTCGAAAGACACATACGATCACTAAAGAAATGTTAGGACGTCTTAGTAATAACCCTAGTGTCTTAAGATCATATTCGAGGCAACATTTCTGAGGCAACATTTCCGAGGCAACATTTGATCTTTGTTTATACAAGAGGGCAACTACTAAGACACCCTATACTTAATGATCGTTTACCGAAGGCAAACGAAGTGAGAGTGTGATACGGTGGGAGAACTGACTTGAGGTTTTGCGTTTCGTCGCAAATGTTTCGGTTTAGCAAGAGTCGCCACCGACTTTTATTTTATCTAAAAGGAAAGGTAAAAAAGCACAGGAAAGACCTTTGAGATGTTTTCTTGAGTTCGGGGGGTAGATTATGAAAAGGGAAGGTGCTAGCACCCTTTTCATCCATGGTTTTCCATGGGCTCTTAGTTACTTGCTTAGATCACTTGCTTTGCTTTTGCAATTGTTTTAAATGGTGCTTTGTGTTTGGTGTGATTTTGAAAGTATTTTGAAAAGAGGCCATACGTTTAAGCAATCTTTGTAATGATTCTCGTTCGTAAGAATGTATACAAAGTTGTTTGTCTTTTGAAAAATGTTTCAATGTTTTGAAAGTTGTTTGGAAATGTTTTGAAATGTGTTGTGTGATTGTTTTTGAAAATAGCAAGGATTGTTTGAAAGAGAGCAAGTAACTAGGAACTATCTACCTTACTCAAATGTATTTCTTATGCATTTTTATTCCTTTGACATTTTTGATTTACCATTGATTTGGTAAATAACCCTATCTTTGGATGTTAAACGGGACGGGCGTGGGTCATCGTATGACCATGATAGCAATGTTGTCAAGTATCTTAGCATTTTGAGGGACCGAGATCATTTTGTTTTAGGCAACCTTTTGATAGCGTCATCGAGGGACTATGATCTTTTGTTTTGTTTTTCCAAGATACTTTGCATGCATATCATGGCCATTTTATTTAGGCAACCAAGTGGGTGAAACCCTAAGGGTGCTTGTGTGTAATGTGTGTCATTTTACATGCATTTTGTCTTGGATTAGGTCTTGTCTATTTGTTTGATTTTTGTCTTATCATGCAAAACACTAATTTACTATCATGGTATATGAAAGCAATAAATTGCGTAAAAGTAAACTAAGCTCACTACAAAAAAAACAATTTTTGGCAGCGCATCTACGAAAGCGCTTTTAAGAGAAAGCGCTTTCATAGCCTTTAAAAAAAATTCGCTTAAAAAAAGCGCTTTTATAGGGTTTCCTACGAAAGCGCTTTTCAGAAAGCGCTTTCATAGGTATTTGAAATATCTAACCTACGAAAGCGCTTTTGAAAAGCGCTCTTATAGGTGGCCCTATAAAAGCGCTTTTGAAAAGCGCTCTGAAAGGGGGACCTACGAAAGCGCTTTCTAAAGCGCTCTTATATGGGGGCATACGAAAGCGCTTTTTAGCTCAGAAGCGCTCTCATATGGGGGGCATACGAAAGCGCTTTTAAAAGCGCTTTCGTAGGTTGTTTTTATAATTAAATTAAAAATCCCTAAATCTGATATTTGCCCTCACTTGGTAAATTCGTTTGTTCAGTCTTCTTCATTTCTTCGTCTTCTTCATTTCTGCCGTCTTCGTCGTCGCCGCCGTTCGTTCCGTCTTCTTCAGTCTTCTTCGTTTCTTCTTCTTCCATTATCTTCTTCCATTATCTGTTCCATTATCTGTTCATCTTATATTAAACAAAAACCTACATCTTGAACAAGCTTAACCTACATTTCTGTTTCGCCTTAAATTGGTTCAATGAAATTCATTGTTGTGTTCTTGGGAGTTTTGGGCTAGCTTTTCTTCCAGTATTGATTATGAGTAATGTTTAAGGAGGGATGGTAAACGTTGCTTCCACGGCCAAGGTTTAGTTCCAGTTAACCATAGAATTAATTATTAGATTTGGACGGTTCAGATTGGCTTATGCATGATAACTTTGGGTATTGGCTGCGTGAAAATGGGGTTTATTGGGGATAGTTAGTCTCATTGTTAGATGGTATGATTATTTTTATTAAGGAGTGGAACAAGGACATATTTGGAAAACATTTGTTTATAAGGTGATGATGATAATTAGGAATGAAATTATGTTGGATGTTCATGAGTTAGGTTAAACTTTGGATTGTTGAATTGAACAAAGTTTTAATTTCATGAGTAAATTTGACATTGAATTGAATATTGGGGTGTGATTCTTGAAGTTGACTTGTTAAACAATTATATGATTCTTGAATTGTGTTGAACTTTGTTCTTGAAAATTCATGATATATTTGAATTAATGAATATGCATAAGTCTTGATTTCTTGAACAGTGTAAAAAGGATGAAAAGAGGAATAGGTTGATTGATGAGTATATTTGTTTTAGAACAAGAGTCTAGAGTATAAATGTTAGATTCATGTTAGTTCATGGCTGTTGGTATCAAATCATGGTGAATTGGTGAATTTGATGTTGAATCCGGATAAATTTTGTTGATAACTTTTGGATGTCGAATTATACCGGAACTCTTGAATACCTTGTCAATTGAACTTTAAAATTGTTTGACGCCTATTCTTGCATTTTGTTACGTTTGTGGATTAATGCGATTGAGTTACACCGTTTTTGTTGAGGTTTTTCAAGCCACTCTTTATTGAGGTATAAGGTTGTCCGGTATTAGAAGACCATGAAAATTGTTCAATTAATTATTTCTAATCGTTTAGAATAGTTTGTTTTGGTAATTGTCAAACACCAGTACCATTTCAATTGATTTCAGAACTAATTTTATGTGCGTTTTTGTGAATAAAATATGTTGTCCGGACTTGGTTCCATGTACATATTTCGCCTTAATTTTCCGTTTGACATTTATCCGCATTTAATTGAATCTTTCGTGAATGTTAATTCTTAATTTTCTTGTTTCCGTTAGCAACTTCCGATTAACTTGTGTTATGATAACAATGCTGCCCCATTTCTAGTCTGAGTATCTTAAACCATTTCATCCTATTTCCATATGCAATGTGATATATGAACTTGTTACTAAAAATATGGTGAATCGTGTGAAGCATTTATTTAATAGTATCAGTTCATCGCATCAACCTTATGTTGACTTTGTGAATTCACTATTTCTAATATTTGTGTTGTATTATTGTCATAGCTTTCCCAAACATTGAAAATATATATGTGACATTTATTGTGAACCTTTATGTTAAAATAGTATATATCTTTCGACAATCGATCCGAAATATTGAATAACATTCTATGAAATTGCAGCGTTTCCCGGCCTAGTTCGACGTACGACGCTCATTCTCCGCGTTTCTTAGAGTTCGAAACATCTGAGAGGTAACTTTCTTCCTCAAATTACTGGTATATATTGTGATGAATTTGTCTTAAATTGTCTTTCGTATGTTGCATTTTCTTGATACAGATTCATTCCGTGTATACTTTGCGTTTTGACTGAAAATTTGTTATCTGACATCTTAGTTTTTTGAAATATTTAGGATTGTTTTATTTATGTTTTGATGTAGGTATATTTCTTTTTCATTCTTTATCAGTTCATAACTATTTAATCATAAATTTAATAGTATCCATCTTTTCATTCTATTTAATCCATTGTCCGAAATATTGAATAACATTCTATGAATTTGCAGCGTTTCCCAGCCTAGTTCGACGTACGACGCTCATTCTCCGCGTTTCTTAGAGTTCGAAACATCTGAGAGGTAACTTTCTTCCTCAAATTACTGGTATATATTGTGATGAATTTGTCTTAAGTTGTCTTTCGTATGTTGCATTTTCTTGATACGGATTCATTCCGTGTATACTTTGCGTTTTGACTGAAAATTTGTTATCTGACATCTTAGTTTTTTGAAATATTTAGGATTGTTTTATTTATGTTTTGATGTAGGTATATTTCTTTTTCATTCTTTATCAGTTCCAAACTATTTAATCATAAATTTAATAGTATCCATCTTTTCATTCTATTTAATCCATTGTCCGAAATATTGAATAACATTCTATTTAATTCATTTCGTGTATACTTTGCATTTTGACAGAAAATGTATCACGATGTTCCACAAGGAGATGTTCCACAAGATAATTCAGAAAATGTTCCTCAAGGAGATGTTCCACAAGATAATGTTCCACAAGACACTTCAGATAAGGACATCACACGAGGCATAACTATCATGCGGTGAATCATCCGTGATAGAGATAGAGGTATTACGTATAATGTAGATTGGAATAATGATGACCAACTAATTGGGCCTAATTCTGCAAAGCTGACAAGCTACATCGGTACGCTTGTTCGTATGCATATTCCGATCACC
Source organism: Vicia faba (assembly GCA_948472305.1). NCBI lineage: Eukaryota > Viridiplantae > Streptophyta > Magnoliopsida > Fabales > Fabaceae > Vicia > Vicia faba. The sequence continues at coordinate 402,999 of CATIWC010001554.1, read as the reverse complement.
ACTACTAGCTGGAAAAAAGGAGAGTTGGATGCTAAAGAAAGAATTTTGACCGAGATAAAGGTATCATATATGGTTTTTGTTATTTGCTTTATTTTGACGAAAATATTGTTTTTAAATTACATATACTAACACCCTCTATGCGTATGTTTTTTTGTAGAGGTCTTTTAACATTGAAGATGCCCGCAAAAAGTATATAATGGGCTTGGCTGGAAAAAGACATAGAGGGTGGAGAAATTTTTTGACAAATAAGTTTCTTAAAGACGATGAAGGAAATTTTGTTGAAGAGGAACCTGAACGACCAAAAAAATATGAGAGCTTCATTACACCCGAAGAATGGGTTGCTTTTGTGGGCCAAAGAAAAGACGATAATTTCAATAAAGTGAGTGCTGTAAATCGGGATAGAGCGTCAAAACCCGCATATCCATATAAAAAAGGTCGTTTGGGATATGCACGCTTACAGGAAAAAATTGTAAGTAAATCTCAATTCTACGATCTTATTAATTATCTCAATGTGTATTATTAATTTGTAACAACGTTTATTGATGATTTTATTATTTGTAACAATGCGTAGTTGGAGGAGACGCAGAGTGACGAAACATCACTACCTGCACATGTGCTGTGGAAGGAAGCTCGTGTTGGCAGAGATAAATTTGTTAACCCCGATCTGCAACATATTTATGATGAGTGTGTAAGTATACCATTATGTCTTTAATTAATATATAATTAACGTTGTGTCTTTAATTATCGATATTTAAATGAATTACAGGAGACTATATCGCAATCGGTATCCTCGGGTGATGACTCGAATATCAGGAGCGTACTCAGTCGAGCACTATGTGTTGCTGAGTATCCGGGACAAGTGAGGGGTAAAGGCCATGGTGTGACTCCTACCTCTCTGTATAACAATCCAAGAAAAAGAAATCCTAGCAATGCGGAAGTGATGCAAACATTGCAGGATTTACAAGCACAAGTCCGTGAACTGCAGAGGGACAAAGAGAGGTATATGGCCGAAAGGAGCAGTTCATAGTTGAAAGAAACTAGTGACAAGGCTAGTATCAACCGTCAACAAAATTTTCCCGAGGTAATTAAGATGATAATCCATTATATTTAGAGAAAGTATAATTATAACGGTTATTATTGTCAACATTAAAGGAAGTCTAACGGTTATTATTGGTTTAGGGCATTTCATGTTGTCAGCTGTATCTAGCGTCTCCGACTTATCGGGTAGTTGGCAAGGGAAAAGTGCACAACACCTCGGGAGAGTTAATTCACCATAGACCGCTCCCGGATGGCCACATGAAGGTATCAGTTGATGTTGTTTTAGATATGAATGCATTGCTACCAGTACCTGACATTGTTGCGGAGACCACATTGCTGCGAGATGCAGTAGGATCTTTTGTGGCATGGCCATCAGACCTCATCTACATAGATGATCAGGTATGTTGAAAACCATTATGAATCTTTAAGTATTCAACTGACAGTTCTGACCTGAATTTTATACATGGTAATTTTAGACTCCTGCAAAACCCGCATCTAAGGATAAAGGGATTTTGCAGCACGGCGAGTCTATTGCATCGCAAAGACAGGTACTTTTAAAGTGTTTCATTTATGATCGGAATAAAAAACTGCATAACTTTGTATCTTACATAATTCTATATGATTTTTAAGGTACCTTCTCAAGATCAGTCACAGCAGGTGAGCCAGAAAGTTAGTAGGGTTCCACCTAAGAAGAAGGTTCCTGTCTGTAAATTTATGCCTAGGTATCGACAGTGTCTGGAGAAACTAGTTGGCACATCAGATTTGATGAATGATGGAATTCGTCAAATCGATGTGGATGAAATTGTCTTTGGTTTTCCATGTACCGAAATAATTGGATTAGAGGACATGGAACAAATCTTTCATCATCGAGAGTTAGGCATCAGTGTGATGCACTCGTACATCCGGTAACCTGATCAATATATTATTTAATTGGTTGAACATTTTTTTTAAACATTTAATTGAAATAGTCTAATATTAATTATGTTTTTATTTAAGGATGTTATTTGACAAATTGATGCGCGGGAATCAATTTTCAAATAGATTTCGTTTCGTGTCTTCCTCCCGTGTCAGCGGAGCAACAATTTCTAGGGAACCTGATTCAGTAAGAGAACACTTGGTCGAAAGATTCAGGACAACTGCCAGTACAGAGAGCTTGTATATTTTGCCTTATAATACAGGGTTAGATTTTCATTCTAAGCTCCTTTTAATATTTGTATTTTTACATTACAATTCGCTTCTAAATTGTTGCTTTAATTTATAGATGTCACTAGTTGTTGCTTGCAATCAATCCCATAAAAGAAGTGGTCTATTACCTGAATTCGGTTGACGGTGATTGGACAAATTATCCGGAAATGAAGCTAGTGATTGATACGTAAGTGACATTATTCTAAATATTCGTTTGTTTTTATATATTTAATTATTTCAATGTCATTGTTCTAAATAAATATTTTAATTTTGTCATCAGTTCAATACAAGTATTCCGATGTCAAAGGGGAGCACGAGTACCACGGTCTAGATCAAACAACATTAATTGGATCAAAGTACAGGTATATAAATTTCAACAATTTTGCTTATAATATTTATGCTACTTGATAAATCAATAGATGTGTATAATCTTATTTGTTTTTCTATGTAGTGCCCTCAACAACAAAACGGCATAGATTGCGGATACTTCGTTTTGATGTTTATCAAAGAAATCATTCAAATGAATAAAATCGAGATTCCAATCACGGTATGGATTTATACTTTGTTTTATTACTTATCGGATTTTGCATATAATTTATTACATTAAACTAAATCACGCATATATTTTGTTTTGTAATGTAGTATTTTGATCAATACAATTGTCCATATTACTCGCCACGTCAATTGGAAGAACTCAAAGAGGAGTTGTGCCAATATTTTATTGAGCTAAGAATCTTATAATAAGGTACAAATATATTGTTGTGTGAAAATTGGTTAATTATGAATATATTGTTTTGTGTATACAACACTGACTGTGTTATTATGTTCATATTGCAGGATCAGGACCTTGGATATATATGTAGATTAGGATTGATTTACTTAGTGTTATATAGCTGATTTCTTAGGGTGTATTTTGTTACGTTTAAAAACATGTTAATATTGAATTACCATGGTGTATATATATTTTGGATATGAATTGATTATAATGGTATTTGTATATATATATATATAATATTTGGTATTTGAATTACATTTGGTATTTGGATTAAAACTAATATATATTGGTATTTCTAGATTAGATTGTAAAATACCGGTTTAAGAATTACAGGTTTGCTGCAAAAAAATGCAGGTTTAGAAAATTTTTAAATTTTAGATTTTTCAGTAGAAAACCTATGAAAGCGCTTTTTTCTTAAAAGCGCTTTCATAGGTAGGCATACGAGAGCGCTTTTAGCTGAACAAAAAGCGCTCTTATAGGCCTACTTTATACGCATTCTGAATACACCTATGAGAGTGCTTTTTCAGAAAAAAGCGCTCTCGTAGGCCTACCTATGAAAGCGCTTTTAAGAAAAAAACGCTTTCATAGGTAGGCCTACGAGAGCGCTTTTAGCTGAACAAAAAGCGCTCTTATAGGCCTACTTTATACGCATTCTGAATACACCTATGAAAGCGCTTTTTCAGAAAAAAGCGCTCTCGTAGCCTTACCTATGAAAGCGCTTTTAAGAAAAAAGCGCTTTCATAGGTAGGCCTACGAGAGCGCTTTTTTCTGAACAAAAAGCGCTGCTAAAACCTTTAGCAGCGCCACCTACGAGAGCGCTTTTAAGCGCTTTTGAAGCCTAAAAAAGCGCTTTCGTAGGTTATTTCTGGCATAGTGGCTATTACAACAATTATTATGGGAAGGGGGATACAAGTTTTTGAATGGGGATATTGCACAAAATAAACCCTAAAATACTATTACAACCCAATTGAATATTTGCAAATTAAATAAATGTACAATCTTTAAAAATGCAATAAAAATGTAAATATGCAAAAATGTTTTGTATTTGATTTTTTGTATGAGAAAATAAAATTATTTAAGTCCTAAAAAATAAGAAAAAATAACATTATTATTTTTGAAAGGGGAAACCCTAATTTTTGATTTAAAAGAAAATTATGTTTTCTAATTATTATTTTGTCTATTCTTTGTACAAGAAATAATAAATAAATTATTAACAAATATTAAGAATTAAAATATGTATGAAAATAATATTTTATGTGTATAAATAATTTTAAAAAAATAGTATTTATTAAATATATTTACAATTTATTTAAGAAAATAAAGCATATTATCCTAAATAACTATTATCTTATGCAAAAAATAAAAAAAATAAAAAAAAATAAAATGCAAAAAATAAAGAAAATATTTTTCATGATTTTTTTATGGTTCAAAAAAATAAATAAAATCAATAAATATAAAAATAAAAAGAAAATATGAAAAATATACAAAATAAGCAAAGGGGGTGCAAATAGTGGATTGGGGGTGTGGAAATCAAAACAAACAGGTCCAATGCGCGCCAAGCCCAGACAGGTCGTCCCTGTCCTCCAGCTTCTTCCATTTGCGCGCGTATTTGCTTCAAACCTGTAACTCTTTATTCTTTGCACAAAAACAAAAACTTGCAACATGAAACATGTAGCATTTTTATCACGGTTCTAATGATATAAGATTTGTAAACTAACTCCAAAAGATCAGAGAGAATTTAATCACCCCTAATTTCTGACCTAATTTTTTCAGCATGATCAACATTCGAATTCTCTTAGCTCAGATAATATAAATGACAACTATGCATATGTACAACTTCACCATGCTAGAGACTATATTTTTGCTTCACAAATCGTGGCTTGAGGATGCCTAAATAGAGAGATAAAGTTTGGAAAAATACCTCCTTCAGCTGAATTTGGATATGGCAATGTGGGGACTTTGAGTGAGGCCTGAGGATCGTGTGAGCTTCCTTGAAGTTCCCTCAAGCTATTCAATGCTTAGCTTGCCTTGAGGATGGCTGAAACATCCTGTAGAAGTCAAGCTGCAACCTTCCAAAATGAAAATGGTGATGGCTGAAGCAGGGGTTACAACAACAATGTAAGGGCTTGGATAGATTGGATATGACGTGGATGAAGTGTTTCAAGTGCCAAGAGGCATAACGCACGAGAAAAATATGACTTGGCTAGGATTTTGCAGAAGCTGCCCTGTTTGGGCAGAAATTTGTGTTTTTTGAGTTTGAGAGTGTTTGTGATCTTTTGCTTTCGTTTTCTGGCTTGCAACAAGTTTGTGAATCTCTTTTGAATGATGCCAAGTCCACCCTTTATCAGATGTACAAGTTCTCTACCTTTTGGCCACTTTTCTTATTTTTGAAGAAAGGTGAAGTGACCATGCTAGCAGGCCTGTACTTAGCTATCTTGTAAGCTGCAAGGGTTGGTATACTTTGCTTTTGATCTATGTAAAATGCATGTACTTAAGGAACAAGTCCAAGGCTCAAGGCTGATAAAGTTGGAAAAGCTTGCCTTTATGAAAATGGCAATGTGCCCTTTATGCCATTTATGGATTTATTCCTTGTACAATGCTTCAAAATCCAAAATAAAGCCATTATCCACTGAGTTAGAATTTAATTATGGAGTGTAGAAGGAGTTAGGACCTGTAATGCAAGGTACAAGAATGCTTGAATCTGATTTGCAACTTGATCTCATGTAAAAATGGCTTGAACAAAAGTGACAAAATGCCAACTTCTCTTCTTCGATTCTCCCTAACCACAAATGATCTTGGAGAGTTCTTGGACATTTTGGAAATCTTAAAACATGATCTACAATCCATATTTGAAATTCATTTTGAGATACCTCTTGTAAATAGGTGAAAAATGTCAGTGAAGTTGGGTCAAAAACCTGCCTAAATTAGGGCAAATTTTCACTAAGTTAAAAAGTTTATGGACCCCTATTCACAAATTCATAACATGAGATAAAAACATCTTTTGGGAAAACTTTGTGAATCAAAGTTGTATATTTAATGGAGGAATACAAATTTCATGTTGGAAGTTTTCTTTGAATCTAATTGCATCATGGTGAAAAAGTGGTGAAAAGTTGGGGAAAATAAGAAAATTTCCATACTTAGAAAAATTCTAAGTTATGAAAATATTTCAAATTAAAACCCTAATTTGAAAATTTAGGTTTCTTGGTCAACAAGTTTCACATTTTGACACATCTTGATGAATTATGACCCTTGGCACTTGATTTTGACCAAAAAGTCAAAGTTTGACTTTTCAGTGTACAGTTGACTTTTGATCAGTTGATTGGAAAATTTATCTATCAATCCTATGAACTTGAGATCTTTTGAACCATATAATTAGCTCAAGATGATGCCATTGAGTCCTTGAAATCATGTTTGAACCCAATTGGTCATTGGCTAGGTTAAAAATCAGAAATTGCCCTTTCTCAGTCAAAACCCTAATTTTGACCATTTTGCCCTTTTGATGATCTGATCAAATTTCTTGAGGAGTTGTGACCCAAACTTGATAAAATGGTACATAGGAGTCTAAAATGTTGTTGTGGATCAAAAATTATGAAGTTTGACTATAAATTGGCCATGGTTGACTTTTTCTCTAATACAGCTGATTTTTAGGTCAATTGTACAATTGACTGGGCAAAAATGTGATTCAAGGCTTGAAACTTAACATGAGAAATCTTAGGGGTCCAAGATGGTGTATGAAAGTCACATGAAGCATTGAATGTCCAAAAATACTTGTGCAAACTCAAACCCTTATTTCAGGTCATCAGTGCAAGAGGAGGTCTTGAGCTGACCAAACCCTAATCTTGTCTTGAGTCCAAAGAGTCTTGTGAGAAAAATCTTGATAAGTGAGAGGGAAAATTTTGGGGTACAACAGAGAGTATACCCTAGGAGTGTGCATGTGCGAGTGATTTGATTTCAAGTTATTATCTTTGCACATTTAGGGTTTGATAACCATTTTAAAATTAACATACAGTCTTGTCATGCAATCCTATTATCATACATCTAACAGTTAATATTTGCAAAAATTAAAATGCAAAAAATAAAGCTATGCTATTACAAGACTTCGGGGAGGGGGATTAATTACATAGCCAAAACCCGTAAAAAACGATAAATAAAAGGAAAATCCTAATTAAACTATTACATCCCATGAGCAGTTACATTAATATTGTAAAAATAAATAAATGTGCGCGATGAAATGAGAACGAGAAAAAAGTTAGGGTTTTGACCCCATCTAACCTAATTAAAAGAAAAATCATTTTTTGATTGTTTTTGATTATTTTTTTGAGATAAAAAATGTTTTTAATTAAATAAATGCAAACCTAATTACTAATTAATTTACATTATGAAAAATAATTTATTTTGACCTATTTTTATATTTTTGTTATTTTGAGAAAAGAAAATAAAAGTTAAATCAAATAAAACCTAATTTTCTAATTTGTTTTAATTTATTTACAAAAGAATTAAAGTTACCTTAAAATTAAATTAAACTAATTAAATTAATTTTTACAAAATATATAAAAAGACCTAAATTTGATGAAATTGATTTTTATGAGTTTTTTGTAAAAAAAGAATAAATTTTAATGTTAGAAAATAATCAAAATAATTAAATAAAAGAAAATATAAAAAGAAAAGAAAGAAAGAATTGGGCCTGGTATGCTAGCAATTGAGGGGTGTCCATAGCAATTCTGGGCCCAAAAACCTTGGTCCACGTTGACCATCCTGGTTCCAATGTTGCACGTTTGACTAAGATGCATGGTAGACTGCCATCATGAATCCTTGGATCTAGCGGATGGACATCTGGTTGGCTGTCCCTTGAGGGCGTATGGTGAACCCCTTTGCTTGTACACATGCCTGATCATACAAGAAAAAACAATATGAAATAATATGGGGGACCTGGGATTCGAACCCAGGCCCTATGGCTTTTTCTCTCTCCCACTGACCAACTGAACCAACACGCTTATGTTGTACAATAGATAAAAATAATGATTATATTGAAAAACACAACACATTAACATTCCAGCGTGCGAATTTTCAAATGGGCCAGTCAGGGGGTGCCACGCCACCCTTCTTCTTCCTCTCTCCGTTGTTAAAAGTCAAGGACGTTTACCTACAGACAAAAGTCTGTAGCTATAACCATGCGTGTTTCCAGAATCACCTACAAGCATGATAAACGAAAACTAATGCTACAGACCAATTCGTTTTGGCCTTATGAACATCATGGTACCTCTCTTTTGGGCCAATTTCACCTGCATAAAAAAACCCCAAAATGAGCACAGAAAACCTAACAATGGTGGATCTCTGTATGGTTATCAAAAATGCAATTAATTGTTACCATTAGCTTACAAATGCTTCAAGGATTCATAATATATAAATAATTCATGCTACAAATGCCAAATTCATGAGATTCGATTTCAAAAAGGAAGGCATGTCGTGAGGCGCTTACAGTGAGTTTTTGTGCACGAAAATACTTGCTAAGGATTGGTATGGACTCCTTGAACACCCAGGAAGAGAATGAGATAGCTTGGAAGGCTTGAGATAGCCTGGAACTATGAAATCAGATCACCACTTTTTCTTGATTTTTTGAAAGTTGTTCTTCACTCTACACGCCTCTAACCCTTGTGCATTTGGTCTGTAAACGTTCTATATGTAGCCTTGAGTGAATTAGGTTTATAAATTTGTTTCAAATCTTCTTCAATTAAGGTGATTGATCAAGATTTAATTCTCTTGTAAATCTTTCCAAAATAAGCCAAAAATCAATCTTTTTGTTTACAAACAAGCCTTGCACAATTTGATTCCCTTGCCAGCTATCCATGAACCTGAAATATGCACAAAATCTCAAGGTTTAAATGATTTTGATATTTTCATGATTTTATTTTGATTTAATTTGATTTAATTGAAATAAAAATCAAAATAAATGGAAAAAATAAAATAAAGGCAAGTGGGAATGATCATGGGTCGTGGACCATGTTACAAACTCAAAACAAGCACAAAAAGTTGGGCCCATCTGACAAAAATTGCAATTTGAGGCACATTTGACTTTTGGGAATTTTGCAAAAAAATTCAACTTCACCAATGCATAACTCCTTCAATTTTGACTCTATGAGGGTGTTCTTGGTCTTTTTAGAAAGCTTGAGATGTCCTCTAAGCAACCCTTTTGGTCTCATCTCAATTGAGTTTTCCATGTTCATGTATGAGGCTTTGACCAAAAAGGTGTTTTTGTTGACTTTTCAAAATGACCTATAATGTCCAAATTCATAACTTCTTGTGAGTGCATATTTTGAACTTGGGAGCTGAATAAGAATTGTAGGGAATTGCATCCTCTTCAAAATAAGCTTTGGATGGGTGATTCTTGATAAAGTATGAGAAAGCTATGCTTGGTCAAAGTTGAGTTGACTTTTCCTACAAAACCCTAATTTAGCAACTTTTGGGTTTTGATGAATTGTGAGAAATCCTTGAGGAATCATGATCAACCCTTGATCAAATGATGAATAATACTTCAAAATGAGTATGTTGACCATAAATATTGAAGTTTGACTATATGTGGGCCACAGTTGACCTTTGCCCTAGCATAGTCGATTTTTAGGCCTTTGAGCAATTGACTGAGCAAACTTCCTCTGCAAGGCTTGAAACTTGACAAGGATGATCTTGTGAACGTATTAGGACAATGGTGAGAATTTGGGATCCTTGGGTCTCAAATAGCTTGATGCAACATGAAACCCTAATTTGAGGTAGATTGCCTTAGGAGAGAGTTTATCTGGTCAACCCTTGGACTTCCTTGAGCAATTTGAGGACCTCACTTGAAATGTATTGAGAAATATGGGAGGGTAAATTTTGGGGTACAACACCATCCAAAAATGATTGCTAAACCGTATCTGTAAGCTGAAACTGGACGAGTATCAGAATGGAGTCCGTGTCTGGAGCATATCTGAACTGTATCTGAAAGCCGAATCTGAATGAGTATTAGAATGGCATCCGTGTCTGGAGCATATCTGAACAGTATCTGAAAGCTGAATCTGAATGAATATCAGAATGGCATCCGTGTCTGGAGCGTATCTGAACTGTATATGAAAGCTGAATCTGAATGAGTATCAAAATGGCATCCGTGTATGGAGCGTATCTGAACTGTATCTGAAAGCTGAATCTGAATGAGTATCAAAATGGCATCCGTGTCTGGAGCGTATCTGAAAGATGAATCTGAATGAGTATTAGAATGGCATCCGTGTCTGAAGCGTATCTGAACTGTATCTGAAAGCTGAATCTGAATGAGTATCAGAATGGCATCCGTATCCGGAGTGTATCTGTACTATATCTGAAAATTGAGTCAGAAGAAAACTGTGTAGGATTGCTTCAGCTGATCGTGTAGATAATTTTCCCGGCTTGTCTCAGGTATCAATTTCTGACCTTTGTAAATTGTTGATGATAGCCATCTGTTGACTGATCTTTCCTGAAAATATGAAAGATTAGTTGTATGTAATGTCATGATGTATGAAATGCATTGTATAATGATGTTCTCAATAAAAATGAATGAGATTATGTTGTATGCGTTCGTGTTGTCAATGTCATGACGTAAGGATGCGATGTATGGGTATGTATGCTATGTTGTTGTAACACTGTTGGATTAGGGGAAATAAATCTCTGACTATTTTTAGGGCCGTGGAGTGTAAGTCTTCATGTTTTTATGTGTTGATGAGTTGATGAGATCCTATTTATTAAAGAAATAAACTCTATTGTAAGGGAAACGCCGTGTATGGTTTTGTGAAATCCTGTTGGGGAATCCTGAGAAATTCGGCGACTTCTACCGGGGAGTGATAATTGGAAATTTTGTTCCGCTGAGGATACAAGAGAGCTTGGTATCATTAAGCTGCACACTATGGGGGATTTTAAGGAATAGTCTAAAGATATTATCCTATTCTTTAAAGCCATTAGTGATTGTCTTCTATTTTTTTTCTCATTTGTAAACAATAGTTATGTTCAAATGCATATGCTCAAAAATATATCATTGGACGTTTTTGTAAACAAAACACATAAGTTAAAGAAAAACAGATAATTTTGAACTTTCAAAGGAGTATCTTTGTATTAACTTGAGTAAGTATTTTGTACAATGAGATGAACATCCTAGTAAGAGAACATCGTCGTAAATTATGAAAATTTGATGCAAAGAAAAGATAGCTATGTGCAATAATCCCATGGGGTTCCCATTCTGCTATAACCTTTGTGTCTCTGAGCGTCTTGTCCACTAGCTGCCTTGTCCGAAGTTGATTGGATTGATTAGAACTGTTGAGTTTGTCAGTAGAAGCCAAAGGTTGTCCGTAAAGGTGATCCAACGGGATATAATCGTACGCTTTTATTCCCTAACTTTTTCCTGAACGGCCCTTTCGAGTTTTTAGTCCACCGGGATACCCTTTTTTGCCCAAGTCGCCCTTTCAGGTTTTCAACTTGTCGGGTGTACAGTTTTTTTTGTTTTTACCCCTAATTTTTGCCCGAATCTTTTTGGTTCGTTGGGATGCCCTTGTTTTTCCTAGGTGTGTCAACCTAGCGGGTCTCTTATGCTTAGTACCTTTTGACTATGTCCGCGTTCACAGGGTGTGGAAGGTCATCGCCATCCATAGTGGTCAAGATCATTACTCCACCAGAGAATATGCTTTTGATCACAAACGATCCTTCATATGTAGGAGTCCATTTAACCATGGGATCGCCTTGCGGAAGTATGATGCGCTTGATCACCAAATCCCCGACTTGATATACTTGGTGTCTGACCTTTTTGTTGAAAGCCTTAATCATTCGTTTTTGATACATTTGACCATGACAGACAACAATAAGCCTTTTCTCATCAATTAAGTTCAGTTGATCAAGTCGAGTTTAGATCCAATTGTCTTCATTCAACCCTACATCCTTCATAATTCTCAGAGAGGGGATCTGGACCTCAATAGGAAAGATATCCTCCATGCCGTATACCAGAGAGTAGGGTGTTGCCCCGGTTGATGTGCGTGCCATGGTACGATAACCGTGGAGAGGGAATGGTAGCATCTCATGCCAGTCTTTGTACGTGACTGTCATTTGCTGTATGATCTTTTTTATGTTCTTATTTGCGTGTTCGACATCACCATTCATCTTTGGCCGATAAGGGGAAGAATTGTGGTGCTGGATCTTGAATTGCGCATACAGTGTGATGATCATATTATTGTTAAGATTCATACCATTGTCAGTGATGATTCTCTCTAGGATACCGTACCGAAAAATGAGATTCTGTTTGATGAATCGGGCTACAAAATTCTTGGTAACGGAAGCGAAAGAAGCCGCCTCAACCCACTTCGTGAAATAGTCAATGGCCACCAAGATGAAGCGGTGTCCATTAGAGGATGTTGGCTTTATTTCACCAATCATATTGATGCCCCACATAGCAAAGGGCCAAGGAGTTGTCAAGACATTCAAGGGAACCAGAGGTACGTGCACCTTGTCAGCATAGATCTGATACTTATGACAATTTCGAGAGTGTTTATAGCAATCTGCTTCCATGGTAGTCCAGTAATAACCTTCCCGTAGGATTTTCTTTGCCATCGTATGCCCACTGGAATGGGTGCCAAAAGTGCCCTCATGTAGATCAACCATGATCTTTTCTGCCTCTACCTTGTCTATGCAACGGAGCAAAATAGAGTCTTGGTTGCGTTTGTAGAGAATGCCATTACTAAGGAAGAACTCAACAGAGAATCTCCTTAAGAACTTATTATCATTGACTGAAGCTCCTTCTGGATATTCTTGAGCCTTGAGATACCTCTTAACTTCGTGAAACCAAGGCCGGTCCACTACTTCTTCAGTATTAATCTCGTGACAGTGAGCTGGTTCATCCATTCATTCAATGGTGGTCTGGGGAGCCTCGTTATCCCATTTAAGTTTAAACATGGATGACATTGTGGCTAGCGCGTCTGCTAGCTGATTTTCTTCTCGCAGGAAATGCTCGAAGGTAATCTTCTCAAAATGTGGGATCAATGTCAACACATGTTCTTTGTAGGGGGTAAGGTTAGGGTGTTTGGTGTCCCATTCCAATTTGATTTGGCTGATGACCAAAGATGAATCTCCGAATACATTTAAGGATTTGATCCCCAAATCTATGGCAGCTTTGAGACCAAAAATGCACGCTTTGTATTCTGCCATGTTATTTGTATAGTTGAAGCAGAGTCTTGCGGTAAAGGAAGTATGAAATCCTTCCGGAGGTATGAGTACAACACATATACCATTATCGAGTGCGTTGGACGGCCCATCAAAAACCATGGTCCACTGGGATCCTTGTTCAGGTCCGTCATATGGTCTGAATTCTTCGCATTTGTTTACCATCATGATGTCTTCATCTGAAAATTCGAACTTCATGGACTGGTAGTCACCTAAAACTTGATGAGCAAGGTGATCAGCTAGTACACTGCCCTTTATTTCTTTTTGGGTAGTATACTGAATGTCATATTCCGTCAGGATCATCTGCCATCTTGCTATTCTCCCAGAAAGGGAAGGCTTCTCGAAGATGTATTTTATGGGATACATTTTGGATATCAATAAGGTAGTATGGGTCAACATATACTGTCTTAGCTGGCGAGCAGCCAATGCCAAAGTGCAGCAAGTTTTCTCGAGCAATGAATATCTTGTTTCACTTTCGGTAAACTTTTTGCTCAGGTAATAAATAACATGCTCTTTTTGGCCAAACTCGTCATGCTTCCCCATCACACACCCCATTGAATTTTCCAAAACAGTTAGATACATGATCAAGGGTCTTCCGTCGACTGGTGGCATTAAAACAGGAGGTTCTTGCAGGTACTCTTTAATCTTTTCGAAGGCAGTTTGACACTCATCATTCCATTTGACTACTTGATCTTTCTTCAATAATTTGAAGATTGGTTCACAAGTAGCTGTCAGGTGAGAAATGAATTTGGCAATGTAGTTTAAACGTCCCAAGAATCCTCTGACTTCCTTCTCGATGTGGGGAGCAGGCATTTCTTGTATAGCTTTCACCTTGGCAGGATCCACTTCGATACCTTTACCGCTGACGACAAAGCCTAGGAATTTACCAGACCTCACCTCAAATGTGCATTTATTTGGGTTCAACCTCATCTTGTATTTCTTTAGTCTCTCAAACAATTTATGTAAATGATCAAGATTTCTTCTTCTTCTTGAGATCTGGCTATCATATCGTCCACATAGACCTTTATTTCGTGATGTATCATGTCGTGAAATAGAGCTACCATGGGACGTTGATAGGTTTCCCCAGCATTCCCCACCATGTCCACTGGTTCTTCGTGGGGCTGAATGGTCCTCTCTTCTTGTTGTAGTAACCTTGCTAGTTCCCCTGCAACTTCACCATCTTCCTCATCTTTGTCTTCGGCTTGGTAGATTAGATTTTCAGAGTCACAAAAGGCCATAGCAGAATTGTTACTCATGGGATCCCTAATGGATGTAGATCTGCATTTTGAATGTGAGTGTGTGTAAGAGTATAGTTATCTTTGAAAGAAATAAAAAATGTAAAAAAGAAAGACAAAGTACACAAAGCTTGTATGCAAAAACATCCATGATTTATTGATGACATATGAAAATGAGATAACAACCCTTACAAATGGACCATTGTGCCTCGGGTAAGACACAAAGCTTTAAAAGTCTGAATTGTTTAATTATTACAGGTCTGAAAAAATTTAAAGACAATTATTGTTGGATAAAAGTAATTGGGACAAAATATTTAGATTCCTAGTTGCTTAGTCCTCCATTGACAGTTGGAAAAATCCATTCATCCAGTTCGTAGTTGTCCTCATCATCCTCCATTGCGTTGACGCCGTGGTTGCTGATCTTCAAAGGGGGTCCCCCGGCACGAGCACGGCGTATAACTTTCTGGGCTCCTGAAGTGAAACCCAAACTAAATTTGTCAGACTTGTATGGGATATCCGAGAGTTGGCCCCAAATAGTGCACCCACCTTCTTCTATCACTACCTTGGCATCTTTTAGAGAGGACATCTTTAGCGGAGGTCTTGTAATCTTAGAGATTTGGGAAACAACTTTAGTTACTGCCACGGTTGGTGGGACTTCCTCTAAATGCTGAAATAGAGTTTCAATGAATTCGCCGTCCAATTCCACGTATCTGAAGGAGTTTAAATGACTGACCATATATTCCTCTTCTCCATGGACAGTAATGATCTTCCCCTTAGTTGGGTATTTCAGCATTTGATGTAACGTAGAGGTGACAACACCAGCATTATGAATCCATGGTCGGCCCAATAAGTAGGAGTAGGAAGGGCGAATGTCCATCACGTAAAAAGTTGAGTCAAAGGTTTGGGTTCCAACTTTTATGGGGATGTCCACCTCCCCATGCACCATTCTCTTTGAACCGTCGAAGGCCCTTACCACTATATTGCTGGGTTTTAAGGTCAAACCTTCACAGTCGAGTCTATCAAGAGCTTTCTTAGGCAGAACATTCAAAGATGAACCGGTATCCACCAAGACATTGGCCAAAGTTGTGCCCCAACATTCGACAGAGACATGCAATTCCTTGTTGTGCTTCCTCCCTCTAGGTGTCAAGTCAGCATCAGAAAATCATAAACCATTTTCCGTGGTCAAGCTAGCCACGCAGTCTTAGAATTGATCCGCAGAGGTTTCTTGTGGTACATGGGTAGTTTTAGGAAATTTCAACAAGGCCTTTACATGAGCCTCGAAACACAATAATAAAGCCAGCATGGAAATCTTTGACGGAGTCTTCCCTAGCTGCTCGACTACGTTGTAGTCACTTCTCTTTATAATCTTCAGAATTTCTTCCATCTCCTTTTTGGAGGCCTCAGGGATAGATACTATTTGCGCCTTCATCTAGACAGGCTCAACCAGAATGCCTTTTCCCCGAGTCTCTGTCGACTCGGCGGCAGGAGTGTCAGCAGGTGTAACTATAGGAATTATAGTAGAAGTAGTGTCAGCAGGGGTAACCAAAGGGATTGTTGTAGTAGTAGTGTTATCAAGGGTAACCAAAGGGATTGTTGTAGTAGTAGTAGTGTTAGCAGGAACATGAACAGGGATGATCACAAGACCGGTGACAGTACTCAGAGGAGCAATCTCTGGAGAGAAAATTCTTCCGCTTCTAGTTATCTTGCTGGTTCCCGCAATATTACTGATGTCTGGGTTATCTTCCTCAGAAATTGAGTCTTCAACAGCCGGCCAATCTTGTTTAACACTGTGATAGTAGACATCGCCCCCATAATTCCATGGAACGGTCTTATCTGATGAGTACGGGATTTGCCCAGGCATAGTAATTATTAGCGGAGCTACTTTAGGAACCGATGTAATCCTAACGGGTCTTTTGGTGGAGACCCTGGAAGGATTGGCGGAAATGGTTATTATTGAAACATATTTGTAAGAAACAGTTGGAACAGGAGTAGTTTCAAACAAAATCTCTTTGTCATCCATCAGGCGTTGAACACCTGCATTCAATAAATGACAACTAGTTGGTCGGGATAAACAAAAGTGGCAGCCTTCATCACAGCCCAGAAATAAACCGGCCTTCAATAGGTTCTTCTTGATGGTTAGGAGATGAGTAACAAGTTCATAAACAATAGAAACAAACATATTATCTTCGACAACGTTAACACCACGGCCATGCTTGGGCATATGAGCGGTAATAACATTCGGGATCTCAGGAGCATCAAATTCAATTTCTTTGGCTTCAAGGAGGTCTTATACTTTGTTTTTCAAAGCCCAACAGTTGTTAGTATCATGGTTGGGGCTTTCTGAATGGTATGCACAACGAGCATTAGGATGATAATGAGGAGATGTTGTGTTAGGATTCTCCGAAGCTTCTTTCAAAGTTACCAGGTTGGATCTCAACAAATGTGGTAGTACTTAAGATAGTGTCATAGTAATCCAGGTAAATTGTTTTACTGGTCTTTCTGTTCTAGGCTGATCGTTCCTTTGTTGAGTAGGCACATGCTTAGGGATCATGACAGCCCCCACCGTTGGATGACGTTCAGTTCTTTCTTGATTCCTTTGAGGATACACAACACCAACTTTTTTCTTCCCAATAAATGGTTTTCTTACAGAGGCGGAGGATGCGTATTTTTGGATCTTCCCACTCTTAATCCCAGCTTCAACTCTTTCTCCGGTCAGGATTAATTCCGTGAAGCCTGCTGAGGAGCTTCCAATTAAATGATTAAAGAAAGGACCGGACAGGGTACCTAAAAACATGTCTACTAGTTCCCGCTAAGTCCCTCCATTTCTGAGCGTAGTCTTTGAAACCTTCATTTGAAACCATAGCCATACTCTGGAGTTGAGTATGGGTAGGAGCAAGGTCTGCGTTATACTGATATTATTTATAGAAAGCAGCGGCAAGGTCTTCCCAGTTGGGGATATTGACCCTTTCTAATTGATAGAACCAATCAAGTTGAGTTCCAGATAAACTGTCTTGGAAAAAGTGGACCCATAAATCTCTGTCCGCAGTGTGAGGTTGTATCTTCCTCACATAGGATTGGAGATACATTTTGGGGCATGAAACTCCATTGTATTTAGCAAATATCGGTGCCTTGAATTTTGGTGGGATGATAATCCGAGACACTAAGCCTGGCTCCTCAAAGTCTAGCCCAGGCACTTTCTGGATTTCCATTTCACTTAGTCATTCTTCCAGATGCTTGTACTTGTCGTCGACCGGGGAAACTGCTCTTTAGAGTAATCCTCTTCTTCTTCCTCTTCAGACTCTTGTTGGACAACTGCTTCCTTGCCTTTCCCATCTTGATTGTCTTTTTCACCAGATGACGTTGAAAAGTCTGGGGTCCTTCTTTCTTGTCCTTGGAATCTTCATCCCATATTCAGAACTCCGATTACTTTCTTTTTCTTCTTCTTTTCTTCAATCAGCAAGGTTTTTAGATCTTCTTGTCCTTTGGCTAGAGTTAAGAACAACTGCTGAAATTGAGCATTCTGTGCTTGGAGGTATTTTACCGTCTGTTCGAGATCCATCTTACTGAAATAAACAATAGAAAGATAAGGAGACTTGTCGTAAGAAACCTACTTATGTTATGATGAATGGTAAATGCATATGCAATGATTTCAAGGGACTTAGAGATTTAAAATTTCTTTAGACCAAAAAAGGAACATACATTATATTAATAAATCAGAGCTTGAGTAAATCATGCCTCTTTTGGGCTTACAAAGAAGTACAAAAACTCTAAGATAAAAAAGTTGTACGCATCATTTTTGGTGCAATGTAGACATTCAGGCTCCGCTCCTCATGAAGTTGCTTAGTGAGTTCCAAAACCTTCTTCTCGCTGGCGTAGAATTGGGCTTCGAAAGTGTCTTGCTCTCCCTTAAGTTGTATCCAATCCCTTTGTAAGTCTTCAAGAGAGGTGGGCATGTCAGGATGCAGGATAGTGTATGGAACATCTCCTTCAATAACAGGCTCTATGATTACCGGGAGAATGGAGGGATAAGGCATCATAAGACTTTGAGCACGAGCTCGTACCCATTTGAGGTAAGGCTCAAGAGGGATGGAATTATTATGCCCCAATGTCTTGCTATTTACCTTGTTCAACATCCTCCAAGCTCAGATAAATCTCTGGCGATGACCTTGATCGTCGTTCTCGTAGTCAAATACCAAAACTTGAATGAGCATCTCATATGGGCCATCCTTTCGGACGTAACCAAACTGTCTTAAGGCTAAGTAGGGGTTATAGGTGATACCTCCTCTAATGTCGAGTAAAGGGTCAGTAAAATCAAGCTTCTCAAATGAGCTTTTGTTTTGATGAAGACAAACCATGATTAACAAAGAAGGCAAAGATTTATGATCAAGCTCAAAGCATCTAAGGACAATATCTTCAGTTCAAGGCTCTCAACAACTTTCAAGGTATAATAATATTACCTACTTTGATCTTAAGATATAGATGCTCAAATCTTGAAAAAGAAATGTTTAAAAATCATTACTCAAGTTTTTTCAAAGTTAAAATTTCATTTTTCACTTGAGTGCAATCGATTTGCATTTTAGTGCAATCGATTGTATGCTCAAATTTTTTTAGATCTTTTGCTTCTGTTTCTCTGTGCAATCGATTTACATTTCTTGTGCAATCGATTGCATACTTAAAATTTTCAAAACGTTTGCTTCTGTTTCTCAGTGCAATTGATTTACATTGCTAGTGCAATCGATTGCACTCACTTACTTTTTGCTATTGACTTTACATGCAATCGATTTACATTGCTAGTGCAATCGATTGCACACCTAAAACATTTGAAAATATAGCTGTTGAAACCTTGTGCAATCAATTTACACAAAGGGTGCAATCGATTGCATGCTGCACGATTTTGAAAAACAACAGCTTTTCACATGACTGTTCATCATGCCTTTTCATTGAAACCTTTCACTCAAACTTGGCATTTGTTCATGATACATTTTCAAAACTTCATGTTGTTTCAAAAGGGTGTTATGAAAATATACATATTCTTTTTCAAAATCTATTTCAAAACCTCTTCCATAAATATTTTCTGAATTTTCAAAATACAAACTCAAGCATTCCTTCACTTTCATGCATAAGTTTTCTGCACATTTTCAGACATTATCAAACAGAAAACTTTGAGCAATTATATCTTGAGTCATTGTACAATAATATTATTGGAAGATAAGAACATTCATTGTTAAATCACTCTAAGTGATCAATACTACTCAACTCACTCAAAATCAAATATTGATAGTTACTTACTTATTTTTCCAAGATTGTTGGAAATAAGTTTAAGTGTTTTTAAATCTTGTCTTTCCAGGATTGTTGGATACAAGTGTAGTCACTTTGAGAGGATTGTTCTCATTGTTGACATAGTAAAAATACAAGAGGATTATTCTTGGTCCAAGAGGATTGTTCTTGGTGGTTTTATTGGTTAGAGTCTTGTATAGAAGGACTAGGGTGTCTTGTCTAGAGATCTAACAATAAGGAAATCTCTTTCATATTGAAAGGGGACTGGAGTACTCTTAGACTATGAGGGGAACCAGGATACATCTCTGTGTTCTTTACTTTTCTGCATTTACCGCTTTCATCACTAGTCATAAACCATAAAAGAAAGAAACACAATTGTAAACTCATGCACTAAACCAGAAAAAATATCCATCATCACTAAAACGGTAAAACTTTTAAAGTACCTAATTCACCCCCCTCTTAGGCGCACTCTCATACTTACAATTGGTATCAGAGCAGGTTATAGGTAACCTGCTCCTAAAAGATCCAGAATGACTTCCGCAAATCAAAATCCCGTTTTCAGAGATGGTGGTAGTAACAACAAGCCTCCTCTATTTTGTGGTGAATATTTTGACTTCTGGAAAATACGCATAAAGGTACATCTAGAAGCACAAGGAGAAGAAATATGGGATGCCATCGAGAATGGTCCATTTATCCTTATAAAGGTAATCAATGGTGCTGGCTCATCAAAGCCTAAAGTTGCATGGGACGAAGATGATAAGAAGAAGGTTCTCTATGATAAAAAGGCAATAAATCTTCTTCAAGGTGCACTTAGCATGGATGAATTCTTCCGTGTCTCGGCATGCAAAATGGTGAAAGAAATATGGGATACCTTGGTAGAAACTCATGAAGGAACCGTTGAAGTTAAAAGATCGAGATTAAATACTTTGAGTCAAGAATATGAACTATTCAGAATGCAGCCTCGAGAATCAATCCTCGACTTACAGAAAAGATTCGTGCACTTGACAAATCATTTGAAAGAACTCGGTAAGACTTTAACTAATGATGAACTTAATCTTAAAGTGCTTATATCTTTATATAGGGAATTACAACCAAAAGTGACAACAATATCCGAGAAGAAGAATCTATCCACAATGACTTCCGCCACTTTGTTCGGAAAACTTCAAGAATATGAGACGGAACTTGCAAGACTTGAAAAGCATGAAATCCAAGTAAAAGATTAAAAAAACATGGCTCTAAATATAAGGATAAAAAATCATGATAGCAATCAAGAGGATGAATCCACTAGTAGTGAAGATGATGATCTTATCGAGAAGATTGAAAAGGTTCTACGAAAAGAAAGAAAAAGGGAAGCACCAACAAGGAAGGTTATATGCTTTGAATATGGAGAAAAGGGACATGTTAAAAGTGAATGTCCTACACTTGAAAAGAAGAATAAATATTTCAAGAGAAATAAAGATAAAAAGTCAAAGAAAGCATATATAGCATGGGAAAGTTCATCTTCTGATTCCGAAAACAATCAACGTGCAAATCTAGCGTTGATGGCCTCACACCATTCTGATGATGAAGACAATGAGGTTAGTAATGAATTTTCTCTTTTTGATAGTGATGCACAAGGTGCTATAGATGAACTATTGAATGAATGCAAAATTCTGTATAAAACTATTTCATCATAAAATAAACAAATTTCATCCTTAGAAGAAAAATGTGAATCTATGGAAAAAGATTTCAAAGAAGAAAAACAAAAATCAAGTGATGAACAAAAACAGAATTTTGTATGCAAAAATTGTGAATCACTTTCTTTCCAAACTGTCAAATTAAAAAGAGTTATTGAAAGATATGAAAAAGGTCAAATTGGATTGGAAGGTGTTCTTAGCCAACAAAGATACTCTAATGATAAAAGTGGACTTGGATATTCAAAGTTTTCAAAACCAAGTTCTAATAAAACTATCTTTGTTAAGGCTAGTCATCAATCATCCAAAGAGAAAGTGAACAAACCTAAAGTAGTTCATCAATATCCTAAAAAGAAAAGATTTGTTAAGAAGAAATCTTACCCTTCTAGATATAGAAGTAACTTTGAACCTACTTGTTTTTATTGTGGTATTAAAGGCCATACACCTAATGCTTTCTATGTTAGAAACTTTAGTGTGGCAAGTGGGCATTATGTGTGGGTTAAGAAAGGAACTAACTATGATGGATCCAAAGCACATTGGGTACCAAATAAAACTTAATTTGTTTTGTAGGTATGTTTGAAGACCACATGCAATATTTGGTATCTTGATAGTGGTTGTTCAAAGCATATGACAAAAGAGATACACTAACTTTCAAATCTAGTTCAAGTCCAAGGATTATTTGACATATGGGAAATACCTTAAAAGAAGAATTCTTGGCATTGGAAAAGTTGATACACTAACTTTCATATCCATTGAAGATGTACTTCATGTTCAAGAACAAAAGACAACTTCTAAGTATAAGTCAACTTTGTGACAAAGGCTTCAACATCATGTTCTCAAAAGATGAATGATTTATGAAGTCACTCTTAAAGTGAAACTTATTGGTATAAATTGTTTTTACTTTCAAATATTTTCTTTATGTATTATAAGACTCTTCCCATCCTTTTCTTTCATGACAAAGGGGGAGAAGATATATATATATATATATATATATATATATATATATATATATATATATATATATATATATATATATATATATATATATATATATATATATATATATATATATATATATATATATATATATATATATATATATATATATATATATATATATATATATATATATATATATATATATATATGTGTGTGTGTGTGTGTGTGTATACTTGTCTCTAACTATTGTAGCACAAAGAAAGATGAAAATTCTCTATGATTCAAGGGTGAACTTTGATCAAGAGAGAGTTATCAAAGATAGGGGGAGCATTCACATAAGAGTTTCTCATTCTGCCTAAAAGAGTCAAGCATCTTCAACATCATGTTTTGATGAAGATAACTACTATGTGCATTTATCAAAGGATGAGAAAAAACATCATGAAGCAATATGGCTATGGTTAAGCTTTCAATATTATTATATGTTTTTTGTTCATTGTTTATTGCATATTTCCATTCTTTTTGATAATGTCAAAGGGGGAGAAGGATGTGGTACTTTATGCTTGTATTTTTCTTGTCTTAATTTTTAAGGTACTCTCCAATCAAGATGAAGAAATGCAAAGGATTCCAACCCTCTCCTACATAGGGGGAGTTTTGCATCTTAGGGGGAGAAGCTCTTCCGAAAAGTACATCGCATAAAGCAAGATTGTTTGTTATCATCAAAAAGGGGGAGAATGTAAAATCAAGCTTCTCAAATGAGCTTTTGTTTTGATGAAGACAAACCATGATTAACAAATAAGGCAAAGATTTATGATCAAGCTCAAAGCATCTAAGGACAATATCTTCAGTTCAAGGCTCTCAAAAACTTTCAAGGTATAATAATATTACCTACTTTGATCTTAAGATATAAATGCTCAAATCTTGAAAAATAAATATTTAAAAATCATTACTCAAGTTTTTTCAAAGTTAAAATTTCATTTTTCACTTGAGTGTAATCGATTTGCATTTTAGTGCAATCGATTGCATGCTCCAATTTTTTTAGATCTTTTGCTTTTGTTTCTCTGTGCAATCGATTTACATTACTTGTGAAATCGATGGCATACTTAAAATTTTCAAAATGTTTGCTTCTGTTTCTTAGTGCAATTGATTTACATTGCTAGTGCAATCGATTGCACTCACTTACTTTTTTCTACTGACTTTACATGCAATCGATTTACATTGCTAGTGCAATCGATTGCACACTTAAAACTTTTGAAAATATAGCTGTTGAAACCTTGTGCAATAGATTTACACAAAGGGTGCAATCAATTGCATGCTGCACGATTTTGAAAAACAGCAGCTTTTCACATGACTGTTCATCATGCCTTTTCATTGAAACTTTCACTCAAACTTGGCATTTGTTCATGATACATTTTCAGAACTTCATGTTATTTCAAAAGGGTGTTATGAACATATAAATATTCTTTTTCAAAATCTATTTCAAAACCTCTTCCATAAATGTTTTCTGAATTTTCAAAATACAAACTCAAGCATTCCTTCACTTTCATGCATAAGATTTCTGCACATTTTCATACATTATCAAACGGAAAACTTTGATCAATTATATCTTGAGTCATTGTACAATAATATTATTGGAAGATAATAACATTCATTATTAAATCACTCTAAGTGATCAATACTACTCAACTCACTCAAAATCAAATATTGATAGTTACTTACTTATTTTTTTAGGATTGTTGGAAATAAGTTTAAGTGTTTTTAAATCTTGTCTTTCTAGGATTGTTGGATACAAGTGTAGTCACTTTGAGAGGATTGTTCTCATTGTTGACATAGTAAAAATCCAAGAGGATTGTTATTGGTCCAAGAGGATTGTTCTTGGTGGTTTTATTGGTTAGAGTCTTGTATAGAAGGACTAGGGTGTCTTGTCTAGAGATCTAACAATAAGGAAATCTCTTTCATGTTGAAAGGATACTGGAGTACTCTCGGACTGTGAGGGGAACCAGGATACATCTCTGTGTTCTTTACTTTTCCGTATTTACCGCTTTCATCACTAGTCATAAACCAGAAAAGAAAGAAACACAATTGTAAACTCATGCACTAAAACAGAAAAATAATATCCATCATCACTAAAACGGTAAAACTTTTAAAGTACCTAATTCACCCCCCTCTTAGGTGAACTCTCATACTTACAATTGGTATCAGAGCAGGTTATAGGTAACCTGCTCCTAAAAGATCCAGAATGGCTTCCGCAAATCAAAATCCCATTTTCAGAGATGGTGGTAGTAACAACAAGCCTCCTCTATTTTGTGGTGAATATTTTGAATTCTGGAAAATACGCATGAAGGCACATCTAGAAGCACAAGGAGAAGAAATATGGGATTCTGTCGAGAATGGTTCATTTATCCCTATAACGTTAATCAATGGTGTTGGCTTATCAAAGCCTAAAGCTGCATGGGACGAAGATGATAAGAAGAAGGTTCTCTATGATAAAAAGGCAATAAATCTTCTTCAAGGTGCACTTAGCATGGATGAATTCTTCCGTGTCTCGGCATGCAAAATGGTGAAAGAAATATGGGATACCTTGGTAGAAACTCATGAAGGAACCAATGAAGTTAAAAGATCGAGATTAAATACTTTGAGTCAAGAATACGAACTATTCAGAATGCAGCCCCGAGAATCAATCCTCGACTTGCAGAAAAGATTCGTGCACTTGACAAATCATTTGAAAGCACTCGGTAAGACTTTAACTAATGATGAACTTAATCTTAAAGTGCTTAGATCTTTATCTAGGGAATGACAACCAAAAGTCACAGCAAAATATCCGAGAAGAAGAATCTATCCACAATGACTTCCGCCACTTTGTTCGGAAAACTTCAAGAATATGAGACGGAACTTGCAAGACTTGAAAAGCATGAAATCCAAGTAAAATATTCAAAAAACATGGCTCTAAATAATAGGATAAAAAATCATGATAGCAATCAAGAGGATGAATCCACTAGTAGTGAAGATTATGATCTTATCAAGAAGATTGAAAAGGTTCTACGAAAAGGTTTGATTTTATCTTTCCATACAAACCCTAATTACTAGCATTTATATAAAGCGATAAATTGTGGAATTTAAAATTACTACGCTATTACAATACTCATGGGAGAGGGGTGTACAAATTTATAAATGGGGATTGCAAGAAAATTAAACCTAATTACTTATTACAACCATATTGAATAATGTACAAAATTGAAAATAAAATGCAAGAATATAAATGAAAAAAGAAAAGATTTTTTTGTTGTTTTTATGAAAGGGTTTTTATCCTAATTAAGTGAGATGGTTAATGAAAAATAAATAAAATTTAAACCTAAATTAATTAAGAAGGAAATTAAGTTAAAAAATGTATTTTAGGGTTTTTTTTGTGAAAAGGTTTTAACTTGATAAAAATAATATGAAATTTAAAATAAACCTAAGTCCTAAATTAATTTTGAAAAAAAAAAATAATTAATCCTAAGTCTAAATATTATTTATTTAAGAAAAAAATTTGTTTAAGAAATATTTTTTTGTCTTTTTTTGTTTTATAAGAAAATAAAATAAATAGTTGTAAATAATAAATAAAATATTTTTTGGATTTTTTATAATAATAATAATAATAAATAAAAGATAAAAAAAAGTAAATAAATAAAAGATAAAAGAAAATAAAATAGAAATAAGTCAAGGAGGTGGATTAGTAATGCATGGGGTGTTGTGAGAAAAAAAGACCAGGCCCAAATGGAAGCCCAGGCGCTGCAAAAAAGCACAAAAATGTCAAAAAAAATAGTGAAAAAAATGCAAAAGGTCACGCTGGGGCTTGAACCCAGGACCTAAGGGTGACATGCGCGTGTGTGATACGGTGGGAGAACTAACTTGAGTGTTTTGCGTTTGATCGCAAATGTTGCGGTTAGTGAGAGTCGCCACCGATTTTTCTTTTATCCAAAAAGAAAGGTGAAAAAGAACAGGAAAGACCTTTGAGATTATTTCTTGAGTTCAGGGGGTAGATTATGAAAAGGGAAGGTGTTAGCACCCTTTTCATCTATAGTTATCTATGGGCTCTTAGTTGCTTGATAGATTATTTCTTTTGTTTGAAAGTATGCTTTGTGGTGGTTTTTGAAAGTATTTTTGAAAAGCGCCTTCATTTAGGCAAACTTTGTAATGATTCTCGTCTCTATAAGAATGTATATAAAATGTTGGACTTTTGAAAATATTTCATGGAAAGTGTTGGTGCATTTGAAAAGGTGTTTGTGTTTTGAATATGA
Organism: Vicia faba; assembly: GCA_948472305.1. Lineage (NCBI taxonomy): Eukaryota > Viridiplantae > Streptophyta > Magnoliopsida > Fabales > Fabaceae > Vicia > Vicia faba. The sequence goes on along the minus strand of CATIWC010001554.1, from coordinate 376,397 downwards.
GCAAGCAACTAGGAACATTCTACTTTACTCAAAAGTCTTTTGTTCATTTCTCTCTTCCTTTGATATTTCTATCTTACCATTGATTGGTAAGAAGCCTTATCTTTGGATGTAAAAGGGACAGGCGTGGGTCATCTTATAGTCATGATAGCAATGTTGTGAAATATCTTAGCATTTCTTTTGAGGGACTAAGATCATTTGTAAGGCAACATTCGTAGCGTCATCGAGGGACTATGATATAGTATTTTGATTGTTTTTGCTAAGACGCCTCACATGCATAACATGACCATTTTTAGGCAATAAGTAGAGTTAACCCTAGGGTGCATGTGTAAATAATGTGTTTGATTTGCATGCTGTGATATGGAAGTTTGAAGTTATTGGTCAAAATATGCAACAATGGTAGTTTGTGATGCAATTAGGAGTTTTAGAAGTTTTCAGGGCTTGTCCATTCGTTTGTTATATTGCAAATAGTGTATGTATTTATAGGAAAGAGGTCTTATGTCTTATAACAAGTCAGAATTTGAAAATCAAATGTTGTAGCATCTTTCTTGTTTTTGAAGCAAAGTTGAAACATCTTGTTTCAAGGAAAAGTACAGGGCTCCATAGAGTGGTTAGTACTTTGGACATGCTTTCTTTTGGTTTATAGGGTTTGTGTGTGCAGAAAGAACAAGTTCAATGCTCAAGGAGAGTGGACTTTGTGATTAAAGCCACTTTTCAAGAATAACAATGGTGCCTTTCTTCCAAAAATGGAAATGCAACTTGGACAATGGTTCAAATGCTTGGACAATGGCTCCATATGTTGTGTAAACATTTAATTATGGAGTGACAAACAAGTTTGAGGCCTTCAAAGCAAATATTATGCAGCCTAGCATGGATTTGGTTCAAGTGTTCATCAAAAATGACTTGTAATTCAAGTGACAAAACCCTAACTTCATCTCTTCGATTCTCCCTACTCAAGAATGATCTCAAGGAGTTCTTGGACATTTTGGAAATATTGAAATGTTATCTACAACCCATGTTTGAATTTCTTTTGAATATTCCCCATGGAACTATATGAAAAAGTGTCATGAAGTTGGGTCAAAATCCTGACCAAATTAGGGCAAAATTTCACTAAGTGTTTAGTTTCATGACCACATGTTCATAAAATTATAACTTGAGATCCAAGCATTTTTGGAAAGAGTTGTGTAAAGAAAAGTTTTAGATTTCATGGAGATATACAACTTTCATATTGGAAGTTTCTCTTGAATCATCTTGCATCATGGTGAAAATTTTCCTCAAAGTTATGAAAAAACATGAAATTTCCAACACTTAGAAAAATTTCTAAGTTTAGAAATTTTGACTTTTCAAAATAAAATCTTGACTTTTTGATTTCTTGATGAATAAGTTTCATATTTTGACATGTTTTGATGAATTGTGATCTTTGGCACTTGAATTTGACCAAAAAGTCAAAGTTTGACTATTCAGTGTACAATTAATTAACTTTTGATGAATTAATTGCAAAATTCATTTGTCAATCCAATGGATTTGCAATGTTTTGAACCATGTAATTAGGTCAAAATGATTAAATTGGACTCTTGAGATCATTCCTTAAACCAATTGACCATTTGCTAGATCAAAAATCAGAAATTGTCCCTTCTCAGTCAAAACCCTAATTTTGACCATTTTGCCCTTTTGGAGATTTGATCAAATTCTCTAAGGAGTTGTAGTCCAAATTTGATCAAATGATACATATAAGTTTAAAATGTTGGTATGGATAAAAAATTATTAAGTTTGAATGTATATTTTCCATGGTTGACTTTTTCCCAAATATAGTTGATTTTTAGGTCAACTGCTCAATTGACTGAGCAAAAATGAGATTCAAGGCTTGAAACTTGGCATGATTAATCTTGGGGGTCCATAATGATCCATGAAAGTAATATAGGTCATTGGAAGTTCAAAAATCCTTGTGCAAACTTAAACCCTAATTTTGGTCATCAGTGCTTGAGGAGGTGTCTTGAGCTGATCAAACCCTAGTGCAGTCTTGAGCCCAAGGAGATATTGTGAGTAAATTCTGGATAAGTGAGAGGGAAAATTTTGGGGTACAACAGCTGCCCTGTACTGGAAGAGGCTCCGAATGAGTATCAAAATGGAATCCGTGTCTGGAGCGTATCTGTACTGTATGTGGAAGTTGAAAACTGAGTATCAGAATGGCATTCGTGTCTGGAGCGTATCTGAACTGTATCTGAAAGATGGATCTGAATGAGTATCAGAATTACATCCGTGTCTGGAGCGTATCTAAAATGTATATGAAAGTTGGATCTGGATGAGTGTCAAAATGGTATCCATGTCTGAAGCGTATCTGAGCAGTATCTGAAAGTTGGGTCTGAATGAGTATCAGAATAGCATCCGTGGCTGGAGCATATCTGAACTATATCTGCCAGTTGGATCTGAATGAGTATCAGAATGGCATCTGTGTCTGGAACGTATCTGAACTGTATTTGGGAGTTGAATAAGATTCAGGATGGCATCTGTGTCCGAAGCGTATCTGAACTGTATTAAAAAACTTTGAACAATGTCAATGGTAGATGTTAACCTTATCCTGAAAAGGGTAAAATGTTAGCAAAAATGCAAAGTCATGTTGTATGAAATGCATGGTATTATGCATTTGTGTTATCAATGTTTATGATATATGGGTGCAATGTATGCGTATGCAAGCTAATCTGCCACACTGTTGTTGGATTGGGGAAAATAAATCCCTGACTGCTGCTGAGGATATGGAGTATAAGTCTTCATGTTGTGAAGTCTAAGTGTTGATGAATTTCTGCTTGGAGAAATAAACTTTGTTGTAAGGGAGATGTCGTGTACTGCTTGTAAAATCCTATTGGGGAATCTTGAGAAATTTGATGATTTCTACTGGGGATTGATAACTGGAAGCTTTGTTCCGCTAGGGATTGAATTTCACACTGCGGGGAATTATGGGAATAGCATAGAGAGATTTCCGTACCTCTTAAAGCCATCAGTGATTATATTTTATTTTGTTTATTTGTAAACACTAATTATATTCAAATGCATATGTTCAAAAATGAATCATTGGACGTTTTTGTAAACAAAACACAAGCGTAAAGAAAAACAGATAGTTTTTTCACTTTCAAAGGGATATCTTTGTATTGACTTTGAGTAAATATTTTTGTACAATGAGACAAACATTCTAGTAAGAGAATGTCGTCGTACAAAATGAAAATTTTGATACAAAGAAAAGATATCTATGTGCAATAATCCCATGGTGTTCCCATTCTGCTATAGCCTTCGTATCTCTGAGTAGCTTGTTTATCTGTTGCCTTGTCCGAAGATGATTGAATTGATCAGAACCTCTGAGTTTTCCAGTTGAAGCCAAAGGTTATTCGTAAGGTGATCCAACGGGACGTAGTCATAAGCTTTAATTTCCTAACTTTTGCCCGGACCGCCCTTTCAGGTTTTCAGTCCACCGGAAAACCCTTTTTTTCCCAAGTCGCCCTTTCGGGTTTTCAACTTGCCGGGTGTACAGATTTTTTTTGTTTTATTCCCAATGTTTGCCCGAACCTTTTTGGTTCGCTGTAATGCCCTTTTTTTGCCTAGGTGTGTCAACCTAGCGGGTTTCTTATGCATAGTATCTTTTGACTATGTCTGTGTTTGTAGGGTGTGGCAGGTCGTCGCCATCCATGGTGGTCAAGATCATTGCTCCACCAGAGAATATGTTTTTTATTACAAATGGTCCTTCGTATGTAGGAGTCCATTTTCCCATGGGATCACCTTGCGGCAATATGATACGTTTGATCACCAGATCCCCAACTTGACACACTTGTCGTCTGAACTTTTTGTTGAAAGCCTTGATCATCCGTTTTTGATACATTTGACCATGACATATAGTATTAAGCCTTTTCTCATCAATCAAGTTTAGTTGATCAAGTCGAGTCTGGATCCAATCGTCTTCATTTAACCATACATCCTTCATAATTCTCAGAGATGGGATCTGGACCTCAATAGGCAAGACAACTTCCATGCCATAAACCAGAGAATATGGTGTTGCCCCAGTTGATGTGCGAGTTGTGGTACGATATCCGTGGAGAGATAATGGTAGCATCTCATGCTAGTCTTTGCATGTGACTGTCATTTTCTATATGATCTTTTTAATGTTCTTATTTGCGGCTTCGACAACACCATTCATCTTTGGCTGATAAGGGGAAGAATTGTGATGCTGAATCTTGAATAGCTCGCACAAGGCGGTGATCATAGTATTGTTCAGGTTTGTACCATTGTCTATAATGATCCTCTCTGGGATACCGTAACAACATATGAGATTCTGCTTGATGAACCGGGCGATGACATTCTTGGTCACGGAAGCGAAAGAAGCTGCCTCCACCCACTTGGTGAAATAGTCAATGGCCACTAAGATGAAGCGGTGTCCATTGGAAGTTGTTGGCTTGATTTCCCCAATCATATCAATTCCCCACATAGCAAAGGGCCAAGGAGCCGTTAAGACGTCCATAGGAACTAGAGGTACGTGCACCTTGTCAGCATAAATTTGACACTTGTGGTAGGTTCGAGAGTGTTGATAGAAATTTGCTTCCATGGTAGACCAGTAATAGCCTGCCCGTAGGATTTTCTTTGCCATCGTATGCCCACTGGAATGGGTTCCAAAAGTGCCTTCATGTAACTTAGCCATGATCCTTTCAGCTTCAACCTTGTCTACACACCGAAGTAACACAGAGTCATGGTTGCGTTTGTAAAGAATGCCATTACTAAGGAAGAATTTAGCAGAGAATCTCCTTAAGAACTTCTTATCATTGACTGAAGCTCCTTCTGGATATTCTTGGGTTTCGGGATACCTCTTGACTTCGTGAAACCAAGGTCGGTCCACTACTTCTTCAGTATTAATCTCGTGATAGTGTGCTGGTTCATCAATTCGTTCAATGGTGATCTGGAGAGCCTCGTTATCCCATTTAAGTTTAAACATAGATGACATTGTGGCTAGTGCGTCAGCTAGCTGATTTTATTCTCGCGAGAAATGCTCGAAGGTAATCTTTTCAAAATGTGGGAGCAACATCAAAACATGTTCTTTGTAAGGGATAAGGTTAGGGTGTTTAGTGTCTCATTCCCCTTGGATCTGGCTGATAACCAAAGCTGAATCTCCAAATACATTCAACGATTTGATCCCCAAGTCTATGGCAGCTTTGAGACCAAAGATGCACGCTTCGTATTCCGCCATGTTATTTGTACAATTAAAGCATAGTCTTGCAGTAAATGGAGTATGGCATCCTTCAGTAGATATGAGTACTGCACAAATACCATTGCCGAGTGCGTTAGATGCCCCATCAAAAACCAGGGTCCATCGGGATCCTTGTTCAGGTCCGTCATATGGCCTGAGTTCTTCATAGTTGTTTACCATCATGATGTCTTCATCTAGGAATTCGAACTTCATGGACTGGTAGTCTTCTACAGCTTGGTGAGCAAGGTGATCAGCTAGTACACTGCCTTTTATTGCTTTCTGGGTAGTATACTGTACATCATATTCTGTTAGGATCATCTTCCATCTCGCTATTCTCCCGGAGAGAGCAGGTTTCTTGAAGATGTATTTTATTGGATCCATTTTAGATATCAACAAGGTAGTATGGGTCAACATATGTTGTCTTAGCCGGCGAGCAGCTTATGCCAGAGCGCATCAAGTTTTCTCGAGCAGTGAATATCTTGTTTCAAAGTCGATAAACTTTTTGCTTAGGTAATAAATGGCGTGCCCTTTTCGACCAGACTCGTCATGCTTCCCCATCACACACCCCATTGAATTCTCTAAAACAGTTAGATACAAAATCAACGGTCTTCCCTTGACTGGTGGCATCAAAACAGGATGCTCTTGCAGGTACTCTTTGATCTTGTCGAAAGCAGTTTGGCATTCATCATTCCATATGACTACTTGATCTTTCTTCAATAGTTTGAAGATTGGTTCACAGGTAGCTGTCAGGTGAGAAATGAATTTGGCAATGTAGTTCAAACGTCCCAAGAATCCTCTGACTTCCTTTTCAGTACTAGGAGCAGGTATCTCTTGTATCGCTTTTACTTTGGAAGGATCTACTTCAATACCCTTATTGCTGACGACAAAGCCTAGGAGCTTACCGGACCTTACTCCAAATGTGCATTTATTTGGGTTTAACCTTAACTTGTATTTATTTAGCCTCTCAAACAATTTTTGTAAATGATCAAGATTATCTTCTTCTGTTTGAAATCTAGCTATCATGCCGTCCACATAGACCTTTATTTCGTGATGTATCATGTCGTGAAATAGAGTGACCATGGCGCGCTGATAAGTTGCCCCAGCATTCTTCAGTCCGAATGGCATCACTTTGTAGCAGAATGTATCCCATTGTGTGACAAAGGTTGTCTTCTCCATGTCCTCAGTCGCCATTTTGATTTGGTATTAACCCGAGAAACCGTCCATGAAGGAAAACACTTTGTGTTGTGCAGTATTGTTAACTAGGATATCAATGTGGGGAAGTGGGAAATCATCCTTGGGGCTTGCCCTATTCAAATCTCTGTAGTCCATGTACATTCGTACCTTGCTGTCCTTTTTAGGCACGGGGACAACATTGGCAACCCATTGCGGATAGGAGGTGACGGCCAAGAATCTAGCATTGAATTGTTTCATGACTTCTGTTTTAATATTCTTTGACATATCTGGTCGCATTCGACGAACCTTTTGCTTTACGGGTGGACAATCTTCTCTTATAGGTAGACGATGTACTACGATATCTGCATCAAGTCCTGGCATGTCTTCATACGACCAGGCAAAGACTTCAACATACTCGTGTATCAACTGAATCAGACGCTCCTTGACACTGGGTTCTAGATTGGTACCCACCTTGACTTCTCTCTTGTCTTCCTCGTTACCTAGATTGATTGTATCCACGGGTTCCTCATGGGGCTGAATGGCTCTCTCCTCTTGTAGTAGTAACCTGGAAAGTTCCCCTGGTACTTCACAATCTTCCTCACCTTCGTCTTCGGCTTGGTAGATTAGATCTTCGGAGTCACAGAAGGCCATAGCAGAATCGTTACCCATGGGATCCCGAATGAATGTAGACCTGCATTGTGAGTGTGAGTGTGTGTAAGAGTATAGCTATCTTTGAAAGAAATGAAAATGTAAAAAAAGAAAAACAATGAGCACAAAGTTTGTATGCAAAACGTCCATGATTCATTGATGTCATATGGAAATGAGATAATAACCCTTACAAATGGACCATTGTGCCTCGGGTAAGACACAAGGTTTTAAGAGTTTGAATTGTTTTAATATTACAGATCCAACAAAATGTAAAGACAAATTATTGTGGGATAAAAGTGATCGGGACAAAATCTCTAACCTCCCAATTGCTGAGCCCTCCACTGACAGTTGGGAAGATCTAATCCTCCAGGCTGTAGCTATATTCATCATCCTCTACTGTGTTGACATCACGGTTGCTAATCTTCAAGGGTGGTCCTCCAGCACGAGCGTGGCGTACAACCTTCTGAGCACCTAAAGTGAAACCCAGGCCAAACTTGTCAGACTTGTATGGCATATCTGGGAGTTGCCCCCAGATAGTGCACCCACCTTCTTCTATCACTGACTTTGCATCCTTCAAAGATGACATTCTGAGTGGAGGCCTTATGGTCTAGGTAACAACCTTGGTCACTGCCATATCTTGCGGGACTTCTTCAAAGTGCTAGAATGGAGTTTCAATAAATTCACCATCTAATTCAACATATCTGAAGGAATTGAGATGGCTGATCATATACTCTTCTTCTCCATGAACGGTGATAATCTTCCCTTGAATTGGATACTTCAGCATTTAGTGTAAGGTAGAAGTAATAGCGCCCGCATTGTGAATCCATGGTCGTCCTAACAAGCAGGAGTATGAAGGGTGAATATCCATTACATGAAAAGTTGAATCAAATGTTTGGGTTCCAACCTTTATGGGGATATCCACTTCCCCATGCACCATTCTTTTCGAGCCGTCAAAAGCCCTTACTACTATGTTACTTGGCTTCAATGTCAATCCTTCGCAGTCAAGCCTATCAAGAGCCTTTTTAGGTGATACATTCAGAGATGAGCCAGTGTCCACCAAAACATGAGGCAAAGTTGTGCCCCTACATTCAACTGAGACATGTAATGCCTCATTATGCTTCCTTCCTCTTGGCGTTAAATCAGCATCCAAAAAACCTAGACCATTATCCACAGTCAAGCTGGCTATGCAGTCTTGGAACTGATCGGCAGACGTTTCTTGGGGTACATGGGCAGTTTTCAGGAATTTTACCAAGGTTTTGCATGCGCCTCGGAACATACTAGTAAAGCCAGCATTGAAATTTTAGATGGAGTTTTCCCCAGCTGCTCGACTACATCGTAGTCGCTTCTTTTTATGATCTTTAGGATTTCCTCCATCTCTTTCCGGGAGGTCTCAGGGATAGCCAATGATTGTGTCTTCGTCTTGACAGACTCAACCAGAACACATTTTCCTCGAGTCTCGGTTAACTTGGAAGCAGGAGCGTCAGTAAGAGTGATAACAAGAGTCATAACAGCTTTGTCAGTTGGAGTATTGGTAGAGATGATTGTGGGACTAGGAATAGCCTTCGGAGGAGCAACAACAACAGGAATGATTACAGGTCCAGAAATTGCTTTCGGGGGAGCAATTTCTGGAGAGAATATCCTCCTGCTTCAGGTAATCTTGCTAGTCCGACAATATTACTGATATCAGAGTTATCTTTCTCGGAACTTGAATCTTCAGCACCTGGCCAATCTTGCTTGATACCGTGGTAGTAGACATCCCCTCCATAATTTCATGGTACAGTTTTGTCTGACAAATACGAGACTGGTCTAGGCATTGTAATTATCAAAGGAGCTACTTTTGGAACTGATGTAATTTTAACGGGTCTTTTGGTGGAGACCCTGGAAGAATTGTCGGAAATGGTCACGATGGAAACATCATTATAAGAAAAAGGTGGAACAAAAGTCTTTTCGAACAAAATTTCCTTGTTATCTATTAGGCATTGAACACCTACTTTCAACAAAATACAAATGGTCGGTGAGGAAAAACAGAAATGACAGCTTTCATCACAGCCCAGGAAAACACTGGCATTCAATAAGTTCTTTTTGATGGTCATGAGTGGGGTCATAAGTTCATCAACTGAAGTAACAAACATATCCTCTTCAATGGCGTTGGCATTATGGCCGTGTTTGGGCATAGGGGCAGAAATGACATTGGGCTTTTATGGCGCATCAAATTCAATCTCTTTGGCTTCAAGGAGGTCTTGTACTTTGTTCTTTAGAGCCCAACAGTTGTTAGTGTCAGGCAGGACTTTCAGAGTGGTATGCACAACAGGTATTAGGATGATATTGAGGAGAGGTTATGTTAGGGTTCTTTGGAGATTCTTTCAAAGTCACTAGGTTGGATATTAACAAATGCGGCAATACTTGAGACAGGGTCATGTTAATTCTGGTGAACTTTCTGACTGGTCTTTCCATTCTTGGCTGATTGTTTCTTTGTTGATCAGGTGCAGGTTTAGGAATCATAATGGCCCCCATCATTGGAAGGAGTTCAGCCCTATCTTGATTTCTATGAGGATACATAACAACCACTTCTTTCTTTCTGATGAATGGCTTCCTTACAGCAGCAGAGGATTCATCTTTTTAAATCTTTCCACTTTTTATCCCGACTTCTACCCTTTCTTCGGTCAATATTAGTTCAGTAAAACCTGCCGATGAACTGCCAATTAGGTGATTGAAGAAGGGACCAGACAAGGTTCCCAAAAACATGTCTACTAATTCTGTTTCAGATAGAGGAGGTTGAACTCTTCCGGCCAAGTCTCTCTATTTTTGCACATAGTCCTTGAAGCCTTCATTTGAAACCATGGTCATACTATGGAGCCGAGTACGGGTAGGCGCAAGATCAGCGTTGTATTGGTATTTGTGATACAGTGGAAAAACTGACTGTTAATACTGGTTTATGTTTTGCATTTTTTATTCGCAAAATGTCACTGTAACCAAGAGTCGCCACCGACTTTTATTTTATCCAACAAAGGAAAAAGGAAAAAGAACAGAAAAAACCTTTTTCTAGAATATTTCTGAGTACGGGGAGTAGATTATAGAAAGGGAAGGTGTTAGCACCCTTTCTATCCATGGTTTTTCATGGGCTCTTAGGTACTTGCTCATTTTAAAATTGCTTGTGTGTGTGCTTGTTTTGAAAAAGAGTTTGCTTCGTGATAACCCTTGTATCAATCCTCAAGGATGTGACGAAGTTGTTTTGAAAATTATTTGAAAAGTGTTGGTGTGAAATTTGGTTTGTTTGAACAAGTACCTAGGAATTATCTACCTACTCGAAAAACACTATTCGTTTTTCTTTAGACATCGCTATCTTGTTATTAAGGAATAGGTAGCACCGTCATTGGAGTTTTAAAGGGACGTTCGAAGGAACAGATACAGTCACAAAAGAAATATTAGGAGGCGTTAGTAATCGTCCTAAAGCCTTAATGATCTGTTTCTGAGGCAACATTCGAACGGGTCATTTTAGATCTTTCGGGGCTAGAGGACGACCACTAACAAACCCTATACTTCATGACCGTTTAACCGAAGGAAACCGAAGTGGAGTAAACCCTAGGAGTGAGCATGTGCGAGTGAAATTTTTCAGTTAATTTGTCTTTGCACATTTAGGTTATCTACCGTTTTAATTTTCAAGTATTCTTTCCATACAATCCTATTAGCATACATCTAACAGTTAATAATTGCAGAAAATTAAAGTGCGGAAATAGAAACCCTAACTATTACACGGCTTTCGCAGATACAGAACTATTTTGACTGAACATAAAATGCAAAATTAAAACCTAAGTAAAGCTATTACAACCTCAGAGCAATTACAAAAAATAATTTTAAAAAAAGTAATTAAAACCCACGACAAATTAAATGCGAGGACGATTAGAAGACCTAGAAAGTCTAATTTGAGAAAAAATATTTGAGTTATTTTTGAAGCAAAAATTAATTATTTACAACCCTAATTTATAATTGATTTTAATTATAAAAAGGAGTTAAATTAACCTAATTTGAATTAAATTAATTAATTAAAGGAAATAAATATTTTTTTAAAAAGATTTTTGGTGTCTTTGTGATTTTTTGGTTTTTTGTAGTTAATTAAAAAAGAATTAATTTGTGAAAACAAATAATTAAACAAACAAAAATAAATAAAATAATTAAAGAAAATTAAATTGGGCCTGCGTAAGCAATTGGAGGGGGTGTGCTGTGAAATTTGCTCAGGCCCATCAAGCTGAAGCCCAGTCTCACGTCTGAGATCCAGTGTTGCTCCTTGCTATTGGTGTACCATGGTCTTTCATTGATGGGCATTGGATCTGGATAGCAATGAATCCAATGGATGGATTGTGGATGGTGCATGGTGAGCGTTGGAGATAGTGATGTACAAGATCCTGCAAAGAAGAATTAAAACAAGGAAAATTGTTGGGACCTGGGATCGAACCGAGGTCCTCCCACTCAAATCATGCGCTCCTTGGCCAACTGAGTTGCGTGACTTATTTGTTAATTAAATAACATCAATACATGTTATATGTTAAAACGTGAATAAACTGGAAAAAATAAAAACATGCGTATAATTCAAACGAGCCAGTGGTTATCAGCCACCTCATCACCTTTTTGCTTAGCCCGCCGTTTTAGGTATAATATTTTTACCTACGGACATCTTCCATAGCTACAAAACTGTAACCTTCCAAAATCAATATCAAGCATGATAAATCAATTCTAAGCACATGGATCAACTCGTTTTGATCTCACGAGTATGTAGTACTCTTTTCTTGGCCCAATTTCACCTGTACAAAGAAACCCTAAAACGGAACCTCAAACCCTAGCAATGGTAATCATCAATATATGCACTGAAACATCAATTAAACCATTCAAATATGTTGCAAATATGTCAACAAACACAAATATATCATTAAAACATGTTTATGATGCAAGAATCATTGTAATCGGATTTTGAAAAAGAAGCAAACCGTGAGAGTATTATGCGATGATTCTGGGCGTGAAAGGACCTGCAATCGATTGGGTTAGCTTCTGGGAAGGTCCATGAATCTGTTGGCAATGTTAGAATGGCTTGAATTGGCCTCCAAGCTTGAAATCGATTCACTACCTTTTTGCAAAAAATTGAGTTTTTTCTTGTACTTTCCACGATTGCCAACCCTTATTTTCGTGTCTGCTCTTGCTCTCTATATATCCTTAAACGAATTAGGGTTATAAAAACCACTAGTATCTTTGAAATTTTTAAAGATTTGATTTGGTTTTCATGTTGTATGATATCCTTCCAAATTTGGCCTAATCATGCCATTCTTGTGTCAATCAACTTTGATTCGATTTGATTATACTATGCCAGTATAATGAGCTTGTGATTCTGTCCAGAAATCCAATCAAAACAAATCTTTGCTATTATTTACCATTTATTTGATTTAATTCAATTTTTTAATTAATACAAAATCAAAATAAAATGAAAAATGAGCCAAATAATGTGAGTGAATATTTGGGTCGTGGACCATGTTATAAGTAAGGTGCAAGCATAAAAAGTTAGGCCCATTTGGCAAAAAATGCATTTTTGAGCATATTTGACTTTTGAAAATTTTGACCCTAGAGAGGTGTTCTTGGAATTTTTAGAAAGCTTAGGGTGTCCCCTAAACATCCCTTTTGGTCTCATCTCATATGGGTCTTCCATTTTCATGTAAGAAGCTTTGACCCAAAAAGTGTTTTTGGTGTCTTTATAAAAGGACCTATAATGTTGAAACTCATATCTTTTTGTGAGTGCATATTTTGAACTTAAGGACTGAAGATGAATTGTAGGGAATTTCATCCTCTTCAAAATGAGCCTTGAATGGAAAATTTATGATAAAGTATGAAGAAGTTATGTTTGGTCAAAGTTTGGTTGACTTTTCCTAAGAAACCCTAATTTAGCAACTTTTGGGTTTTGATGAATTTGGGGCATTCCTTGAGGAATCATGATCAACCCTTGATAAAATGATGGATATAACTTCAAAATGTTGATGTTGACCAAAAATATTGAAGTTTGACTGTACATGGGCCACAGTTGACTTTTGACCTAATATAGTCGATTTTCAAGCATCTGAGCAGTTGACTGAGCAAACTTCTTGTGCAAGGCTTGAAATTTGACATGGAGGGCCTTGAGAACATATTAAGACCATGGAGAGAATATGAAGTCTTTGGAGTTCACCCATCTTGATAAAAATGGAAACCCTATTTTAAGATACATTGCCTTAGGAGAGAGTTTGTTTGGTCAACTCTTGGGCAACCTTGAGCAAATTGAGGATCTCTATGGGCATGTGTTGAGTAAAATGAGAGGGAAAATTTTGGGGTACAACAGCTGCCCCTGTTCAATCTTCTTACACCTGAGGATGTAGATTGGCTTGTCTGTCTTTCGTGATCTGAAGGTGGAAGATGATTGAACACTAGAGTGCCCAGAAATTTGCACTCGTATGAAGTGATACTTGATTTGGTGATATCGGGAATGGGCTTACAGATGCCATTTGGAAGTTGATGACAGAAGATTGTCGGAGATGGGCTTAAAGATGCCATCTAGGATGTGACAGAGAATTGTTGGTGATAGGCTTAAAGATGCCATCTAGAAGATGTTGATTTCCTGAGATATTCCTTTGATGAGAATTCCTATTCTTGTCGTTGAGGAGGAATCTACTGAGGAATGTTGGTATCTGTCTTGGGAGAAATGGAATTTTAGGAGCTTCAGTTGTTTGTTACTCTATTGGGGAAATAACTCCTGCTTGAGGAAGCGGAAGTGAACTGCATATCTGGTCAGGGTACAGGCTGCACTGCGACTTACTAGTGAAATGAGAAATCAATCGTGTTTGATCAGGTCCAGGTCTTACAGTGTTGTGAACTGTTGTCTGGAGATAAGAGAGAAGAAACCTGGATGGTAAGGTTGTGAGAAGGAACTTGGATCGTATGGTTACTTCGAAATGAAATCCTGTATAGTAGGGCTATGAGAAGGAACATGGATAGTAGGGTTACTTCGAAATGAAAGCCTGGATAGTAGGGTTGTGAGAAGGAACCTGGATAGTAGGGTTACTTCGAAATGAAAGCCTGGATAGTAGGGCTGTGAGAAGGAACCTGGGTCGTAGGGTTACTTCGAAATGAAAGCCCGGATAGTAGGGTTGTGAGAAGGAACCTGGATAGCAGGGTTACTTTGAAATGAAAGCCTGGATAGTAGGGCTGTGAGAAGGAACCTGGGTCGTAGGGTTACTTCGAAATGAAAGCCTAGATAGTAGGGCTGTGAGAAGGAACCTGGATAGTAGGGTTACTTCGAAATGAAAGCCTGGATATTAGGGTTGTGAGAAGGAACCTGGGTCGTAGGGTTACTTCGAAATGAAAGCCTGGATAGTAGGGCTGTGAGAAGGAACCTGGATAGTAGGGTTACTTTGAAATGAAAGCCTGGATAGTATGGCTGTGAGAACGAACCTGGGTCGTAGGGATACTTTGAGATGAAAGCCTGGATAGTAGGGCTGTGAGAAGGAACCTGGGTCGTAGGGTTACTTCGAGATGAAAGCCTGGATAGCAGGGCTGTGAGAAGGAACCTGGGTCCTAGAGTTACTTCAAAATGAAAGCCTGGATAGTAAGGCTATGAGAAGGAACCTGGGTCGTAGGGTTACTTCGAAATGAAAGCCTGGATAGTAGGGCTGTGAGAAGGAACTTGGATAGTAGGGTACTTCGAAATGAAAGCCTGGATAGTAGGGCTGTGAGAAGGAACCTGGATAGTAGGGTTACTTCGAAATGAAAGCCTGGATAGTAGGGATGTGAGAAGGAACCTGGGTCGTAGGGTTACATCGAAATGAAAGCCTGGATAGTAGGGCTGCAAGAAGGAACCTGGATAGTAGGGTTACTTTGAATTGAAAGCCTGGATATTAGGGTTGTGAGAAGGAACCTGGGTCGTAGGGTTACTTCGAGATGAAAGCATGGATAGTAGGGATGTGAGAAGGAACCTGGGTCGTAGGGTTACTTCGAAATGAAAGCCTTGATAGTAGGGCTGTAAGAAGGAACCTGGATAGTAGGGTTACTTCTAAATGAAATCCTGGATAGTAGGGCTTGTAGGAAGAAACCTGGATAATAGGGTTACTTCAAAGCAATAGTGTAGATTAGTCGACCCGTTTGGTTTCGAGAACTGAGTTTACATTAGTCGTATGCAGACGTGACTTGTGTAACTGCTGGATTTGTCGAAGCTAATCGTCTTTTCCTGCAAAGATATTAGGGTTAATTATATGCAATGCATGAAAAGCAGGGTGAGATAATGTTCTCAAAATAAATGAGATTATGATGTATATGATATGTATGTGCATGTCATGATGTATGTATATGAAGCTATTGGGGTATGCTCGCGTCTGGGAAAATAAATCCATGACTGTTGCTGGAGATTTATAAATATTCTGTCAGGAAGAGATTCTGCTCGAGAATAAACTCTGCAGGGAACAACCTTAGAAAGTGAATTTTTGTAGCTGAAGTGATGAACTCTGTCGGGAATTGAGCCTCTCTATCTAGAGAAATAAACTTTGCTTGGGGGATGAAATTTACTGACCCGCCCACGATTATGAAATTCGGCTGAAGGATATAGCTGTCAGGTTTCAGAATGACCCTGGCTGGCTAGGTTACGTCCTGTTTCGGGAAAGCTGACATCAATGATTTTGAATACTTTTACTCTGAGGAGTGTATGTACCAATGATTATGCTCCAAAGCTGACTCTATCTCGGTACCTGCTGGGAAGAGTAATTGTCTGGTTTGGCACTTCCTTTTTTTTTGTTTCAGGAATTACGAGTAATTGTCTTTTGTTTTTTATGTAAATATTTATGAGCAGTAATCATTTTCAAATGCATATATCGAAAATAAATCATTGGACATTCTTGCAAAACAAAATAGGAAAAGAAAAAATAAGGTCAAAATTTCTTGTGAAAATGATTTGTATTGATTTTTGGATTGGCCTGTAATATGCGTTTTTGTTTAAAGAGGCTGACGCCACCGTAAAAATAGAAACTATACAATTCATGTAAAAGAAAGAAAAACAACTATGTGAAACAATCCCATTGGGTTCCAACTCTTCTATTGCCTTTATATCTTTAAGCGTCTCATCACTTTGCTTCTTGGCCGAAAGTTGATCAGATTGATTGGTGTCGTCCGAGCTTGATAGTTGATACCGAAGTCTGGTCGCAAGATGATCCAATGAGACATAGTGGTATGCTTCATATCCCTAAATTTTTCCTGGACCGCCCTTTTGGGTTTTCAGTCCACCGGGATACCCTTTTTATCCCAAGCCGCCCTTTCGGGTTTTCGACTTGCCGGGTGTACATATTTTTCATTTTCATCCCTTACTTTTGCCCGAACCCTTTTGGTTCGCCGGGAAGCCCTTATTTTTCCTAGGCCAGTCAACCTAGCGGGTCTTTTAATTAGGCGTAGTATCTTTTCACTATGTCTGCATTGATAGGGTGAGGAAGGTCGTCACCGTCCATGGTGGTTAGAGTCATAGCTCCACCCGAGAAAATGTTCTTATCCACAAATGGCCCTTCATACGTGGGGGTCCATTTTCCCCTGGGATCACCTTGCGGCAATATGATGCGTTTGATCACTAGATCCTCGAATTGATATTCTTGACGCCTGACTTTCTTGTTGAAAGCCTTGATCATTCACTTTTGGTACGTCTGACCATGGCAGATAGCAGTAAGTCTCTTTTCGTCGATTAGATTTAATTGATCAAGTCGGGTTCGGTTCCAGTCATCTTTATTCAAACCCGCATCCTTCATAATCCTGAGAGAAGGTAACTGGACTTTGATGGCTAGGACTGCCTCCATGCCGTATAATAGAGAGTAGGGTGTTGCCCCTGTCGACGTTCGTACTAAGGTACGGTACCCATGAAGAGCAAATGGTAACATCTCATGCCAGTCTTTGTATGTCACCGTCATCTTCTGTACAATCTTCTTGATGTTCTTGTTAACCGCTTCAACAAAGCCATTCATCTTCAACCGGTAGGGAGAAGAGTTATGATGTTGTGTCTTGAATTGCTTACAGAGCTCGGTGATCATCGTGTTGTTGAGATTGGTACCATTGTCAGTAATAATTTTTTCTGGCTCACTATATCGACAGATCAGATTATGTCGGATAAACCGCACCACGATGTTCTTGGTTACTATGGAAAAAGAGGCCTCCTCAACCCACTTCGTGAAGTAATCAATGGCTACTAGGATGAAGTTATGTCCATTGGAAGCAGTGGGCCTGATTTCTCCGATCATGTCGATGCCCCACATTGCAAAGGGCCATGGAGCTGTCAAGACGTTTAAGGGGACTAGAGGCACATGCACCTTATCAGCGTAGATTTGACACTTATGACAAGTTCGAGAGTGCTGATAACAATCAGCTTCCATAGTGGACCAGTAATATCCTGCCTGTAGGATCTTCTTAGCCATGGTATGTCCACTAGAATGGGTTACGAAGGTGCCTTCATGTAGATTTGTCATGATCCTCTCTGCTTCGCTCTTGTCTACACACCGTAGTAGTGTGGAGTCATGATTGCATTTATAGAGGATTCCATTACTGAGGAAGAACTTTGCAGCGAACCTTCTCAGAAACTTCTTATCATGGACAGATGCCCCTTCGGGATACTCTTGAGCCTAGAGATACCTTTTGACTTCGTGAAACCAGGGTTTGTCTGCCACTTCATCAGTATCGATTTCACAGCAGTGTGCTGGTTCATCCAGCCTCTCAATGGTGATTTGGGGAGCTTCATTGTCCCACCTAACTTTGAACATAGAAGACATGGTAGCTAGCGCGTCCGCTAACTAGTTCTCTTTTCGTGGGAAATGTTCAAAAGTTACCTCCTCAAAGTGTGGGAGCAATGTTAACACGTACTCTTTATATGGGTTGAGATTTGAATTCTTCGTATCCCGTTCGCCTTTGATCTGACTAATCACCAAAGCGGAATCCCCGAATATAATCATGAACTTGATCCTTAGGTCAATAGTATCCCTAAGACCCATGATACATGCTTCATACTCCGCCATGTTGTTGGTACAGTTGAAACATAATCGGGCAGTGAACAGAGTATGACAACCCTCGGGAGATATGATTACGGTGCCAATACCATTACCCAGTGAGTTTGAGGCTCCATCAAAATACATACACCATCAGGATCCCTCCTCGGGTCCTTCATCTGGTCCAGGTTCTTCATAGTCGGTCACCAGCATGATATTCTCATCTGGGAACTCAAAATTCATGGACTGGTAGTCATCCACGGCCTGATGAGCCAAATGATCAGCCAATACACTCCCTTTTATTTCTTTTTGGGTTGTATATTGTATGTCGTACTCAGTTAAGATCATCTGCCATCTTGCTATTCTTCCCGAGAGTGTAGGCTTCTCAAAAATGTACTTGATCAGATCCATCTTCGATATCAACAAGGTAATGTGAGTCAGCATATACTGTCTCAGTCGACAAGCATCCCATGCCAAAGCGCAACAAGTTTTCTCGAGTAGTGAGTATCTTGTCTCACAGTCAGTAAACTTTTTGCTAAGGTAGTATGTTGCGTGTTCTTTTCGACTAGACTCGTCATACTGCCCCAACACACACCCCATTGAATTGTCTAGCACTGTCAAGTACAATATGAAAGGTCTTCCTTCAACTAGAGGCATCAGAATTGGTGGTTTTTGAAGGTATTCCTTAATTCTTTCGAAAGCGGTCTGACATTCATCATTTCACTTTACCACTTGATATTTCTTCAGAAGCTTAAAGATGGGCTCACAAGTAGTAGTCAGATGAGAAATGAACCTGGCGATATAATTCAAGCGTCCCAAGAAACCTCTAACTTCCTTCTCTGTACGGGGAGATAGAATTTCTTGTATAGCCTTTACCTTTGCGGGATCTACTTGGATGCCTTTGTCGCTGACAATGAAACCCAGAAGTTTACCAGACCTTACCCCGAAGGTGCACTTGTTCAGATTCAACCTCAGCTTATATATCTTCAACCTGTCGAACAACTTTTGTAGATGATCAAGGTGCTCTTACTTAGTTTGAGACATGGCTATCATGTCATCAACATAGACTTAGATCTCGTGGTGAATCATATCATGGAACAAAGCGACCATGGCGTGCTGATAAGTTACCCCAGCATTCTTCAACCCAAAAGGCATTACCTTGTAGCAGAAGGTGCCCACTGTGTAACGAAGGTTGTCTTCTCCATGTCTTCAGGAGCTATCTTGATCTGGTCGTAGCCAGAGAAACCATCCATTAAAGAAAAGATTTTGTGTTGCACTCCTCCCCATCTGTAACTACTATAAATACTTAGAGACTTCAATGCTATTTGGTTTTTCTTTGATAAAATTCATTCAGGTAGATTTTAAAAAATCATTAGCAACCACATCGACACAACTCTTTCTACCAACACTGTGAGCTTGCACATGTTTCATCACCTTCATAGGAAGAATTTCTAATTCCTTGGAGGTAACTTGATGATGCAACTTTGGATGTGACATCTTGGTTTGCTTCCCATGTAATACCCTATTTCCTCGTCGGTAAATTATATAAAAATCAGAGTAAATTAATTATAAAAAATACAACATCAAATAGGATGCCACATGCTTCATACACCATACTTGATCTTCTATAAGATATGAAACACAACCCACATATTAAAAGGTCTTAAACTTCATTGTATTCATTCACAATGGAAAAACATCAATAACAAATCATTCTCAATTCTCCAACAAGAGTTGTAATTAGCATATTTCAGAATTCCACATAATTCATCAATTCAACTCAAAGCAATGGAGTAATATAAAGTTCACTCCCAACAAAATAACACAATCATAAAACTCCCAAGTGTTATGTATTAGAGAAGAAATTGACTTAATATACGCAAATTGAGGTACAGTTCACTAATCTCGGCCTCAAGCTACTTCAGATCATTTGCATGTTACCCATGTAGAGGCAACATTCAAACAGAAAGGGTGATATGTAAAAACAATATAAGAGGAAGCATAATAATGAGCAGGTAAAAATTCAAGTACACATCATTATACATATTTACCTCACACCTTTTCTTGTTCATCATACTACTAAACACATCAATATAATTAAGTGCATAAACAACACAAAACATCCATCATAACAAAAGTAAAAATTCATTCAATGCTCAAATAATGAATTACTAACAATCATGCAATACATTGAAATTGACACTGACTCAATGCATGTGGTACCAATAGGGATAACCATTAACTTAATAAATTCTAACTTGGGGGCAACAACGCCAATACAATCCATATTTCGCCAATACAGGTCATCTTCGCCAATAAGTCCATCTTTAATGAATACATGTGACACCGACATGCAATAACATAATTTCACATTGATTATTTTTACCCATCAATACCATGCCAATACAGGACATCATCATCATCATCATCATCATCATTATCATTCATATCATGTCATACAATCAAAACATTCATGCAACATCATCGTACTCAATCACAATACCAATCTCATCGATTCCATCATCATATTCACAACTTCACATTACATCAAAATACTGGAATAATACAAGAATCCAGAAAATCATCTCATACTATTTTAAAATTATTTTTAGTAGATAGAAAATAATTTTAGCTTCCTTTGGATTCAAACAGCGCGTCAAACGGACACCCGAGCCAAATATTATAAAGTTTTAAATTTAAAAAAAAAATGTTATCCAACACAGTGGTAACCAGCTACTTAATATCAGTAACCAGTTATTGCATACAAAACAGTGGCGAATCACGCAAGACCTTTAACGGTAACCGGTTACTGCATACAAAACAGACCCAGTATTTCCCAAAATTGCAACGGGTAGCCGGTTATTCAATCCCAATAACCGGTTACCAGTGAATCAAAGCTCAAAAATTAGTATATTTTTCTGGTACGGGATTTCACTTTTTCCACCCATAAATCACTTTTAAAAACATCCTAAAACATGTAAAATCATATAGAGATCAACACACATTATGTCCAACAATTCTAACACAAACATTACACCAATTTCATCAATGTTCATCAACAATTTTCACCACAATTACACACAATTCACCAAAGAACTCATCAATAGGTAAAACCCCAACAAACTCGAATAGGGACAATTCAAGAACATACAACAATGGAACTTAAACACTACCATTCCCCATCATTAGGCAACCCATTACAGTGTTAGAATCCTCCCTTACCTTAGATTATCATGGTTCTTGATTCCTACGGTGAATCTTCCTGCCCTAGCTTCCTAGTGCTTTCCCCTCTTCTCACTTCCACGCTTATCTTTCTTTGTTTCTACGATCTAACTATTTTCCTTTATTCTTACTCTAATATATCTCAATAATAATATAACCTTCTTAATTATTTAGTTATTTAATATTTATTAAAAAATAATAATAATCCTAATATTATAATAAAATAATAATAGTAATCTATGTTATTCCATACACCCCATGATTCTACACTTTTAGCCATACACCCCTATAATCTCAATTTCAATAATTCTAAGGCGTCTAGTTTCCAACAATCATAAAATCCACTAATTCATAAGAATACACCACATATTCTAATTATTTAATTAAAAACTATTCTAATTAAATCGGGATGTTACAACTCTCCCCCACTTAGAATATTTTCGTCCTTGAAAATCCACTTGATACTAACAACTCCGAATATGACTCTCTCATCATTCCTTCCAAATTACACGTCATGTTTTTAATCATTTCAAGTATTACTAACCAACATCTCACCAAGTCAACCACCATGATCCCACCAAATTCCTTGCTATCGTGTTATGAACACGCCAGTTCATCTCACTCTTCGTCCCATCATCCTAGAATACATAATCTATCACTTCGTTACACAGCAATACCGTCGTAAGCACATAAACATAACCATAATATCGATATTACTACAATGCTACGTGTCACCAATCGAACACATAATTCAATACATTCTATTGACATGTCAGTAACATGAAAAAAATAGAAACCCTCCACCTATCACTTCCACTCTGGAATATTCTTGGGTTTGCCTCATTTCTTCAGGCATATAATGTTTAAACCTCAACTCCTAATAATTCATACACGCATAAGGAAGTTCGCCACATTTACGCTTTTGCTACGCTACTCTGATCATTTACCTCAAAGTCACTGTCCTCATTTGATTCCCGTCAACCATCAATCCTACAAGTTCCACATCTATCTTTAGACTCTCTTTAGCATCCACCAGAATATAATGGTTCACTTTTGCATTAGATTCACACAAAATGGTGAACAACTAACTTCTTATTAATATGTCAATTCAGTTCACTCACTATCAAGCAAGCAAGACAAATCTATCACATCCAATACAATCTCGTCCACTATCAACAAGAGATTAAGGGTGATTAGTTCCTCAATTTGTCAATAGGTATCTGAAAACCATAATGGTGGCATAAATCATCATTACCCAACTATAATAGCGTCATTCACCTTGTGCTCAAAGTTACCTGAGCATAATATCCAACAATCTCCCCTAGGCTTACAAACATTTTCTTAATTTCCTTCATTTCAACCTCGTCAATGATACACAAACGCCAAATATCCATTTCATAGTCTCCTTTACACGCACGCAACACAACATAATTGTTAAGTATATTATGTAGCGGTAAAAATATTGAGACTAAGACATTAGATTGACTTAACTCGCACAGATAAAATAAAAATTGTCATTGCACTTTATTGTTTCCAAAGGGAATGAGAAAAGAGCGAATAAACCCAAAAAAGATGGGGAGAGAATCTAGGTAGGGGGATTGGTTATACAAATGGAAGATATTAGCACCCTAGATGTAACATGGTGGGAGAACTGACTAGGTTATTTTGCATTTTACCGCAATTGTGCGGATAGAAAGAGTCGCCACCGAATTTTCTTTTATCCAAAAAGGAAAGGCTGAAAAGAACGGGAAAGACCTTTAGAGATGTTTTCTTGAGTTCGGGGGGTAGATTATGAAAAGGGAAGGTATTAGCGCCCTTTTCATCCGTAGTTATCTACGGGCTCTTAGTTGCTTGCTAGATCACTTGCTTTTGTTTGAATGTGCTTCTGGTGTGGGTTTTGAAAGTATTTTGAGAATGTCTTTGTAATGGTTCTCGTTTCTATAAGAACGCGTATAAAGTTTTGTTTCGAAAATAGTTCAAAAAGGTGTTTGTGGGATATGTTTTTGAAGGTGACTTTAAAAATGTGTCTTCTTTGTAATGGCTCTCGTTTCTATAAGAACGCGTACAAAGTGTTTGTCTTTTGAAAATGTTTTAATATGAAAGTGTCGGTGTAAAATGTTTGGTTGTGAGCAAGCGAGCAACTAGGAGCGAATCTACCTACTCAAGGGGTCTTTAATGTTCTTTTCCTCCTCCTTTAGATGTTGCTATCTTACCATTGATTTGGTAAGAAGCCCCATCGTTGGATGTGAAGGGACAGGCGCAGGTCAATTGTATAGTCATAGAAGATAACTTGTGAGATTCTTTAGAAATTTTCATAAGGGACTAGATCGTTTTATCGAAGGAAACATTGAGGGACATCGAGGGACTACGATCTTTTTTATCGAAGGGTCTTTGCTAAAGCGTCCCATATTCGAGGGACATGACTGTGTTTCCAAGGCAACAAACGAGGTTACCCTAAAGGTGCGTGTGTGAAAGTGTGTTTGATTCAAGTTATTTTGTATTTTGATTAGCGTTATCTAGCGATTGATTTTATATCTTGCCATGCACGCCTAATTACTATAAAGTATAAGGAAAACAGTAAATTGTGGAAATTAAATTTCTACGCTATTACAGAGCTTTCAGGAATGGAAGTACAAATTTACAAATGGTGATGGATCAATACAATTAAATATCCAAATAGGAAAACAATACAACCAAATCGAATCGAGTAATTAATCGAAATTACAACAAGTTTATGAAGTAAAAATTAATTGACAAAGTATAAAATTCTAAGTATTTTGTTTGAAAAGTTTGAAAAGAAAATAAAACCTATTCTAGAAAATAAAATAATTGACTAGAAGAAATTAAGTCATGTGTATATATTTTTTTGTATTTTTTATCATGAAGAATTTAAACAAAAATAATTTAAAAATAAAAAAGTTAATTAATAAGATTATTCACAAAAAATCCCTAATTAAACTAACTAAATTTAAAGAAAGTTAACTTAGAAAAAAATCATAAATAAAATTATTTACAAAGTCCTAAATTAATTAACTATTTTTTTTAATATTTTGAAGCTAACTTAAAATTCTAAGTTATTAAATAAAATCTAAACTAATTTAAATATAAATTGAATTAATGAAAACTAAAAAATTAGAAAAATAAACTAAATTGATTTATCAAAGTGTGTAAACCACATAATGGGGTGAGCATGATGAATTTCGGATGGGCTTGGGGTGATTGTAAGGCCCAATCTTTTTTTTTACTTAATTTTCTATCGTTGGATGTGAAGGGACAGGCGCAGGTCAATTGTATAGTCATAGAAGATAACTTGTGAGATTCTTTAGAAATTTTCATAAGGGACTAGATCGTTTTATCGAAGGAAACATTGAGGGACATCGAGGGACTACGATCTTTTTTATCGAAGGGTCTTTGCTAAAGCGTCCCATATTCGAGGGACATGACTGTGTTTCCAAGGCAACAAACGAGGTTACCCTAAAGGTGCGTGTGTGAAAGTGTGTTTGATTCAAGTTATTTTGTATTTTGATTAGCGTTATCTAGCGATTGATTTTATATCTTGCCATGCACGCCTAATTACTATAAAGTATAAGGAAAACAGTAAATTGTGGAAATTAAATTTCTACGCTATTACAGAGCTTTCAGGAATGGAAGTACAAATTTACAAATGGTGATGGATCAATACAATTAAATATCCAAATAGGAAAACAATACAACCAAATCGAATCGAGTAATTAATCGAAATTACAACAAGTTTATGAAGTAAAAATTAATTGACAAAGTATAAAATTCTAAGTATTTTGTTTGAAAAGTTTGAAAAGAAAATAAAACCTATTCTAGAAAATAAAATAATTGACTAGAAGAAATTAAGTCATGTGTATATATTTTTTTGTATTTTTTATCATGAAGAATTTAAACAAAAATAATTTAAAAATAAAAAAGTTAATTAATAAGATTATTCACAAAAAATCCCTAATTAAACTAACTAAATTTAAAGAAAGTTGACTTAGAAAAAAATCATAAATAAAATTATTTACAAAGTCCTAAATTAATTAACTATTTTTTTTAATATTTTGAAGCTAACTTAAAATTCTAAGTTATTAAATAAAATCTAAACTAATTTAAATATAAATTGAATTAATGAAAACTAAAAAATTAGAAAAATAAACTAAATTGATTTATCAAAGTGTGTAAACCACATAATGGGGTGAGCATGATGAATTTCGGATGGGCTTGGGGTGATTGTAAGGCCCAATCTTTTTTTTTACTTAATTTTCTATCCAACAAAAATGAAGAAATAAATAGAAAAGGTGAAAAGAAGAACAAACTGTCCCAGGAGGTCTCGAACTCGGGACTTCTACATCACACAAATGCATGCTGACCACTACACCAACTGAACCTTCGTTTATCATGGAATCTTTATTTACATAAAAAGAAAAATTTAAGAAATGGGCTAGGCCAAACCAAATAGGCCCAAACCCCATTTGGGGAAGAGACAAGGAAAGGTTGAGAAACCCTAATGGGAGAGTAAATGGCGTTGTGGTTGATTGTTGTGTTGGGAAGGCAAAATCAGATTAAACATTAATACTGCTATTGGGAAGGCAAAACATTATTATTAGTTCCAATTATTTTGTTCTTTTTTTTCTTAACACTACTGTAAAAGAGATCAAACAAACTCCCTCTCTAATACTTCCCTGATCTCAAACCCTCTTCCTCAGAATCGCGCTCCATCTCTTTTTTTTATGCCTCACCGTAAACAAAAACAAAACTCCTCTTGATTTTGAAACATCGATGAATCCTCTCTCTCTGACCTCTCATCCACTTGTTGTAATGATCTTTCTCTCTCTGTCTCCGTTAGCTTCCATGTTTTCAGATGTTGTTGTTAGATTCGTAAAGGTGGTGGTTACGGTCGGTGATTACGGACAGTTGCTTGGAGGATACCGAGGCTGTTTTAGCATTGGGTGATGATGGACGGTGTAGGGAGGGAGATGCGATGCTTAGTGTAGAATCAAAGGGGTTTGATGGTGAACGTGTTACTGATGGTGATGAAGGGATGTTATCTCTGTTAAACATTCTTACTGTATTGTATTTTTCATATATATTATTTGACTATAACAGTAAAATAATGCATGCATGAAATTTTATGATGGATCTGTTTCTTCTGAAAATGTTGGGCTTGATCTTGCTGTTGGTGATTTGTTTGACGGGGAGGTTCACTTCTTGACCCTTCGTTATACTCTCTGTATTCTTGAATAGAAATTTTTTCTGAAGGGGTTTAGTTTTAAAGAAGATGATGAATGGGAATAAAGGTTTTTTGATATCTTGACTTAATCTTTGGAACATAAATGTTTTGGATTTTTGCTTGGTTGTCTCACCCTCTCTGTTTCTGCTTATGCTGGCTATTATGCTGTTGGATCTTTTTTTGTTGGTTCTGTTATGTATATTATATTTAAAATAAAGGTGAAAAGTGGGGGGGGGAATATTTTTTGATATGCTGACTTTGGCCTTTTGAGGTGCAGGCCTCGAGTTGCCTATTTTGTGCAACACTTGGGCTGAGTTTGGGCAGGGTTGACTCTGGCATTTTGCAGGATTTTGGACTGTTGTTTGCTAGGTGATATCTCTTTCATCTTTCCTCTTTCATCTTTCAATGATGTAAATAAATTCTGAAGGGTTTGAAATATTTAAGAAAGTGATGATAATATGGTGTGTTCGGCAAGCTGGTTATGCTTTGCCTTTGTTTGCTTTCCCTACTGTCTGACCTTGCTGCATTGCAGCCTATTTTGTTTGCTTGCACTTGTTTTCTTTCCCTGCTGTTTGACCTTGCTGCATTGCAGCCTGTTTTGTTTGTTTGCATATTTGTTGCAGGTTTTGTTTTCTTGTGCACTTGTTGCAAGTTGTTTGCTGCATTGCAGCCTGTTCTTGCTGTTATGTTTACAACAGCTGATGCATGCTTTGTTTGCCCTGCCTTTGATTTGATATTTTGTTGCTTGTTTTGACAGCCTTGGGCTTGCATATTTTCTTGCTGTTTTGACAGCCTTGGGATTGCTTGTATTTTCTTTTCCTTTTTGTGAACCAAGGCCCAACCTTGTGATTTGCAAAAATGGGAGAAGAGGTATTATGATAAAACACATTATCTTTAAATTTGTTTCCTACATACAAACCCTAATGATGAATCTTTTTCCTTTCTTTACACATCACTTTTATTTTAATTTCTAACTTTCTTTTTCTTTGTTTCATGAACATGAGGCATGGATGGCAAGCGAGGATTGGATGGATTGCTTGAAGATGAAGCAAAGACTTGAAGAAATAGAGCAAAATTTCTTTCTTTGTAAGCAAGACAAAAATTTGTAATTTATTTCAATTGTAATGTGATAAACATAAAGCCTTGAATAAATTTGTAAATCATGGAATTTATTGTACAAAACTTTGAGTTTTAATTTAAAGTTTGCGATTCTCAATTGAATGCTTTGAATAAAATATCTTGGTTTGGTAACTTGAACTTCAACCAATCACAAAGTGATCAAATAAACCATGCGCCTTGTACTCCATTAAAATTCTTAAACAAAATATATGTTTAAGAATTCAATTCCAACTTGGTTAACTCAAACCCAAAACAATGGTCATCTAATGACAATCTTAATCTTCACCTCTTGTCCAAGTCAAATTGGAATTCAAAATGAACTCGCACGCCATGCTCGATTAAAATGGGACTTCACTGCCAAACAAACATGCTTTAAGAAAATTTGTAAATCTTGTAGAATTAACAAACTTCAACAAATTATGGTTAAGAACATTCGAAATCAAACAAATGACTTGCAGGGATTCAATAACTTTCAAAGTCTTCCAAACACAATTTTATTTCAAACTTTGAAGATAAACTCGTGAGCGACATTACTTATGACCATATGCAGAAATAATCGTCTCAAGATCTTGTAATTTGAGGAAATCACAATTCTTAAAAATCAGACGACATTTATTTAAGATTAGGTCAAAGTCCCTGATGTGACTTCTAACGTATTCAAATTTTGGTGATCTTCTACACGTAATCAGCTCTTGATTTATGAAGAGAAATTTGAGATGACATTAAGGAGAATCATACGCGAGAAAAACCGCTCAAAATATAGAATAATGAAGAAGTTACAATCGTTTGAACTTCTTCTTGCAAAAGGTCGATTTTTGGGTCAATGTAGTCATTTTCAGTTATTTGAGCCATCGATTGAGAAAAATTGCAATGCAAAGTTTGAAAACTGGCATAAACATCCTTGAGGAGACGGGAGAACCTATGAAGACCAATTGAAACCTTGAAAACTCAATTTTCTCTGAGAAATACAAACCCTAATTGTTGATTTGCTGCCTAGGAAGAATCTGTATGACCAACTTTTGAGCCAAATTGGATATTCGAGAAACCCAAGGATAGTATCTTGTATGAAAAATGGGAGGGCAAATTTTTGGGGTACAACAGTTTCCCCCGTTCAATCTTCTTAAAATTGAAAAATGAGATCGGCATATTTGTCGTTTGTAGCTTCAAAGTGGGAGATGATTGAATACTAGAGTGCTCATAAATTTGCACTTGATGACGTGTTGGCTGATTGTGTAGGGAATGGGCTTAAAGATTCCATTTGGAGAAATGAGGGAGAGCTGCTGGAGATGGGCTTGTAGATGCCATCCAAAAGTGATTGTTGACAGAAGATGGACTAAGTCCGAACTTGGTTTCAACTGGAAAAGAATCAGAGTAAACCTTCAGAGTGGTTTATCTGAAACTAGCAGAAATCTTGCATGTTGTTTGACTGGAAAGAATCAGAATAAATCTTAGAGCGATTCATCTGAACCGGAAGAAATGTTTATTTGGAAAGTATCAGGATAAACCATTGAGAGATTTAAAGTGAACCAAAAGAGGTCTTGGATATTCTTTAGCTGGAGAGAATCAGAATAGATCTTTGAGCGATTTATCTGAACCAGAAAAAGTGTCTACTAGGAAAGAATCAGAATAAATCATTGAGAGATTAATTTGAACCAGCAGGGATCTGAAGAATAATCAGAATAAATCTTGAAGCGACTTATCTGAACCAGAGATGATGTCTGCGGGGAAGAATCAGAATAAACCGTTGAGAGATTTAAACTGAACCGACAGGGGTCTGGAGAAGAATCAGAACAAATATTGAAGCGACTTATCTGAACCAGAAATGATATTTGTGAGAAAGAATCAGAATAAACCGTTGAGAGATTTAAATTGAACCGACAGGGGTCTAGAGAAGAATCAGAATGAATCCTGAAGCGACTTATCTGAACCAGAGATGATATTTGCAGGAAAGAATCAAAATAAACTGTTGAGAGAATTAAACTGAACCGGTAGGGGTCTAGAGAAGAATCAGAATAAATCTTGAAGCAACTTATCTGAACCAGAGAAGACGTCTGTGAGGAAGAATCAAAATAAACCATTGAGAGATTTAAACTGAACCAACAGGGTCTGGAGGAAATATCCGTTATGTAGATGGTCGACCAGTCCTTTCTTAGGAATTGATCTGTAATCGGTTTGTTCATAGATATTTGCCTTGTCTTGTTGAAAATTTGATGATAATTTTCTGTTGATTGATCTTTCCTGAAAAAGGTAAAGAGTTAGTGATATGTAATTCCATGATGCATGAAATGCATAGTGCAATGCATTTGTGTCATTGATGTTTGTGATGTATGAATGTAATGTATGCGCATGTAAGTTGTTCTGCTGCAGTGGTGTTGGATTAGGGAAAATAAATCCCTGACTGCTACTGGGGATGTGGAGCGTAAGTCTTCATATTTGTTGAAATTGAAGTGTTGATGGATGGGTTTCCATTATCTAGAGAAATAAACTTTGTTGGGGAAGAGAAATGTTGTGCATTTCTTCTAGACTTCGTGAAATCCAGTTGGGGAATCCTGAGAAGCTGGGTGACTTTCACTGGGGAATCTCTGGAGCGGTAACTGGAAGTTTTGCTCCGTCAGGGATGTGAGAGCACCTGATACCACTAGGCTGCATACTGGAGATACGTTAGTGATCCTGTAGTTGAATGTCCTAGCTTCCGCTCTTGCTGGAAAAAGTACCTGCAAGGATTTTATGGAATGGCTTATAGATATTATCCTATTTCTTAAAGCCATTAGTAATTGTCTTTCTGTTTTCTGTTCCCCTTTTTTGAGCTCATTTGTAAACAGTAATCACGGTCAAATGCACATGTTCAAAATTAATCATTGGACGCTTTTGCAAACAAAACAGGGAAGTAAAAGAAAAACAGATAGTTTTGCACTTTTAAAGGAATATCTTTGTATTAACTTGAATAAGTATTTTTTTACAAAGAGACGAACATCCTAGTAAGAGAATGTCATAATAGAATATGAAAACTGATATAAAGAAAAGATAGATATGTGAAATAAACCCATGGGGTTCCCGCTCTACTATAGCCTTCATGTCTCTGAGCGTGTCATCCACTTGCTGCTTTGTCTGAAGTTGATTGGATTGATTGGAACCATTTGAGCTTTTCAGTCGATACTGAAGGTTGTCTGTAAGGTGATCCAACGGGACATAGTCATACGCTTTCAATCCCTAACTTTTTCCTGGACCGCCCTTTCGGGTTTTCAGTCCACCGGGATACCCTTTTTTGCCCAAGCCGCCATTTTAGGTTTTCATCTTATCGGTTGTATATATTTTTTTGGTATTTTATCCCTAATTTATGCCTAGGCCGGTCGACCTAGCTGGTCTTTATTCATGCGTAGTATCTTTTAACTATGTCTGCATTTACAGGGTGCGGAAGTTCGTCTCCATCCATAGTGGTTAAGATCATTGCTCCACCAGAGAATATGTTTTTGATCATAAATGGTCCTTCATAGGTGTAGTTGTTTAGTTATTGGCTTGCATTTTTGGTAAAACCCAAGTGTGTATGTGTGAATGTCATGACTGATGTCATAACATTCTAGTTTAGTTGTACTGATTCATTAGGTACCTTTGCAGAAAAATATTGTCATTCAGGTACTGATGTTTATAAGTGTGTATCTGAGCATTTTGAAAAATGATCACATTTTCCTAAATCAGTAGACAGGTTTTCTCAGATGTCATAACAGATGTTAAGACATCCTGTTCTGAACTAACCGGTTTTCAGTTTGGTTAATTCTGAGTTTTTTCAGGAAAATAACTCAGTCTTTCCAGAACAGAATCCTGCGTTTTCTTTGGGTTAACCTAGCTCAACCCTAACCTGGTTAATAGAGTCCTGTGACCTAGTCTTAAGGTCAAACGGAATTAACCCTAGGTTTTTATGGAAACCCTAACTGAAGTTGCAGCTGCTATATATTCAACAGAGCTGCTGTTTTGCGAGTAATCCCTTTTTGGTCAGAAGATCATTTGTAAACTGTATAGGTTTAATTATTGTACTCCAAGCAATTATCATTATGATAAGTGACTTGGAATAGGTTTTTAATTGTAAGGGTTGTGTAGCACTCAAAGCTTTGAAGCAAGAGTGTTTGAATGTTTCTTGACTAAAGCTGTGAAGCAGAGTCAAGTTAAGTGTGTGTATCACTCAAAGCTGTGAAGCAAGAGTGGTTGTGTTGCTTGATTAAAAAGCTGTGAAGCTTAATCAAGTGTATGTTTTTGAAGAGTGTCTTCATCAATTCATTAGTCAAATTGTTTTATGTATCACTGCTGTGATTGAGGGGGAGTGAGTAGGAACTCAGGTTTAAGTTGTACTTAGATTGAAATTGCATTGGGTAGGTCTTAAGTGAAGGAGATAAACTGGTTGGTTTATTCCTGAATTAACATCTCTTATAGTGGATTTCCTCCCTGGCTTGGTAGCCCCCATAGTAGGTGTTGTTGCACACTGAACTGGGTAAACAATTGACTGTGTTCTTTACTGTTTTTGTATTTACTGTCTTATAGAAAGTCAGATACGGTGTCATAACATTGAACGTGACATTGAGTATCTGTAGCCAGAATTTCAATTGGCATCAGAGCAGGCACCCTGCCTGTATTACTGGGTGAGATCTAGGGATATCACTTTCTGGCACTATGGACAAAGAAGGAGTTTTTGGAAATAGACCACCCATTCTGGATGGAACTAATTATGACTACTAGAAACCTCGTATGATTGCCTTCTTAAAATCTCTGGACAAAAAGGCTTGGAGAGCTGCTGACAAAGGATGGATCCATCCCACCATAACTGAGAAAGATGGGATAATCAGTCTGAAGCCTGAGGAAGATTGGAGTAAAGAAGAAGATGAGTTAGCCCTGGGAAATTCCAAAGCTTTAAATTCCTTGTTCAATGGAATTGATAGAAACATTTTCAGACTAGTACATCAATATGAACTGGCCAAGGAAGTTTGGGACACTCTCAAAACTACTCATGAGGGCACTTCCAAAGTAAAAATGTCAAGGCTTCAGATGTTGACTACCAAGTTTGAGAATCTAAAAATGATGGAAGATGAAACCATTCATGAGTTTCACATGAACATCTTGGAGATTGCCAACACCTCAGGAGCACTGGGAGAAAAAATGGCAGAAGAAAAATTGGTGAGAAAGATTCTCAGATCCTTGCCTAAAAGATTTGCAATGAAGGTAACTGCCATAGAAGAAGCCCAGGACATCAGCAAGTTTAAAGTGGATGAACTTATTGGGTCTCTTCAGACTTTTGAGATGGGGATCACTGATAATGGTGACAAGAAGAACAAGAGCATAGCACTTGTATCCAACACTGATGTTGAAAACAAGGAGGATGAAGAAGAAAATATTTCAGAAGCTATAGCCATGCTTGGAAGACAGTTCAACAAGCTCATCAAAAGAATGGATCCAAAGTCAAGGTCTAATGTTCATAACATTCCCTCTGACATTGACAGTTCCAGCAGAAGACCAAGATCAGAAGAAATGGGAAACCAAGGCAGAGGCATTCAATGCCATGGCTGTGAAGGTTATGGACATATTCGAGCTGAATGTCCTACCTTTCTTAAGAAACAAAAGAAAGGAATGACTGTTACTTGGTCTGACTGTGATTCAGAAAGTAATTCTGAAGAAGAATCTGCCAAACTAGTTACTGCTCTAACTAGTGTTTGCACCTCTGACAGTGACACTAGTGATGAAGAAGTGACATTTGAAGAACTGGCTGATACCTACAAGAAATTGTGTATCAGAAGTGCTGAACTCTGTGCAGAATGAGAAACAATCAAAACTCATTATAAAGTTGGAGGCTGAAAAAGGGGCAGATCTTGAAACTATAAGTCACCTAGAAGGGGAAGTTCAATTACTGAACTCACAACTGAACCAAATGACAAAACCTGTCAAGATGTTGACCAATGGATCGGATAAATTGGAAGAGATTCTTCAAGTTGGACAAAATGTGGGAAACAAATCGGGTCTAGGATTTGTGGAAGCTAAGAAATCTGGTGCAGACAAGAAGATCATGCATGTTAAACAATTGTCAAAGCAGATGTCTCAACACAACTCTCAACATCAGATATACATGAAGAAAAAATACCAAAGATGGAGATGTCATCATTGTGGGAGGTATGGACATATAAATCCCTTCTGCTTCAAATTGCATGGATACCCTAATCAAAACTCAGGTGCTAAACCTAAGCCAAAAAGGGTACCACATACTCCTCATTGGAAGAAAAGGCTACTGCCCTGATAGCCCATACTTCCCTGAGAGTGTCTGCAAAGGAAGGCTGGTACTTTGACAGTGGATGTTCCAGACACATGACTGGAATCAAAAACCTCCTCAACAATGTTAAGCCTCACACCACCAGTTTTGTGACCTTTGGAGATGGTGCTAAAGGTGAAATCAAAGGAGTTGGTGATTTGGACTGCCCTGGAGTTCCAAGTCTGAATGAAGTACTGTTGGTAAAAGGGATGACTGCTAATCTCATTAGTATCAGTCAATTATGTGATCTAGGATTCAAGGTCAACTTCTCAAAATCTGAATATCTAGTAATTAATGAAAAACTAGAAGTTGTAATGAAAGGAATCAGATCCAAAGATAACTGCTACTTGTGGCAGCCTGAGAACACTGATAACTCCACTATGTGTCCAATTACCAAAGAAGAAAAAGAGATGAAACTGTGGCAGCATAAGCTTGGTCATCTTCATCTAAGAAGAATGAAAAGAGCTATCTCTATGGAAGCAGTCAGAAGGACTCCAGAACTACAGGTTGATAATGTCTATGATGTGGCAAATAAACTTGAAGAAGGATGTGTTGTCAGAACCATAAGTTATCATGACAAGGATGTTGAAAATAACAAGTCTAATAAATTCTGTTTCCCTGAAGAAATGAGGCGTGAAGTCTCCTCTCCTATAACTCTCCATCAAAATGGAGTGGACAAAAAGAAAATCATTCAAGAATCAACTAGAACTATGATTCATATCAAAAGAATGTCTTCCCAACTATGTGCGGAAATAGTTGTTGCTAGGAAAAATTGTTCTCAAAATATCTGGTCAAAACAGATGCTCACTGAGTATAATGTCTCACAAGATGTTGTGACATTGTGTTGTGACAATCTGAATACAATCAACATTTCCATGAACCCTATTCAGCATAACAGGACCAAGCACATTGTCTTTGTAAAGAAGAAGTCATTTAAACTGGAACATGGTATCTTTAAGCTTCAGCTGACTGATTCTTCTACCAAGGCTCTTGTTGGAAATAAACTTGAAAACTTGAGGGGCAGGTTGGGTATTTACCAACATGGGAAATTATAGCAATTAATTTTGCTTAAAACAAGGGTTGAAGGAGTTAATTTTATTAAGTCTATTTTTAGTGGGTTAATCATATGTTTTCCCAATTCTTTCAAAATCCTTAAGAAGTTGAAAAGACTCTCGTTTGCCTCCTACCTCCCTCGTCTCTGCAACCTGTTCCCTCCTCTCAATCAAAGTTTTTTCTCAAATTGCTACTGGTGCTCAAAGTCAATCAAAATGTCTCAGACATCATCTTCAACCAAGGCGACTTCATCATCCTCATCATCCTCATCATCTGACCAAGACTCTAGAGCAATCACCACATGCATAGAATCTAAAGTTCTTGAGGTCACTCCTCTCAGAGAGATGGCAACTGACCCAGCCAAAGTCAAAAAGCTAAGAACTAGACATGCAGGAAGAGCTCAAGTTGCAGCCTCTGGTAATCCTTCTCATCCTTCTTCTTCTGTACCAAATAGAGAAGGATCAGTTCAAGTTCATCAAGCTATTGCTAGGCTTGTTACTAGTATACTAATCGGAAACCAACCTGTACCGGGGATTTCTGTCCCTTTAAATCAATCAGGAAGCCCAAATGTGGATGTCTCTGAGAATCTTGTGAC
Organism: Vicia faba; assembly: GCA_948472305.1. Lineage (NCBI taxonomy): Eukaryota > Viridiplantae > Streptophyta > Magnoliopsida > Fabales > Fabaceae > Vicia > Vicia faba. The sequence goes on along the minus strand of CATIWC010001554.1, from coordinate 340,826 downwards.
ACAAAATGACAACATTCAGAACCCTTCAGAAAAGACTGCTGATCCACCTATCATTGATGTGGATGAGGATTACTCAGATAATGATCTGATTGCTAATGTAAACCCTAGCATAGCTAGGAGATTGATGAAAAGAAAGGGTAATCAGAATGATGCAAAATGTGTGTCCAAAGATAAACCTGCTGTTAAGAAATCCAAGGCTGAAGGCATGGCTGAGAAAAGTATTCAGACAAAAGGGAAAAAGGCCCAGGTGCATACTGCTAGACAACCAATTTCAAAGAAGAGAAAAGAACCTGAATCTTCTGATTCTGATGAGGAATCAGAATTTGAGATTGATGCTGAAGAAATTCCTATCAGAAGGAAGCTCCCCTCCAGCAAAATTGCTAGAGTGCCTGAAGTCCCAACAGACAACATCTCTTTTCATCATCCTGACAATGCAAACAGATGGAAGTATGTTTGCTTAAAGAGAATAGCTTTAGAAAGAGAACTCAACAATGATGCCTTGGAGTGCAAAGACATCATGGACCTGATCAAGAATGCTGGACTGATGAAGACAGTGATAAAATTTAACAAGTGTTATGAAAATCTGGTCAAGGAGTTTGTAGTGAACTTGTCTAATGATTGTGCTGATGGAAGGTCAGCTGACTTTGAAAGTGTTTTTGTTAGAGGAAGAAGGGTCAAGTTCTCTCCATCAGAAATTAACAAATTTCTTGGAAGAACAAATGAGGATTGTCCTGATCTGGAGGTCACTGACAATGAAGTTTGTCAAACCATCACAGCAAGGCAAGTGAAGTGCTGGCCCTTGAAAGGCAAGCTGAATGCCAGCAAACTCAGCATGAAATTTCCATCCTACACAAGATTGGTGCAGCCAACTGGGTGCCTACAAATCATAAATCAACTATCTCCACAGGATTGGGGAGATTTATTTATGCTGTGGGAACCAAGACTGCTTTTGACTATGGCAGGTACATCTTTGAACAAACTTTAAAGCATGCTGGTAGTTATGCTGTCAAAGGACCAATCGCCTTTCCCTCCCTCCTTTGTGGAATTATCCTTGCACAATACCCTGATATCCTGGTGGCAAGAGATACAGCCTGCAAAAGAGCTCCTGCCCTTGGGTTGCACTACAAACTGTTTCAGGGATCTCATGCTCCAGATATTGTCATAACATCAGCTGAGACATCGTCTATGAAGACCCAGTCCAAGACATCTGATGTCATAGCTGTTTTAAAAGAGACCTGCAAAGAGCTGGAAGCTAGGAAAAAGACCCTAGAAATCCTAATTGCCAGGTTAGAAAAGGAGGAAGCTGAAGGAAACAGAAGGGAAGAAGGTTTAGAAGCTGAAGGTCATCTCAACATTGAAGAAACTAGCTCCTCTGAGTCTGATGACAGTGCTTAAAGGTCGGTTGTTGTTTGGTTGTGTTGTTGGTTGGTGCTGATATCTGGTGGAGTTTGGAAGTGTGTTCAGTTTTTCTCTGCTGCTGCTCTTATTAATTTTGGATAACTGTATAAGCTTTATGAACATGTATCTTTGGCCCATTTGTGGCTAAAGAGGGGGAGAATATTTTGGTACTTACTTAATTAGTACCTGCTTAATTAGACATTCTATTTTTCTGCAGTCACTTATTTCTGCTGCTATCTATCTCTGATTGCTTAGGGTCTTTAGCCAAAAATCTGCCAAAGGGGGAGTTTGTAGTTGTTTAGTTATTGGCTTGCATTTTTGGTAAAACCCAAGTGTGTATGTGTGAATGTCATGACTGATGTCATAACATTCTAGTTTAGTTGTACTGATTCATTAGGTACCTTTGCAGAAAAATATTGTCATTCAGGTACTGATGTTTATAAGTGTGTATCTGAGCATTTTGCAAAATGATCACATTTTCCTAAATCAGTAGACAGGTTTTCTCAGATGTCATAACAGATGTTAAGACATCCTGTTCTGAACTAACCGGTTTTCAGTTTGGTTAATTCTGAGTTTTTTCAGGAAAATAACTCAGTCTTTCCAGAATAGAATCCTGCGTTTTCTTTGGGTTAACCTAGCTCAACCCTAACCTGGTTAATAGAGTCCTGTGACCTAGTCTTAAGGTCAAACGGAATTAACCCTAGGTTTTTGTGGAAACCCTAACTGAAGTTGCAGCTGCTATATATTCAACAGAGCTGTTGTTTTGCGAGTAATCCCTTTTTGGTCAGAAGATCATTTGTAAACTGTATAGGTTTAATTATTGTACTCCAAGCAATTATCATTGTGATAAGTGACTTGGAATAGGTTTTTAATTGTAAGGGTTGTGTAGCACTCAAAGCTTTGAAGCAAGAGTGTTTGAATGTTTCTTGACTAAAGCTGTGAAGCAGAGTCAAGTTAAGTGTGTGTATCACTCAAAGCTGTGAAGCAAGAGTGGTTGTGTTGCTTGATTAAAAAGATGTGAAGCTTAATCAAGTGTATGTTTTTGAAGAGTGTCTTCATCAATTCATTAGTCAAATTGTTTTATGTATCACTGCTGTGATTGAGGGGGAGTGAGTAGGAACTCAGGTTTAAGTTGTACTTAGATTGAAATTGCATTGGGTAGGTCTTAAGTGAAGGAGATAAACTGGTTGGTTTATTCCTGAATTAACATCTCTTATAGTGGATTTCCTCCCTGGCTTGGTAGCCCCCAGAGTAGGTGTTGTTGCACACTGAACTGGGTAAACAATTGACTGTGTTCTTTACTGTTTTTGTATTTACTGTCTTATAGAAAGTCAGATACGGTGTCATAATATTGAACGTGACATTGAGTATCTGTAGCCAGAATTTCAATAGGTAGGAGTCCATTTTGGCAATATGATACGCTTGATTACCAAGTCACCAACCCGATATACCTCACGTCTGACCTTCTTGTTAAAAGCTTTGATCATACGATTTTTGGTACATCTAGCCATGACAGACAGTCGTAAGCCTCTTCTCATCAATCAAGTTTAGCTGGTCAAGTCGAGTTTGAATTCATTCATCTTCATTCAGCCCTGCATCTTTTATGATTCTCAGAGAAGGTATTTGGACTTCAATTGGTAGGACATCTTCCATACCGTATACCAAAGATAAAGGAGTTGCCCCTGTTGACGTGCGTGCCGTGGTACGGTAACCATGGAGAGAAAATGGTAACATCTCATTCCAGTCCTTGTAGGTTACTGTCATTTTTTGTATGATCTTCTTGATGTTTTTATTTGCGGCTTCTACAGCGCCATTCATTTTCGGCCAGTAAGGAGAGGAGTTATGGTGATGGATCTTTAATTGCGCACATAGTGCGATAATCATAGTATTGTTGAGATTGGTACCATTATTTATGATGATTCTCTCCGGGATACCATACCGACAGATGAGATTATGTTTGATGAATCGGGCCACAACGTTCTTGGTAACAGAAGAGAATGAAGCTTCCTCAACCCACTTTGTGATGTAATCAATGGCAACCAAGATGAAGTGGTGTCCATTAGAAGCTGTGGGTTTGATCTCTCAAATCATGTCAATGCCCCACATTACGAAGGGCCAAGGAGCAGTCAGGATGTTTAGGGGAACAGGAGGCACATGTATTTTGTCAGCATAGATCTGGAACTTGTGACAACTTCGTGAATGTTGATAACAATCTACTTCCATGGTGGACCAGTAGTATCCTGCCCATAGGATCTTTTTAGCCATCAAGTACCCACTAGAATGAGTGTCAAAGGTACCTTTGTGTAAATCATCCATGATATTTTCTGCCTCACTCTGGTCTATGCAATGAAGCAAAGTTGAGTCGTGGTTGCGTTTATAGAGGATTCTGTTACTGAGGAAGAATTTAGCAGAAAATCTTCTTAAGAACTTCTTATCACTAACCGAAGCTCCCTCCGGATACTCTTGGGCTTCGAGATACCTCTTAACTTCATGAACCAAGGCTTGTCCACTACTTCTTCAGTATCGATCTCGTGATAGTAAGCTGGTTCATCCATTCGCTCAATGGTGATCTGGGGAGCCTCGTTATCCCACCTGATTTTAAACATGGATGACATAGTGGCTGGCGCATCCGCTAATTGATTTTCCTCTCGTGGAAAATGCTCAAAGGTAATTTCCTCAAAATTTTGGATTAATGTCAACACATGTTATTTTTAAAGGATGAGATTAGGGTGCTTCGTGTCCCATTCTCCTTTGATCTGACTGATGACTAAGGCTGAATCTACAAATACGCTTAAGGACTTGATTCCCAAATCTATGGCAGCTTTGAGACCCATAATACACGCTTCACATTCCGCCATATTATTGGTATAGTTGAAACAAAGTCTTGCATTGAAGGGAGTATGACATCCTTCAGGGGGTATGATCACAACGTATATGCCATTGCCGAGCGCGTTGGAAGCTCCGTCAAAACCAAGGTCCATCGGGATCCTTGTTCAGGTCTGTCATATGGTCTGAGTTCTTCACAATTGTTTACCAACAGGATGTCTTCATCTGGGAACTCGAATTTCATAGACTGGTAGTCATCCACGGCCTAGTGAGAAAGGTGATCGGCTAGCACACTGCCCTTTATTACTTTTTGGGTAGTGTATTAAATGTCGTATTCAGTCAAGATCATGTGCCATCTTGCTATTCTCCCAAAGAGGGCGGGCTTCTCGAATATGTATTTAATTGGATCCATCTTGCATATCAATAAGGTAGTATGGGTCAACATATATTGTCTTAGCCGGCGAGCTGCCCATACCAGAGAGCAACAAGTTTTCTCGAGCAGTGAATATCTAGTTTCACAGTCGGTAAACTTTTTGCTCAGGTAGTATATTGCATGCTCTTTTCGGCCAGACTCATCAGGCTGCCCCAGCACACACCCCATTGAATTTTCTAAGACAGTTAGATACATGATCAAAGGTCTTCCCTCAACTGGAGGAATCAAAATAAGAGGCTCTTGAAGGTACTCTTTGATCCTGTCGAAGGCAACCTGGCAGTTGTTGTTCCAATCCAACACTTGATCTTTCTTCAGTAATTTGAAGATTGGTTCACAAGTAGCGGTTAGGTGAGAAATGAATCTGGCGATGTAGTTTAGCCATCCTAAGAATCCTCTAACTTCCTTCTTGGTGCAAGGAGTAGGCATTTCTTGTATTGCTTTTACCTTTTCAGGGTCCACTTCAATACCTTTACCGCTGACAATGAAGCCTAGGAGTTTACCGGATCTTACTCCAAATGTACATTTACTCGTGTTCAACCTTAGTTTGTATTTCTCCAGTCTTTCAAACAATTTCTGCAAATGGTCAAGGTGTTCCTCTTCTGTTTGAGATCTGACTATCATTTCATCCAAGTAGACCTCTATCTCGTAATGGATCATATCGTGAAACAGAGCTACCATGGCACGCTGATAAGTTTCCCCAACGTTTTCAAAATGAGCAAGTACCTAAGAGCCAGTGGAAAACCACAGATAGAAAGGGTGCTAACACCTTCCCTTTCTATAATTTACCCCCCGTACTCAGAAACATCTCGAAAAAGGTTTTTTCTATTCTTTTTCCTTTTCCTGATTGGATAAAATAAAAGTCGGTGGCGACTCTTGCTTATCGCGACATTTGCGAACAAAAAATGCAAACCAGTATTAACAGTCAGTTCTGCCACCATATCATACTTGCATTTGAGAACTTATTAGAAGATTGATAAAATCAAAGGTTCTCAACAACAAGTCTCATTTTCTTTTTGTTAAGTATATCATATTCATTTCAAGTGCTTAAAGCAAACACATATGATCAACGATGTTCAAATGATTCACTTAGACTAAAATTTATGAAGCTCATTAGAGGATTGATAGAATCAAAGCCTCTTAAACATGAACTTCAAATTTATTGGATCCAAGGTTTCAAATTAAACATACTTGGGCTTGCAAACATAGGTTTGTGCCACGAATGATCATTTTTCGAGTCGGAACAAATTTAGCGCTATGTAAAGCAATCGTAAGTGGAATCATGTAGAAGTCACACCTATTTTAAGACCGGTCAATAGCAATCTATGTACCAACATGTTAGAGAAATTATATGTAGATCATTCTCTAAAAATATGTGACACAAGTAAAAACAAGAAAGGGATAAGATGAATAGGGAATGGATGTATCTGATGCAATTAGGGTTTTAAATATCATCAACATCATTCATCCATTTTGGTGGATTTATTTTTTTAACATATCAACACCCAAGATCTAATGAGGTTGAGGAACTTGTCCCTAAATAACACCCAAGTGTCTCCAAATCAGGACCAATAAAAAAATAATAAAATATATTTAATATAAAATAAAATTTAAATGATTTAAAAGGGAAATAATTGGTAAAATAAATAACATGCATTAAAACACCAAATAAAAATCATTAAAAAAATCAGAAGTCAAACATGAGTCAATAAGTGATGACAAAAAATTTTAGAATTTTTTAAAGTCAGAAACTATTTTTAAAATTTAAAGAAATAAGAAAAATAAACCAAAATTTGTGAAATATACTAAAAAAAAATGAGGTCACCAATATTTGTCAAGGGGTCATTGGATCCTTCCATAATTTTTTAAAAATTAAAAAATCAAGAAAAATATTTGTAAACAATTAAAACAAGTCAAATAAAATGAAAAATCATAAAAAATACTAAATCACAAAATAAAATTGTAGAAAAATAAAAATCAGAAAGAGAAAAAATCAAAGTATTTTTGGTATTTTTTTAGAACTTTAGAAGTCGAAATGAATTTTTTATGAATATTTGAAATTTAAAACAATTAAAACAAAAATCAGAAACTAAAATAATAAACCAAAAAAATGTGGACCATCTGATTATTGTCAAATGCGTTACTAAGAAGATATGAGGGACCTGACGCGCTCTGCATGTTATGGACCTTATTGAAAACACACAGAATCCGTGAAAGACAAGTCAATAAAATTAAAACAAATGTCACACAATCATTGGTTGAAGAACGACACGTAGGTTGTCTTTAACCTCCAGACCTCTACGCATTGGGTTTTATTCAAATCCTTCAAACGAAATCGTTTCAAACTCAAATTTGTATCATTGGATTCACCTCTTTCAGCCGATCCTAACCTCACTGTCATACGGCGGGAGAACTGACTCGGGTGTTTTGTGTTTTTCCACAAATGTTGCGGATAGCAAGAGTCGCCATCGACTTTTCTTTTATCCAATAAGGAAAGGGTGAAAAGAACAGGAAAGACCTTTGAGATATTTTCTTGTGCTCGAGGGGTAGGTTATGAAAAGGGAAGTTGTTAGCACCCTTTTCATCCGTAGTTATCTACGGGCTCTTAGTTGCTTGCTAGATCGCTTTGAAAAATGCTTTGTTTGAAATGTGTTTGTGGTGGGTTTTTGAAAGTATTTTGAAAACCCCTTTGTTTCGGAAAACTTTATAATGATTCTCATCTCTATAAGAATGTATACAAAGTGTTAGTTTTGAAAATAGTTCAAAGAGATGTTTGTTTTTGAAGATGTTTTGAAAGTGTGAGTGTAAAAATGGTTTTGATTTATTGAGCAAGCAACTACGAGCGTCCTAACTACTCAAAAGGTCTTTGTTCTTTTCCTCTTTCTTTAGATGTTGCTATATTACGATTGATTAGTAAGGAGCTCCATCATTGAATATGAAGGGACGGGAGTGGGTCAATTGTATAGTCATAGAAAGCAACTTATGAGACATTTTAACAATTTTAGAAAGGGACTATATCGTTTGTCGAAGGAAACATCGAGGGACATCGAGGGACTACGATCATTTTTTATCGAGGGTCTTTGCTAAAATTCCCATATTCGAGGGACATGACTATTTCCTGAGGCAACAAGTGGGGTTATCCTAGAGGTGTACGTGTGCGAAGTGTGTTTGATTGCATGCATTTTTGTCTTTGAAATTTGGGTTCTCTAATGGTTGATTTTATCTTGCCATGCACACCCTAATTACTAACAATTTATATTAAAGCGGTAAATTGTGGAAATTAAAATCCTAAGCTATTACATCATTAGGGGAGTGTGGGTATAATTTACAAATGGGGATGAAGTAGAAACTTAAGTATTACAACCATATCGAATAATAATGAAGACAATGTAAAAACACTGTAAAATAAAGGAAAAAAATGAATTTTGAACTGCTATGTGTCGACACATGCTGATATGCATCGACACATAGCTTTCCTTTCCCCTGCTAAACCAAACAAACTCAGTATGAGTCGATGCATAAAGGGATGTGTCGACTCATGCGCCTGTTTGTGTAAACACATACGCGTTTTGTGTTGACTCCTGCACCTTTCACCTTTCTGTTTTGGGGCCTGGATAACAGTATGAGTTGATGTATAAGGCTATGTGTCGACTCATACCCTGTTTTTTCAATAGAATGAGTCGTCCTAAGTGGGTATGTGTCGACTCATGCTGTAGTTTTTTTGCCTTAAATATTGTTTTATTATCTGTTTAGGTCAGTTTATAGTATGTAATTGATAAACATAAACAACAAGCAAAGGGTTAGCTCAAAGGGGCAATGATTATTACATTTTTACCTTAGAAAATGAATCATGCATGAAAAATGAAAAGCTCAAAGTTAAGAAGACTTAGCTTGGGACTGCACTTGGTGTTTTAAGTCTGAATACTTTTCCAGCTGTTGTGATGGCTCTAATGAATCTCCATGAAGCTGTCACAAATTGTTGAATCACACTAACTCAGTCAAGTTGTACAATATTGTTTTTATGTTTGGAGGTTGGAGATAATGGCACTACAAGAACTGTTCTTGTGTTTGAACAAGCTATATGTGATAAGGTGTTTGGTTTATGGGAGAGTTTGTAAGATAATGGATTAAGGGTTTCTGTTTTGAATGAAACTAGATCTGGTTTTTTTTTTAAATGAGAAAAGCTTACAAAGAATGATGTTTTTTCTATTCAAAAACTTTGTATTCTCTCTCTAAAAGCCAACCTCTTGTGTGTTGTGAAAAAAGTATATTTGTAGAGGAAGTTTGCTGGGATTTTGGGAGGGAAACAAATAACAATTTGAACTGTTTGGGTATGCTGTCTTCATAGCTTTTTTGATGCAGCTTTAATGTGCTAATTTGGTGCAAATATGGGGTTGAGATAATGCAGGCTCGGACTGGTTTAAGAGCAGTGTAGCAGGGCTGTTTTGTACCAGTTTTGGACTGTTATGGCAGCATAGCAGGATTGTTTTGCTCAAGACAGCAGTCTGTCTTCTAAACATGGTTTTGAGCTTGTAATGAGCAACACTTGTAGCATGATACAAGTCTGTTTTGTGGACCAATTTATGAAGATTGTATCAAAGACAAAGCATTGTGGCAAGGTTTTGAGTCAAAGGAAAAAGTTCAAACAAGACAAAGTTTTAGGATTTGTAATCTTGCAAAAATGCCACTTTGTAATAACTTGAATTATTTGTAACATCTTGAACTATTTGTAGCATCTTGAATTATTTGTAACATCTTGAACTATTTTGAATTGTAGTGAAAAGATGTCATGAAGCAATGAGTTGAACTTAGAAAAATTTCAAAGTCTTGCAAAAGTTGGATTTTTGATTTTCTTGAATATTGATGATCAAATTTCATACTTTGGATGTCTTGATGAAATGTGATTTTTGGGACTCAGTTTTGGTCAAGAAGCCAATGTTTGACTTTTTAGTGTACATTTGACTTTTTCCACTAGTTGACCGAATTTTGTCTATCAATCCACTGATCTCAGGAGATGAATTGAAATATGCGATTACGTCAAAATGATGCACTCGGATCCTTGAGATTATCCTTCCAACCAATAAGTCAGGTGTTAGGTCAAAAATCAAAGTTCAGTCATTTTTGGTAAAAAAAACCCTAATTTTGCCCACTTTGCCCTTTTGATAATTTGAATGACTTTCTTGAAAAATTGTGATCCAAGACTTGAAACTTGACAGAAGTAATCCTGAGGGTCCTTAATGATCCATGAAAGTCATTTGAAACATTAGAAATCTGACTTCCTTTGTACAAGCTCAAACCCTAATTTGAGGCATCAGTGTTGAGGAGATTATTTGACCTAGTCGATACTTGCACAAACTTGAGTCATTGAAGATCTTTGTAGGAAATTTCTTGTGAAATGACAAGGAAAATTTTGGAGTACAACACTCACCCTCGCGAAAAATTTCTTTAAACCACAGCTCAGTCGATTTGCAAAAAACCAGAAGAAAAAGAATGAAAAGGGATTTGAAAATTCATGACCAAAACTTACTTCTAGTTAAAAACCAACGATGCAATCAATATCAGAGTGATGAGAGCTACATTGTAGAAATAAGTTTGGACAGAATTGATGGAGGAATCTACCTGTTCAAGCTCAACTTTAGAGTACTGAAACTTGACTTAGTTAGCATGATTTAGGGAACCTCAAGGCTTGGTTATTTTTCTATTAGCTTCAGTGAAGTTCAAAGATGAAGAGTTAGCAAAGAAATTGGATTGAAAAATGTTTTAAAACCAAATTCGAGGTTGCAGAATTGAGAGGTATGGAGGAAGTTCAACAACGGTGTTTTGTCTCTGTAAAGCTTGTAAAATGAAGTAGAGGAGGTCTCTATTTATAGGAGAAATGAATGGAATCAAGAGGAGGGGGTGAATGATGCAATCTAAATCGAATTCGTGCACACCTATGTTCATGAGCAAAGTGTGCTCACATGTGCATCAAAACTCATCTAAATGATGCGTTTTGACACTCTAAATAATCCAAACATCTTTGCTAATCATGTTTAAATGAAAATCACGTGGTAATTTGGTGGTTTGAAGCGATATTTCACAAACTTGCTTCTGATTTCAAGTGATTTTTCAGTTTCAAAGCATCAACTTTACAACCATGGTGCAAACAACTCAGGGACCTTTATGATAAAATCTTGGATTATTTAGAAATATGAATGATCAAAATTGATAATATGCTTTGAAAGTTTCCATTTGGATGCTTGAGATGAAAGTTATGTCCATTTGAATTTGTGAAAAACACACGGATTCTGATACGTAGAAAAATCTATAAGTATAGGACTCCAAAATGACCTATAATGTGCTTCAAAGTTTCATGACCTTCCACTCAAAATTTGATCTTGATATCTGAAGATGAGATGAAGTAGACCTCTTGAATTGAATTGTGGAATTGAGATCACTCAAAAATCACAAAAATTGAGAGAGTTATGGTCTTTAGAAGATGATGAACAAATTTGGGAAAATTCACAAAAGACCTATAACTTTTCAATTCTTAAACAACTTTTCAAGCATTTTCAAGTCTTTCACATTGAAACAAAGTTGTAGTAGACATACCAAATATTATTATAGAAAAACAATGGGCTCAAGAAGATAAAAATTGACCAACTTATGATCATTTGAAGTCAAACCCGAAAATTCAAAGGCTTTTCAAAGAGACTTGTAATCTTTCTCAACCATAAGTGACCTTCCATTAAAAATTAGCCTTAGATCTCGGAAGAAAGCTTGTTAATGACCCTTTAAAGAGAATCATGGCTTTGGAATCAATCAAAAATCTCAAAAAATGAGCAAGATATGGTCCTTGGAAGTTAACAAACCCTAACCTAGAAAGTGTCAAAATAACTTGAAACCCCTTTCAACTTTTGATGATTTTTCTTGCATAATTGGATCTTGTCATGTGAAGAGAAGTTTTTATAGATTATGATAAGAATCCATAGAAAAAAGAACCAACTTAAAATATTGAAAATTAAGAGAGTTATGCACTTGTGATCACTGACTCAAACACTTGCTCAATTAGGTCTAACTTGTTGAACCAACCTTGAATCTTTTGAACTTTCTTGGAAAAGAAAGCATGATGAATCACAATAGGCTTTGAGATGATGTTGTCTTGAAGCACACTCAAAGATGGAACTAAAGTCTCAATGAAAATTGTTGAAGAAGGCATGGAAATAAACACATGAACCTATGAATCTTCTTGATGAATTCCACCACCAACTTTGAGGAAAGTTTGACCTAAATAAAGTGAGGGAACTCTTTGAACCATAAATATTTTATATCATAGACATATCCTTGAAGCTTGAACTCTTTCAATCCATTATAGAACCATTTGATTAAGAAACACCCTCAAACCCGAGGTTAGATGGTGAGATGAATGCAATTGTGATCACCTACAATATGAACACTCAAAGAAACATATATACATATCTTGATGTTAGTCTAAGAAAAAAAGTACAAGATACACAATTCAAGGTGTTGGTGATCCCTCAAAGTCAAACTTAAAGATAGGATGAAGTAGAAAGGGAGAACCAACCCTAATGTATGATGTTGATGTATTGATAATATGAGATGATGAGAGATCATAGGGGCAAAAATTGGGGTATAACATATTTTAATACAGGAAAACTACTACACCAAGTATAATCCAAATCGTTTTATTCCAAAAGAAGTCTTTATTCAGTTAGAAGACTTTGAACACATCAATAAATCCTCACTTTTTCCTTTAGTGTCACATTTGAATCTCACCCTAATCACAATCTTAACACTACCATTTCTTCATATTAATAGAACTCCCAAATTTCTCCCTAACTCATGTCTATAATTTTCTGTCATAACCATGATTCTAGTCCTTCTTGAATTTATCTTTCCTCTAGCATTACTTCTCTTCTCCTCAAAAACTATCATCATTCTAATCATCCATAATCGGCATAAGTTGCATCTCTATGCACTTATCTAATACATTCACATCCTTACTAATGAAAAAGATCTCATTCCCTTTACTCATTCACTAACGACATATCTCACTTAACCTCGTCTCGAGCAACTACGTTAATAAACAATCATTCCTGAAAAGCTTCTAGTCTCTGTAACCAATTTTAGAGCCTCTCATTGTAGCCCTCTATTCACTTTGGATAGATTCCACAGATATCTTCATTCGAAATAGCATGTTTAAGAAAATTCACCTCTTCAAATCATGATCTACATATTGACGTCCTAGAATACATTTTCTTACCTTCTGACACTGTAATTCGAATCACGACATTCAATGTTTCATTTTTCTGACATCAGACTAAATCAAAATTCCATCAATAACCACCACAACAGATTGATCCAATTATTCAAAATAACTTCACCGGGTTTTAAAAGTTGTCCTTTAATTATCCTCACTCTCCACCCGTATCTGAAGATAATCTGACCATAATTATATTATACTGAGAACATATTCACCTGCCAGTTGATCCATCCAATTGTCAATCATTTGAAGTGGATGTGTAACCTCTACCACTACTTTAATCAGTTAACGATAATCCACACACAATTTCGTACTACTTTCTTTCTCCTTAACTAATGACATCAAAGCTCCCAAAATGATACACTCGATTTTACAAATCTATTTCTCTGTACACCTTCTAATATCTTCTCCAGTTTTCCCAACTTTGAACTGACATCCTGTATGGTGCCATAGGAACAAGTATGGAACCAAGAACGAGACCAACAACAAACTATGCCTCTCATCCAACCTCTTCACGGGACAAAGTTCATCATGTTAGCTTTCTAGAGCTTCAAATGAAACTCAAATCGAACATTCAGAACTCAAGTTATGGATTTTTCAAAGAATTACAAAATGTTTTCAACTCAGTGGTAATGAGTTACTCTAATAGCGGTAACCGGTTACACACCTCAAAACAGCCAAAAATGTTATTTTTGAGCGGTAACCGATTACTCATATACTGGTAACCGATTACCACTGTACCAGAGTAAAAAAATCAGATTTTTAGATAATGAAAACCACTTATTTCATACTCAAATATCCCTAACTTCCACATACTTTATTGTTCGTGTTCGAAATTATAATTCATGTTTATATACATCATCTTCAATGTTCTAAATCACAAAGTAAACACATTAAAGCATGAAATTACTCAATTATATTGCATCAATCCCAACACTGACACGTCAAATATAACTCAAAAATTCCAACACCGACATCGACACCCAATCATACCAAAACATCAATATTCCAATTTTTTCCGCAATACTACTAATATCTTTGAGTTTTGACTCAGTCTCGCATTTCATAAATACCAACAACACTAACGACATTCAACAACCACTTACATCATTCCAATAACAAAATTCTCAGCAATTCATTACTCCAACATTACTCTGAACAATGACAGCACACACATTGGTACTCAACACTAACAACTTCACGATCAACATGCATTGTTGAAAACATTATAACCATTTGAGCTCCACCTTTGAAGAATTATCCTACTTGATTAACAAATACTTTCTGGCATAAGTTCATGCATCGACTCATAAAAATAATTCGTAATCGTTTTGTCTAACTCTAAACATTACACTCTAAAGATAACATTAAGTCAATCTAACATCTCTTTCTGACGACAATTCGCAATTTCCCTAGGGAAGACATCAGAACTCACCCACAATTGGCATATCATTAGCCATAACATCACCCTTCACTTCTAGAGATGCGAACAACATAAGTACATGTTCATTCCCTCTCAAGGATCCTTCGACTGACCGCTAGGCATAATTCTCGAATTCATACTTCCTTCAAAATCAGAAAAACAACTAATTAGAACTAAAGTCTGCACCCATACAATTCATGATATACTAACCCAACTGTTCACACCTGAACCATCTTAGAGAAGCACAAGTTTCTCCCCCACTTGTTTCAATCCCACTCTTTCAAACAAGTGATTAGAAAAACAAGAAAGCACCGATAGTGTTTCACACACATGTGTGTACTAAGGAACAACACATCGAAAATATTTAACTGTTGTACTACACTGACTCGACAACTTGGCTGGAAGGATCGACCTTCTCTGATACCAATTGTAACACCCTATTTCCCCATCGGTAAATTATATAAAAATCAGAGTAAATTAATTATCAAAAATACAACATCAAATAGGATGCCACATGCTTCATACATCATACTTGCTCATTCAATAAGATACACAACACAACCCACATATTAAAAGGTCTTAAGCTTCATTGTATTCATTCACAACAGAAAAACATCAATAACAAATCATTCTTAATTCTCCAACAAGAGTTGTAATTAGAATCTTTCAAAATTCCATATAATTCATAAATTAAACTCAAAGCAATGGAGTAATACTAAGTTCACTCCCAATAAAATAAGACAATCGTAAAAACCCCAAGTGTTATGTATCAGATCAGACATTGACTCAATCTATGCAAGTTGAGGTACTCTTCAGCTAATCTCGACCTCAAGCTACTTTGGATCATCTTCATGTTACCCACGTAGAGGTAACATTCAAATAGAAAGGTGAGATACCAAAACAATATAAGAGGAAGCATAATAGTGAGCAGGTAGATATTCAAGTACACATCATTATACATCTTTACCTCACACCTTTTCTTGTTCATCATACTACGAAACACATCAATACAATTAAGTGCATAAACAACACAAAACATCCATCATAACGAAAGTATAAATTCATTCAATGCTCAAATAATCAATTACTAACAATCATGAAATACGGTCAAACTAGCACTGACTCAATGCATGTGGTACTGTTATACCCCAAAATTTTCCCTCCCATATTTCTCAAGACATGTCAAGAATCATCTCCAAGTTGTTCAAGATGTCTCAAGAGTTGGACAGTCAAATCATCTCATAAGGCAGTCAATTCAAAATTAGGGTTTTGTGTTGTATCAAGGTCCTTACATCTAAATTACCTCAAGTGCTCCTTAATGTCCTAATGTATGCTCAAACTCATAAGGTATCCGACTGTGAGTTTTCTCGAAGAAATATGGTGAAAAAAGTGTGCTGAAAGTGCAGTTTTTACGCGCTAAAAAATTTATAACTTGAAGATCGTGGCTCGTTTTGAACCCGTTCCGGTGGCCAAAATTTCGTCTTAACGTCATCTATGTTTTCATCTCTCACGGATGGAAGCCAATTTCAATCAGAAAGTCTTCAAAAATGTGGATTTATCAAGTATTTTCGTACAGAAAATTTGTGACAGAAGTTTATTTACGTCATGTTCAGAAAATCATAACTTGGTCGATTTACATCGTATCGAGCTGGTTCTGGCGCCAAAATTTCACAAATTGAGTTGGCTACATTTTCGCAGAAGGTATTGAGTTCAAACGGTATTCAAAAGACCTTCGTTTTTTGCTCAGAGTGCGCGACACGCCGAAAATCCTGAATGCTGAATATTATTTCATCTGGGTCGAAACTTCAAAAATTCATAACTCGGTCAATTTTTATCGGATTGGGCTCATATTTTTACACAAGGTCACTGACTCAGAGATCTACAACTTTTCTTCAAAAGTCGAGACCGAATTATGCTCCGATCAATTCCAGTTTTTTATTGAAGAACGTGTCAGAGTCGACACTGGAGCCCAAAATAAGTTTGTCTGAGCTGAAACTTCAAAAATTCATAACTAATTCACCGTTTATCCGATTGAGCTGATTTTCGGACAGGAGTTAGTTCTCGATGTCGGCTACATTTTGTTTTCACATTTCAACTTCAAAAATTGCACTTAAGTCCTTGCGATTTAGCCTGGAAAGTGACGAACTCAAGTGAATATTGGAGGCCCAATTGCACATTCAAAGCCCATTTTCGTTACTCTAATTTCCATTATATAATCACATTCTTTTCACACAAACCAGGGAGAAAAAAAAAACCTTGCCACAATGCTGTCAGAATATCAAATTCTTTCAAGAACCCTAAAACCTTGAAATCCTTATTACAAATCCCTCTCACTACAAACAAGTCAACCTATTTACAAACCAACATCTCACAACAAACTAGCCATCCTAGTTACAAACCAACATCTCACTACAAACAAGCCATCTCAGTTACAAACCAACATCTCACTACTTCTTCAGTAAGGGTAAAGCTGACTTGATCTCCATGATCAAAAGGGCATAAAAGCATTCATGTCACTACTTTTCCAGTAAGGGTAAGGTTGATTTGATCTCCATGATCAAAAAAGTATAATCATTCATACATGCCATATTGACCTAAACATTAAATTTCTTCATATATTGGCTTTATTTGTATTTTATGATATATATATAGTAATTTATTTAATGTGTTCATGAGATTCAACACTGCAGATTTTAGACAGGACCCCGTGCAGGTTCATTAAGGAACGTTGAGGCCAAAACACAAATGGCCAAAAGCCAAAACATAAATGGCCAAAACAGAAAAGCTTACACATGACACCAATATATAGCGATGCAGGCATCCTGAGAAGGTTAAAGAACATTGAGGCCAGAATACAAATGGCCAAAAGACAAAACACAAATGGCCAAAACAAAACAGTTTACACATGACGCCAACAGCTGTTTCACCCCTCCAATCAGGTCCGTATACTCCTAAACTCTATCTCTATTTTTATTATTTTCCTTTAATTAATTAATCATTATTCTTTTTATTAATCACTAACCAATTAACATTTTTTCCTAATAAAATCAAAAACACAAAAAATATTTTATTTATTAAAATTAACTTCATCACTTTTATTTTTGTAAATAAATTAATTTAATCAATTTAGTTTTAATTAGATTTAACTTTTAATATTTTTTGCAATATTTAAAATCAATTTAGAATATTAGGTTTTTATTAGCATTAATTCAATTTATTTTATTTCTTTAAAAACTCAAAAATCCAAAAATATTTTCATTATTTAATTTAATTTAATTGTTCATTTAATTTAATTCCATTTAACTCAAAAATAAACAAAAATCCTTTCTTTAAAAAAAAGGGTCAAAACCCAAAAAAAAACGCTCTGATTTACTTTTCTCGCACGCGATTTATCTAATTCCAATATTGTAATTGCTCCGAGGATGTAATAGCTTTAACTTAGGACTTTTTACCGCTTTCATTTACTTTTCCGCATTTACTTTTCAAGGGTTTGTTTTTGGCGATGTAAATACCCGACGCCTTATAATAGCTTAGTTTTATTTTCCGCAACCATTAATTGCTAGATGTATGAATAATAGGCTATGCATGACAAGATCTATCTTAACTTAAAATCAACCGTAGCTCACCATAACATGTACAAAGATAACATAACTGAAAATTGACACATTTGCACATGCCACTCCTAGGGTACGCCTCACTTGGTTGCCTCGAACGTGGTCATTGAGTATAGGAAGTTTTAGAGGTCACCCTCTTGTCCAAAGATCATAAGTTGCCTCGAAACAGTTGCCTCGGATAAAATGATCTAAGACATTAGGGTTACCGCTAAGGCGTCCTAACATTGCTTTAGTGACCATACGTCCCTTAATCGAATTGACCTGAAAACTCCAACGACGTGCTACCTACTTCTCAATAGTGGGATAACACTGTCTAAAGGACATTTACACAGTTTAATTCCTTTTGAGTAGGTAGAGGTCCTTAGGTACTTGCTCTTTCAAAACAAAACAAATTTTTTGCACTTACACTTTTCAAACAAAGTTTTCAACAACACTTCATACACTCTTGAGGACAGAAACAAGAGTTAAATCGAAGTTTTCAAACAAAACTCTTTTCAAAACCCACAAACACAAGAAAAGAAAAACTTTTGAAAACACAATGAGCAAGTACCTAAGAGCCCGTGGATAACCACGGATAGAAAGGGTGCTAACACCTTCCCTTTCTATAATCTACCTCCCGAACCCGAGAAACATCTCGAAAAGGAATTTTCCTGTGCTTTTGTCCTTTCCTTGTTGGATAAAATAAAAGACGATGGCGACTCTTGCTTACCGCGACATTTTGCAAAAACAAACACAAACGTGAACCAGCATTCCAAAACAGTCGGTTCTATTTCCACCGATCACAGAACTGGCGACTCTGCTGGGGACTTTAATAAGTGAGGTGTACCTTAGGATTAGATCACTTGTGTTTTCAATTGTATGCTCTGTATGCTTTAACTTTGTGGGCTTGTATCAGAGTTTTATAGATCCTAACCCGGATCTGGGGTACCCTTCTTTAGGTAAGTAGCAATAAACTGTGAGGGATCTGTCCGGCATAGACCGACACGGATGAAGCAGTAGCTACGTTGGTGTGACACCTTGGTCTGTACCGATATCCCTTGTGTTGGAACGAGGAGAATATGGGTCTTCTGAGGAGTCATTAAGCACCAACTGACCTTAGAACCTTAAATTGACCAACTTGGCCATAGAACAGTAGCAGTATGCTACACTCATTGAGACTAAACTCTCGCGATGGTTCCGACCGCAAGAAAAGGTTGCCAAACTGGAATTATGACCGATTGAGGGTAGTCAGTGATATTGAGATCCTCTAGAACCCGGTTACTATTTTTAGGACAGGTCTTAACCAACTAAACTGAAAGAGGGTAATGCCTAAACTCCATGCCAGCCTAAACTTAAGGCTATCTGTGTGACTTGTGTGTCGTCAAATTTGAACTACTTGCACATTCTTGTTATCTGACAACATGAGTTCCTTACAGGTTTTGTTTACAGTCCTTATCCAACAATTTGGATTTATTGCAGGGCTTATTTACATCACCTCACATGCATAGCATACACATCATAACATCATACCATAACATTTCCTTAACCATTTCAAGGATCTCAAGGGTTTATGATGCAGGTCAGGATGAACCAAATGTCTAGCAAGGGGCAAAGGGGATTTATTTTCCTCTAGCCAAGGTTGTCCAGAGATCCAAGCACGATAACTTGAGTCAAGGGCTATGACCCACTCGATATGGTGAGCTTGACTCTTGAAGAAGGACTCTCAGCAACATGAAGTTCCTTCAATCAAGCTGTGAAATTCAAATTCTAACAAGTTTCTTTGTTTACCCCACGAGATCCTTGAAAACATTGCATACATATATCATACATATCATTGCATTACAGGTACCTTTTTACAGGTCACTTATCTTCTTCGCTGTTTATTTCAGCAATCATCATGTCTAC
This sequence comes from Vicia faba, assembly GCA_948472305.1. Classification (NCBI taxonomy): domain Eukaryota; kingdom Viridiplantae; phylum Streptophyta; class Magnoliopsida; order Fabales; family Fabaceae; genus Vicia; species Vicia faba. Next base: position 320,988 of record CATIWC010001554.1, on the reverse strand, counting down.
TGAACCTTCCACTGAGCAAGCTATCAAGGCCCTCCAGGCCCAGAATGCCCAGTTCCAAGAGTTGGTTATGAGCCTAGCCAAGGGTCAACAGGATTTGAAGACTCTGATTCTGAAAGAGAGGAAGAAGAAGAAGAAGAGGACCATCTTGTTCAACACTGGACGCAGATTTGGGAATGGACTACAAAATGAGGTTGACCTGACCACTTCATCTGTAGGGAAAGACAGTCCACCAGAGAGAAGGGTTCCTAGTCCCGTAGTCTCCGACAACGAGATGGATTATGATGAAGAGCAGTACCCTCCTGCTGAGGATAGGTACAAACAGTTGGAGGACCGCTTGAGCGCCATGGAGATACAGAACGTGCCTGGGCTGGACTTTGGAGACCTAGGCTTATCCTCTGGGGTGGTGATTCCCCATAAATTCAAGGCATCTGCCTTTGCCAAATATGACGGAGCCTCCTTCCCAAAGTTGCACCTCCGGTCGTATGTAAGGAAGATCCAGCCTTACACCGCTGACAAGAATTTGTGGATCCATTTCTTTCAGTACAGTCTTTCAGGGACTCAGCTTGAGTGGTTCTATCAGCTGGATGGAGCCAGTATCCCTAACTGGGAAGATTTGGCTACTGTGTTCTATAAGCAGTATCAATATAACTCCGACCTTGCTCCTACGCGTACCCAACTCCAGGGTATGTCAATAGGGACGGGTGAAGGATTTAAAGAGTATGCTCAAAAATGGAGAGACCTTGCCAGAAGGGTGCGGCCACCTTTAACTGATCGTGAACTTGTTGATATGTTTCTGGGGACCCTGTCTGGTCCATTCTTTAATCATCTGATTGGCAACTCTTCAGCCGGGTTTACAGACCTTATCTTGACTGGGGAGAGAATTGAAGCTGACATCAAAAGTGGGAAGATTCAAGAAGCTACACCTTCTGATGCTCATAAAAAGCCTTACAGTGGGAAGAAAGAGTCCAATGATGTGTACAGTCAAAAGAGTCATCGTGACCAACACGTAGGGGCAGTCTTGATCTTTGGTTCTGCGTCACACCGACAACAGCAAAAGGAAAATCAACGAAGGCCGGACGAGCCTAAAAGACAGTTCACCAACATCAACATGCCATTGTCACAAGCATTGCAGCACATGTTGAAGATGAATCTGATTAAGGTGATAAACCCTCCTCCGAACCCTAAGACTTCTTCTCCTAACTACAACCCGGATGCAAGGTGTGCTTATCACTCCGATAGCCCGGGGCACGATACTGACGATTGCTGGGCGCTGAAATACAAGATTCAGAATATGATTGACGCTAAGGAGATCGAATTCGAGCCTTCTGAGACTCCCAATGCGATCACTGCTCCCTTGCCAAAACATGGCTAGGATTGAGAGACTTTTGTTCATTTGAATTCTGAAGCTGTATTTTTCTTTGCTTATTCAAACAATTATCATGTCAAACTCTTTTATTTCATTAATGCATTACACGTGTCTGTTTTGAATTAATTGTTTTCACTATGCTTAAAATTGCTTCATATTTCCTTTTTGTGATGTTCAAACTCTCGATTAAAAAATTCTAAACCTTTTGAGGGAGGATGACGAAAATGATACCATGATCTTTACAATATGCTTTTGAACAGACCCCGCTGATGAGGTACAGGCATTGTTTCAAATCCTAAACAGTAGAGTTATAAGGAAGATAATCCCTAGTCAACCCCTTTGAGCCAAAGAAGTTGGAGTTTTTTCTTTTCACGCAAAAATTAAAACCCTTAATTATAACCTGGGGCAGGGTAGTTTTCTCGGTTGATCCAGGTGCACAATGAATGGCATCAAAGGAGTCCTTCCAAAACAAAAGATAGTGATGGTTCCCTATAATCGTCAAGACAGGCAGTCGTTATCTTTCAAAAACAAAAGCCCAATAAGTCAAAACCTATGAAGGAGACCTACAAAAATGTGGGGCATCCCACTGACTGTAATCACAAAAAAGAAACAGTTCATGCAAAAAATAGGGATAATAAAAACCAAAAGGAAAGAGATCCTGCAAACTCTCAACCAAATGACTTCCTATCCAAAATAAATTGTTAGTATTCGAACCATCACTGGTATATCAAAGCAAAGACTCAAACAAGATCTAATGCACGATTAGCTGAGTTTAGGATCGAAGAACATCACGAAGAACGGGTGGGTACAAATAAAATTTGAGCCTTTATCCTTTGTTTCTTAAACCGTGAACCAGGCCACATTATAACCCTTAAAAGTCCTAGCTGAAGCACGGGTTAGTTCGAAAGCATACTGTTACAAAAGGTATCCTGACTCATGTAGGGCTCGCTGTAAAATCCTGAGTTGACATCACATTTTACAAAAATTCGCTTGTTTTACTAGAAAAAGGCATTTTCAAAAATTTCAAAACAGACATAAGCTTTGCATTCTTAAAATAATATTGTTTGCATATGGCTATTTGTTCAAACAGCAGAGAAATTCGCACGACGAATATCTAGTGAACAGAAACCTTTTCAATAAAAAGGGTCACCTCAACTGGAAGAAACACTTCCAACCAAGGGGCAGACATGATCATTTTCCATCAACTGGGGCAGTCAAGTCAAGATTCAAGGAATCTCTCAAGATGCCAAATAGCCAGGGGCAAATCTCCGTCTGAATCACTTAGGGAATTGGGCATGAATTCCAGCGACAAATCTGGCACGATCAAACATCTTCTGGTAGTATGGCAACACTACACTACTGACAGTGACAACTCCCTACACTCTGAGAACGTGGACATAGTCAAAAAAATACTACGCGCAATCAAAGACCGGTTAGGTTGACTGGCCTAGGCAAAAATAAGGGCTTCCCGGCAAACCAAAAGGGTTCGGGCAAAAATAAGGGATAAAAAATGAAAAAATCTGTACACCCGGCAAGTCGAAAACCTGAAAAGGCGGCTTTGGCAAAAAAGGGTATCCCGATGGACTGAAAACCCGAAAGGGCGGTCCAGGAAAAAGTTAGGGATCAAAAGCGTACGACTATGTCCTGTCATCTCGTCACTTACCTACCAGAAGAAGATTTGTCAATCGGCAGTTATCAAGCTCCTCATAGGCCTTCTTCTCCCGCAGAAACTAGGGCAATAAGAATTGTCCGTACTGTACAAGCTGCTCTGTCCTCCAGGTACAAGATAGATTCAGTTGAAGAGTATGACCAAGATACCTTCACTCCCCGCAGAGTAAGACAGTAAGGGAAGCTCTCCCCACTGAGACCTGCAATCATGGACGAATCAGCAATACTCTCCCCCAAGCAGAGTTAGTCTACCGTCAGTCCCGAAAAGGCTCGATATTCCCAGAAGGTCTTAATATTCCCCAGCGGAGTATAAAGATATTCTCTAACAAGCGTAAAGAGTATCCTCGGCAGTCTTAATATTCCTCAACGAAATATATGAATGTTCCCCGGCGGAATACAAGATACCCCCAGTGGAGTCATTTCCCAGCGCAGTCTAAAAAAGCTTCCCCGCCAGAGTTGAATCATCTTCCCCAGTAGATTCTGGAAGCTTGTCCCCTGCAGAGTACAAATATATCTCCCCAGCCATATTCAGAGGTTATCCCAACAAGAGTTTAACTGGGTTATCCTCAACCGTTGCAACTGAAAGGTTATCCCCAGTGAAGTTCTTTCTATCCCCAGCGGAATTCATCATCAAAATCCCCAACAGAGCTTATCGACAGAATCCCCAGCGGATTTTATCGTTAAAATCCTCGGCAGAACGTCTCTTCCCCACAGAGTAATTCACCTCAGAGTAATCTCTTCATCAAGTTTATTCCCCAATGGAGTTCTTTTCTCCTGCAGGTCTATTCTCACAATCATCTTTGTCCATCATCCCCAGCGGAAACGAAGAACTCAACTCTATTCTCCAGCAGCTCCGAGATTTATTTTCCCAGACCAAAATACATTCATAAACATTTCACATTTCATACCTCCTATTTACATACATGATGAAGTGCATACGACACGATCTCATTTATTTTTGAGAACATCATGACATCATGCATTTCATACATCATGACATTGCATACAGCTAACGTTTACCTTTTTCAGGAAAAGGTCAATCAAAAGATGGCTACCATCAACCTTTTCAAGTTCCAGATTAATACCTGTAACAAGCCAGGAAAATTCTGTGGACGACTGATTATAGGTTAATACCTGAAACCAGACAGGACAATTATCTACTTGACCATCATCAGGCAACCATACACCGATTCCTTCTCTTTTAGATGCAGTGTTACACGGACTCATCATCAGGCAACCCTACACCGGTTCCTTCTCTTTCAGATGCAGTTTTACACGGACTCATCATCAGGCAACCCTACACCAGTTCGTTCTCTTTCAGATGCAGTTTTACACGGACTCATCATCAGGCGACCCTACACCGGTTCCTTCTCAATTTCAGATGAAGTTTTACACGGACTCATCATTAAGCGACCCTACACCGATTCCTTCTCAATTTCGGATGAAGTTTTACACGGACTCATCATCAGGCGACCCTACACCGGTTCCTTCTTGTTCCAAGATGCAGTTTCACACGAACTCATCGTCAGGCAACCCTACACCGGTTCCTTCTCCTCTAGAAGTTTTACACGGACTTATCACCCTACACCGGTTCCTTCTCCAAGATGAAGTTTTACACGAACTCATCCCAAAGTAACCTTACTCAGGTTCCTCCAGAAGTTTTACACGGACTTATCACCTTACCCAGGTTCCTCCAGAAGTTTTACACAGACTTATCACAAAGTAACTTTACCCAGGTTCCTCCTTACAATTTCCCGACGTAGTTTTTACCCAAACTCCTTGCAAAGCAACCCTACACAGGTTTCCTTCCTTCCAAGATGCAGTTTCACACGGACTCATCATCAGTCAACCCTACACAGGTTCCTTCCTTCCAAGATGCAGTTTCACACGGACTCATCATCAGTCAACCCTACACAGGTTTCCTTCCTTCCAAAATGCAGTTTTACACGGACTCATCATCAGGCAACCCTACACAGGTTCCTTCTTTCAACTTACAAAATTACAATTCAACAAATAATCTCCAGAGGCATCTATAATCCCATCCTCCTACCAACAATCTCCAAATGGCCTATGTAAGCCCATTCCTGATATCACAATGCTGATACTACACCATGCGAGTGCAAATTTCTGGGCACTTTAGTGTTCAATTATCTTCCACCTTCAGATCACGAAAGGCTCGAAAGCCAATCTATATCCTCAGGTTTAAGAGAATTGAACAGGGGCAATTGTTGTACCCCAAAATTTGCCCTCCCATATTTCTCAAGACATGTCAAGAATCATCTCCAAGTTGTTCAAGATGGCTCAAGAGTTGGACAGTCAAATCATCTCCTAAGGCAGTCAATTCAAAATTAGGGTTTTGTGTTGCATCAAGGTCCTTACATCTAAATGACCTCAAGTGCTCCTTAATGTCCTAATGTATGCTCAAACTCATAAGGTATCCGACTGTGTGAGTTTTCTCGAAGAAATATGATGAAAAATATGTGCTGAAAGTGCAGTTTTTACGCGCTAAAAAATTAATAACTTGAAGATCGTGGCTCATTTTGAACCCGTTTCGGTGGCCAAAATTCCATCTTGATGTCATCTATGTTTTCATCTCTCACGGCTGGAAGCCAATTTCAATCAGAAAGTCTTCAAAAATATGGATTTATCAAGTATTTTCGTACAGAAAATTTGTGACAGAAGTTTATTTGCGTCATGTTCAAAAAATCATAAATTGGTCGATTTTCATCGTATCGAGCTGGTTCTGGCGCCAAAATTTCACAAATTGAGTTGGCTACATTTTCACAGAAGGTATTGAGTTCAAATGGTATTCAAAAGACCTTCGTTTTTTTCTCAGAGTGCGCGACGCGCCGAAAATCCTGAATGTTGAATATTATTTCATCTGGGCCGAAACTTCGAAAATCCATAACTCGGTCAATTTTTATCGGATTGGGCTCATATTTTTACACAAGGTCACTGACTCAGAGATTTACAACTTTTCTTCAAAAGTCGAGACCGAATTATGCTCTGATCAATACCAGTTTTTTATTGAAGAACGTGTCAGAGTCGACACTGGAGCCCAAAATAAGTTTGTCTGAGCTGAAACTTCAAAAATTCATAACTAATTCACCGTTTATCTGATTGAGCCGATTTTTGGACAGGAGTTAGTTCTCGATGTCGGCTACATTTTGTTTTCACATTTCAACTTCAAAAATTGCACTTAAGTCCCTGCGATTTAGCCTAGAAAGTGACGAACTCAAGTGAATATTGGAGGCCCAATTGCACATTCAAAGCCAATTTCCTTTACTCTAATTTCCATTATATAATCACATTCTTTTCACGCAAACCAGGGAGAAAAAAAAACTCTTTCCACAATGCTGTCAGAATATCAAATTCTTTCAAGAACCCTAAAACCTTGAAATCCTTATTACAAATCTCTATCTCACTACAAACAAGTCATCCTAGTTACAAACCAACATCTCACTACAAACAAGTCATCCTAGTTACAAACCAACATCTCACAACAAACAAGTCATCTCAGTTACAAACCAACATCTCACTACTTGTTCAGTAAGGGTAAGGCCGACTTGATCTCCATGATCAAAAGGGCATAAAAGCATTCATGTTACTACTTTTCCAGTAAGGGTAAGGTTGATTTGATCTCCATGATCAAAAGGGTATAATCATTCATACATGCCATATTGACCTAAACATTAAATTTCTTCATATATTGGCTTTATTTGTATTTTATGATATATAGTAATTTATTTAATGTGTTCATGAGATTCAACACTGCAGATTTTAGACAGGATCCCGTGCAGGTTCATTAAGGAACGTTGAGGCCAAAACACAAATGGCCAAAAGCCAAAACACAAATGGCCAAAAGGAAAAACACAAATGGCCAAAACAGAACAGCTTACACATGACACCAATACATGGCGAGACAGGCATCCTGAGAAGGTTAAGGAACATTGAGGCCAGAACACAAATGGCCAAAAGCCAAAACACAAATGGCAAAAACAAAACAGTTTACACATGACGCCAACAACTATTTCACCCCTCCAATCAGGCCCGTATACTCCTAAACTCTCTCTCTATTTTTATTATTTTCCTTTAATTAATTAATCATTATTCTTTTTATTAATCACTAACCAATTAACATTTTTTCCTAATAAAATCAAAAACACAAAAAATATTTTATTTATTAAAATTAACTTCATCACTTTTATTTTTGTAAATAAATTAATTTAATCAATTTAGCTTTAATTAAATTTAACTTTTAATATTTTTTACAATATTTAAAATCAATTTAGAATATTAGGTTTTTATTAGCATTAATTCAATTTATTTTATTTGTTTAAAAACTCAAAAATCCAAAAATATTTTCATTATTTAATTTAATTTAATTGTTCATTTAATTTAATTCCATTTAACTCAAAAATAAACAAAAATCCTTTCTTTAATAAAAAAGGGTCAAAACCCAAAAAAAAAACGCTCTGATTTACTTTTCTCGCACGCGATTTATCTGATTCCAATATTGTAATTGCTCCGAGGATGTAATAGCTTTAACTTAGGACTTTTTACCGCTTTCATTTACTTTTCCGCATTTACTTTTCAAGGGTTTGTTTTTGGCGATGTAAATACCCGACGCCTTGTAATAGCTTAGTTTTATTTTTCGCAACCATTAACTGCTAGATGTATGAATAATAGGCTATGCATGACAAGATCTATCTTAACTTAAACTCAACCGTAGCTCACCATAACATGTACAAAGATAACATAACTGAAAATTTACACATTTGCACATGCCACTCCTAGGGTACACCTCACTTGGTTGCCTTGAACGTGGTCATTGAGTATAGGAAGTTTTAGAGGTCACCCTCTTGTCCAAAGATCATAAGTTGCCTCGAAACAGTTGCCTCGGATAAAATGATCTAAAACATTAGGGTTACCGCTAAGGCGTCCTAACATTGCTTTAGTGACCACACGTCCCTTAATCGAATTGACTCGAAAACTCCAACGACGTGCTACCTACTTCTCAATAGTGGGATAGCACTGTCTAAAGGACATTTACACAGTTTAATTCCTTTTGAGTAGGTAGAGGTCCTTAGGTACTTGCTCTTCAAAAACAAAACAAAATTTTTGCACTTACACTTTTCAAACAAAGTTTTCAACAACACTTCATACACTCTTGAGGACAGAAACAAGAGTTAAATCGAAGTTTTCAAACAAAACTCTTTTCAAAACCCACAAACACAAGAAAAGTAAAACTTTTGAAAACACAATGAGCAAGTACCTAAGAGCCCGTGGATAACCACAGATAGAAAGGGTGCTAACACCTTCCCTTTCTATAATCTACCTCCCGAACCCGAGAAACATCTCGAAAAGGAATTTTCCTGTGATTTTGTCCTTTCCTTTTTGCATAAAATAAAAGACGGTGGCGACTCTTGTTTACCGCGACATTTTGCGAAAACAAACGCAAACGCGAACCAGCATTCCAAAACAGTCAGTTCTATTCCCACCGATCACAGGTACCAATAGGGAAAAACCCTAAACTTAATAAATTCCAACTTGGGGGAAACAATGCCCATACATTCCATCTTTTGCCCATACATGCCATCTTTCGCCAATACATGCCATCTTTAATGAATGCATGTGAATCTGATATGCAACAACATAATTTCACATTGATTATTCTTACCTATCAATTCCACGCCAATACAGGCCATCATCATCATCATTATCATTATCATTCATATCATGTCACACAACCAAAACATTCATGCAACATCATCATACTCAATCACAACACCAATTTCATCGATTCCATCATCATATTCACAACTTCACATTACATCAAAATACCGAAATAATACAAGAATCCAGAAAATCATCTCATACCATTTTCAATTATTTGTATTAGATATAAATTATTTTTAGCTTCCTGTGGGTTCAAATGATCCGTAAAATGGACACCCGAGTCAAAAGTTATGAAGTTTTAAATTTTACAAAAATGTTGTCCAACAAACTGGTAACCGTTACTCATACCAGTAACCGGTTACTGCATATAAAATAGTCCCAGTATTTTCCAAAATTGCAATGGGTAGCTGATTACTCAATCCCAATAATCAGTTACCACTGAACCAAAGCCCAAAAATCAATATATTTTTCTGGTACGGGATTTCACCTTTTCCACCCAAAAGTCACTTTTGAAAACATCCTAAACATGTAAAATCATATAGATATCAACACACATTATGTACAATAATTCTAACATAAACATTACACAAATTTCATCAATAATTTTCACCACAAATACACATAACTCACCAAGGAACTCACCAAATAGTAAAACCCTAACAAACTCAAATAGGGACAATTCAAGATCATACAACACTGGAACTTAAACACTATCATTCCCCATCATTAGGCAACCCATTACAGTGTTAGGGTTCCACCTTACCTTAGATCATTGTGGTTCTTGATTCCTATGGTGAATCTTCCTGCCCTAGCTTCCTAGTGCTTTCTCCTCTTCTCACTTTTACGCTTATCTTTCTTTGTTTCTACGATCTAACTGTTTTCCCTTATTCTTACTCTAATATATTCTAATAATAATATAACCTTCTTAATTAATGAATTATTTAATAATTATTATAAAAAATAATAATAATTCTAATATTATAATAAAATAACAATAGTAATCTATATTATTCCACACACACCCATGATTCTACACTTTTAGTCATACACCCCTATAATCTCAACTTCAATAGACATCTAGTTCCCAACAAAGGCGTCACCACACATATAAAATCCACTAATTCATAAGAATACACCATATCCTCTAATCATTTAATTACAAACAATTCTAATTAAACCAGGGTGTTACATCCCAAAAACGTTTCCTTTCTCAATTTTCAGCTTGGGAATACCTATGAATCCTTCCTTTGATAAGACTTTATTTATACCTTTCAGGAGAAAATGATCAATTTTTTGATGTAGTAACTTCAATTTAACTTCTTTTGACATCAAGCTTGTGGATGAGCAATCTGATCTTTTGATCTGGCTCTTTTCATGATAACTTCATGATAACTTTATTTTTCTCATTTGTTACGAGACATTCAGATGTAGTGAAGTGAAATTTTAGACCTTGGTCTCATGTTGAATAATACTTATTAAATTAGAAGTCAAACCCTTAACTAATAGAACCTTATCAAGACTAGGTTATCCTGTATAGTCCAGCTTTCCAAAATCATTTATTTCTCATTTTGATCCATATCTAAAAGTGACATGGTTAGTGGAATATGATTTAATATCCACCAAAACTTTCTTGACACCTGTCATGTGCCTAGATCAGCCACTATCAAAATACCAACCCTCTCTTGTATAATCTTTGAGAGAGGTGTGAGCTATGAGTCCTTAAGTGACATTTTTTAAATTCTTCTTTGACTTTGCTTTAACATCGTCTTGTTTTATTATATGATGTGTAACCGGTTTGTGATAGTCATATAACTTGTAGCAAAAGGATGTTAAATGGCCAAACCTTCTACAGTAATTGCATCTCCATTGTTGATTCATGCCTTCATTATACTTCTTTTGATGTCTCTGGTGATGCTGAGACAGGTGGTTCAACATCTTCTGCTCTAGTTTCTTCTTTGGAGGTACACACTTCACTCCAAGCCTTTCTCCTTTGTTCTTCACATCTTGATTATCATAACCAATGTCCTTAATCTTTACAACATTCTTCCTAATTAGAATAGTTATTTCTTCCAAAATAGTAAAGTCGTTATTTAACACACTTGCATATTTGGTCATATTGTCAAGTTTTGATTTTAGCAATGCAACTTCCACCTTCATATAAGATATGATGGATAAGTTCTCTGCTTTATCAGCCTATAGTTGAGCAATAGCTCTCTTTTGTTCTTCTCCCAGGTCACACACTTCTTTACTTTTGAGACACAACTCCTTGTAAGAGGAAGCAAGTTCCCTAAAAGTCAGTTCTCAACCATTTTTCCGTCACCAGAGTCATAAATCCCAGTTAAGGCAATCACTTGCTTCATAGATTCCTCGTCTTGATCACTTTCAGACTCTCTCTCTGACCATTGATACATACATACCTTTCTTCTTCTTTTTGAGATAAGTGGGGCACTCAGCTCTTATGTGCCAGAACCCTTCACATTCATAACACTAGACTCCTCTTCCTTGGATGGAGTTGTCATCATTTTTTGCCATTCTAACTATATCCAAACCTTGATTTTTATTGATGTCAAGTGACTTGTCAGATGCCTTGTTCTTGACATTTGACCTTGACTTCCAGTCCACCTTCTTCAAGACTTTGTTGAATTTTCTTCCAAGTAATACAATAGCATTAGATATCCCTTCTTCTATATCCAAGTTACACTCATCCTTTGGATAATCAGTATTAAAGATAAAGGCTATGCTCTTCTTCTTTTCAGATTTTACACTGATCCCTAACTCAAAGGTTTGTAGGGGTACCATAAGCTCATTGTTAGTTCTCTATTTTATGGTTGGATCTGATTTTAGTAAAACAAATATAGCTGAAATATGTTAAATAGCATGCGTTAACTTGCTAAGATAAACAAGTTAAACATGAAGTCATATTTTATGAAGAAACATGTTGAGTTGATATGTTTCATCAGCTGAAGCAACATGTCGGACAAGATGTTCTATGCAGAGTCATTCGACATCGTGACCGTGTTGAGTTGGGTTGTTGGATCGGTTTAAGATTTAACAGATGAAAAATATTATGGGAATTTTATGCTATCCTATATGGCACTGACTTTAAGGTGTGGAAGATTCAAGTTGAATTCAAGAAGAATATTGACTTTCTAATTACGGAGACAAATTAGGAAGGTTATGTTTGAAGGCCTATTTTTATGCAGAAGTTTCTGCATATTTGTATCAACTGATATGCTACGATGTGAAGCCCAAATCTAGTTTGAAAAAGGGTTATAAATAGATGGTTATTAACCTAAAGAAGCATCCAGCCGAGAATGTAAAAGTGTCTATTATTAGGGGTGAGTCTATAAGCCACTCTCTAGGAGAGTTGGTTTGTATTATTTGTGAGCCTCTCTAATATCATGTTGGTAGAAGAGTAGGATTGTTCCTTGATTTGTAAGGGTCTTTCATTCATTCTTAATATTGTAAGCATTGAATGTTTTTGTTTCAGTCTCTCTTAAGCTTTTAAGCATAGAGTCGATTATTGTTCTTAGATGAAGCTTTGAAGCAAATCCAAGTGTGGTTGTTAGTCAAGAGTCTTGGCTGAACTTTTTTATTGTTAGATATCACTAAGGTGATTTAGTAAGCGAGATGGTGATTTCTCATATTTAGGTAGAACCTAAGTAGAAGTTTCATTGGGTAGGTATTGTACCCAGAATTCTCGCGAAGATACAGGAATTCTCACGAAGGAATCTATTATGCAACCGTCACATTTACTGGATGGAATCTTTAAGCCCATCTCCGAAGATTCTCCATCGCCTTCCAAATGGCATCTGTAAGCCCATTCCCGATATTATCGATCAGTATCACTTCATACGAGTGCAAATTTTTTGGCACTCTAGTGTTTAATCATCTTCTACCTTCAGATCACGAAAGGCAGACCAGCCAATCTACATCCTCAGGTTTAAGAAGATTAAACAGGGGAAGTTGTTGTACCCCAAAATTTTCCCTCCCATTTTTACACAAAACATACTCCTAGAGGTTCTTAGTTGCTCAAGTTGACTAACGATTGACCAGACAAATCCTCCTCCTAAGACAATGATCCTCAAACTAGGGTTTCACTCCTCACCAAGATGTTTGAGTTCCAAGGGTCATAAATGATTTTCATTTCCCTAATATGTCCTCAAGACCATTCATGCCAAGTTTCATACCTTGCACAAAAAGTCTGCTCAGTCAACTGCTTAAATGCCTGAAAATCAACTGTACTGGGTCAAAAGTCAACTGTGACCCACATGCAGTCAAACTTCAAGATTTTTGGCTAACATCAAATTTTTGAAGTAATATCCATCATTTGATCAAGGGCTGATCATGATTCCGCAAGGAATGCTCCTAATTCATCAAAACTCAAAAGTTGCTAAATTAGGGTTTATATAGGAAAAGTCAACCAAACTTTGACCAGGCATAACTTTCTCATTCTTTATCAGAAATTTCTCATCCAAGGCTCATTTTAAGGATAATTCAATTCCCTGCAACTCATATTCAGCCCTCAAGTTCAAAAAATGCACTCATCAAAAGATATAAATTCAGACATTATAGGTCATTTCAAAAAGTCAACAAAAACACCTTTTGGGTCAAATCTCCTTACATGAACATGGAAGGTCCAATTGAGATGAAAGAAAAGAGGTTGCTTAGAGGACATCTTAAGCTTTCTAAAAAGTCCAAGAACACCTTCTTAAATCATAAAGATTTGCATTGCTAAAGTTGACCAAATTTTGGAAATGTGCATAAAGTCAACATGGATCAAAATTGATTTTTTTTCCAAAGGGGCTCATGTTTTCTTGTTTAAAACTTGTTCCTAAGAGGACCCACGACCCTGAGCTTATCCACCTATTATTTCATTATTTTTATTATTTATTTTGAATTTTTATTCATTTAAATCAAAATAAATCAATTTAAATAGTGGAATAATCAAATAAAATCAAAGATGTGATTTTGTGAGCACATTATGAGTCCATAAATAGCTAGCAAATCAGAAAATCCGTGCAAGGGCTAATTGATTGGAAAAGATCATGATTTGGTTGGTTTTAGAAACAAATCACACAAGGCCAAAAAATCAAATCTTTTTCAATAATTTGCAAAGATTGAATGCAATTTTATTAACCTAATTCCTTTTACTACATATAGACAAGATTTCCAAAGCATAAGGACAAGGTTTGGCCGTGTGAATTAGCAGCACAAAACTCCAATTTTGAACAAAAAAGAGGCAATCGGATTTCCTTCTACAAGGAGAGTCAAGGTGTTTCAAGGCTAGACACTCATTCTGGAAGTATTTGGGAGTTGTTTGGATCATCACCAAGCCTCAACAAGCCCAGAAACGCGCTACACGAGCACCACGGTTTTCCTTCTATCTTGAAATTGATTTTTGCAATTTACGCCTGATAAACAATTTCTAACTATACATTTATGTTTGTATCATTTTTTAGAACATGTTTGCATATTTAATTGTAAGTTTTGATGTGTATTGGACAACCTGCCATTATTAGGGTTTAGAGCTTCCTTTTAGGGCTTTTTGTTTCAGGTAAAATCAAGGCCAAAGATGGATACCATTGCATTCCAAAGATCAAACCCAATTGATCTGTGTAGTTAGGTTTGGTTTATATTGCCTGGATACGATTTTTGAGATGCACATATTTACAGCAATGGATGCGTCTGTAGGTACAGGTCTGGGTCTAAAACAACAGTTCTAACAAGGAAGATGAAGGCGCGTCAATACCTGAGTGGACGGTTTAAATCTCACGCATTTTCTTATAACATTGAGTCATTATCCATCATTTTATTTGTTGTTTGTTTCTATGAACAAAAGGCTAATTAGCCCAGTGGCAAGCAGGGAAGGTTTCAGGGCGCACGCGTGTAGGAGGTCAGGGGTTCGATCCCTGCCTCCTACATAATATTTTTCCTAACATTTCCTTGCAGATCCAGCGTATCACGCAATCAAGCGCTCACCATGCACCTCGACATCTCCTCCACTAGATCTATCATTAGTCCAGATCTAACACACCACGAGCGTAGCACGTGGTGAACCCTCCAAAGGCTAATGACACCGGATCAGGCGCAGCCTTGGGCCAGCTATTCTGGGTCTGGAAAATTCCAATTCACACCCCCAAAATTACTTTTCTTCAGGCCCATATTATTTTTTGGTTTTAATTTCTTTAACCCTTTTTTTTTATTATTGTTTCTATTTATTTTTAATTATTTTAAATATCTTTTTAATTAAATCTTAAAATCACAAAATCACAAAAAAAAATAGAATTAGCTTTTTATATAAAATATTTAATTTCATTAATTAATTAAGTTAATTAGGATAACTTAAAATTTTTTCTCATAATTAAAATTAATTAGAAATTAGGTTAATTTGCAAAATTAATTATTTTTTCTCAAAAATCCAAAAAAATATTTATCTTTATTCACTAATTAAATTTCTTTGAATTTAATTTTAATTCAATATTTAATTTTATCGCGCGTATTTATTTTATTATTTTTCCAATAAATGTAATTGCTCCGAGTTTGTAATAGTTTAACTTAGGTTTACTATTTGCATTTACTGTTTTCCCTGACTTTTGATTATGTAATTCCCCTCCCTAAAGCCTTGTAATAGCTAGGTTTAAATTTCCCACACTTTTCTTTTCCGTCATTATAAAATGTTAGATGATTGATAGTAGGATTGTATGCAATAGATCATAATTAAAAATAGTAGAAAACCCTAAATATGCAGAGATTAAATAAATTGAAATCAAACACTTGCACATGCTCACTCCTAGGGTTTGCCCCACTTCGGTTACTTTTGATAAACGATCAAGAAGTATATGGAGTTTTAGTGGTTGTCCTCTAGTCCCAAAAGATCAAAAATGACCCATTCGCAGGTTGCCTCGGAAAGATCTTTAGGACTCTAGGGTAACCACAAAGGTTCCCTAACCATTGCTTTAGTGATCATACTCGTACCTTTTAATTGTCCCTTAAACTCCAACGATGGAGCTACCTACTCCTTAATAGTAGGATAGCGTTGTCTAAAGGAAATAAGAAAAACGAACAACCTTTTTCGAGTAGGTAGAAACTTTTAGGTACTTGCTCAAACAAACTTTTTTCACACTTACACTTTTCAAACAAAGTTTTCAAAAACACTTTATCACACCCTTGAGGACTGATACAAGGGTTACCATAAAGTGGAACGCCGTATTGAGGCGATTTCAAAACTTTTTTTAAAGCACAAAAACACCCAAAAGCAATTTAAGAATGAGCAAGTACCTAAGAGCCCGTGGAAAACCACGGATAGAAAGGGTGCTAATACCTTCCATTTCTATAACCTACCCCCCAAACTCAGAAACATTTCAAAAAAGGTTTTTCTGTTCTTTTTCTTTTTCCTTTTCCTTTGTTGGATGAAATGAAAGTTGGTGGCGAATATTGCTTACCGTACATTTGCGAATAAAAAATGCAAAACCAGTAGTAACAAAAAAACAGTCGGTTCTGCCACCATATCACAGAACTGGCGTCTCTGTTGGGGAATTTTTTAAAAAGTGGGGTTTACCTTAGGATCTCGGTCATTCTTAATTGCTTCTTTGGCTTGTGTTGTTTGATTTATTTTTAAGGGTATCTATTTGGGTTGTTTGGATCCTAAACCCGGATCGGGGAATTCCTTTTAGTTAAGTAGCAATAAACAGTGAGGGAGTTGTGCGGGGTATACTGACACAGTTGAAACAGTAGCTACGTTGATGCGATACTTTGGTGTGTATCGGTAGCCCTTGAGTAATCAAGGAGAATACAGGGCTGCTGCGTGGTATCATAAAGCGTCAACTGACTTTAGCACCTTAATTGACCAACTTGGCTTTTAGGGCGTAGTGAGATAGCCGTCTTTGGTGTAAACCCAAAGTCGGTTGATACTCGATGCTACACTCGTTGAGGTTTGACTCTTGAGTTTTGTTTGGTGGAAAGTCAATTGTATATCGGAACGAAATTTGGGGGAAAGATCGGTGATATTGAGATCCTTTAGAACCTGATTCCTTAATTTAGGACATGTTGAACCAATCCAACTTCAAGAGGGTATACCTTAAAACCCATGCAAGCCTTAAACCTAAGGTCTTTGTGTGACTTGCTTGTTTTTTTCTATATCTGCTATATCTGAGCATAATAATGATATTATAACATAACATATCATACTAACCATTTCAAGGATTCTTAGGGTTTATTTTTGTCTTGTTTTGTAGGACATGGCATTTGCCCACAGATTCACTATCCAAGTCAGTCTGGTAAAGGTACCTCCTCAGCTTAAGAAATTGGTATCAAGGGTTCCTGAAAGCTCTCCTTTCACTAAAAGACATGGTCAACTTCTCATCTTGGTCACCTCAAATCCTGATGAAGAAATTTTAAAATTACTCTTTCAGTTCTTTGACCCACTACATCACTGCTTCACTTTTCTGGATTACCAGTTAGTGCCTACTATGGAGGAGTTTTCTCTTTTACTGGGGGTGCCTATCCTTAACAGGGTACCTTTCAATGGCATGGAAAGAGACCCTAAACCTGAAGATATTTCTAAAGCTCTATCCTTACAATGGTCTGACGTAGTAGCAAATTGGGAAACCAAGAGAGGTGTCAAGGGTTTTTTGGCTAAGTTCTTGTTTGATAAAGCTCATCATTTTTGGGACACCCTGGACTTATATGCTTTTGAATAGGTGTTAGCCCTTATCATCTATGGGTTAGTACTGTTTCCTAATCCGGTCCAACTCATATACGTGAATGCGGTAAAGGTTTTCCTGTCACGCAATTCGGTACCTACTTTGCTTGGAGATATCCTATATTCTCTGTATACTCGCACTATAAAGAGAAGAGGGACCCTTGTATGTTGCACTCCTCTTTTAGCTAGGTGGTTTATTTCGCACCTACCCTGATCCATCTTGAAGAATGAACATGGTTTGAGATGGTCTCATAGGCTAATGACTCTTACGCATTCAGGTATTCATTAGTGTCCTCGATCCTCGGAGAATGTTACCATCATTGATTGATGCGGAGAATTCCCTAATGTCCCTCTCTTAGGCATTAGAGGAGGAATCACTTACAATCCTTGCTTGGCACTGCGACAGTTTGGATATGCGAGAAGGGATGGTCCTCATGATACACTTATCAAAGGAATCGTCTTCGACTACGAGAGTGATGCTCAGGGTAACCATAAAAGATTTATGCGAGCTTGGGGCATGGTACATAGAGTTGATAGCAAGACATTGGGGCATAATAATTTTATCCCTCTTGAGCCTTATCTCAAATGGGTACGAGCCTGTGCCCAAAGTCTTATGATGCCTTACCGCGCCATCCTACCTATGATTATGGAACCGGTTGCGGAAGGAGACACTTCTTATCTTGTTCTTCACCCTGACATGCCAATTGATCATGAGGAGTTACAAAAATCACGGGTTCAACTTAAAGAGGACCGGGATACGTTTGAAACTTAATTCTATGACAGCGAGAAGAAGGTCCTGGAACTCACTAGGCTACTTCATGAAGAGAGGAATATAAATTCCTACATTGCACCAAAGAGGATGCGCTCATGGGAAACCTAATTTTCTTTTTGGTTTAAGTTTTGTTTTGTTTGATTGTAAGCCTAAAAGGCACCCTTTTAAATAATTCAAACTTATTAATACAATTAACGTGTGTTCCTTTTGGTTAAGCAAATTTGAGCCTTTAAGAATCCTTGAAATCATTGCATACGTATATCATCCATGACATTGCATAAACAGGTCACATAACAAGTTTCTCATCTTCTTCACTATTTTAATATGGTGGAATAACTAACTTGGGTGTTTTGCATTTGATTGCAAATGTTGCGGTTAGCAAGAGTCTCCACCGAATTTTCTTTTATCCAAAAGGAAAGGTGAAAAAGCACAGGAAAGACCTTTGAGATGTTTTCTTGAGTTCGGGGGTAGATTATGAAAAGGGAAGGTATTAGCACCCTTTCCATCCATGGTTTTCCATGGGCTCTTAGTTACTTGATATATCACTTGCTTTTGTTTGAAAATGTGCTTTGTGTGGTTTTTGAAAGTATTTTGTAAAGGGCGCCATCGTTTAGGAAAACTTTGTAATGATTCTCGTTCGTAAGAATGTATACAAAGTGTTTGATCTTTTGAAAATGTTTTCA
Organism: Vicia faba; assembly: GCA_948472305.1. NCBI lineage: Eukaryota > Viridiplantae > Streptophyta > Magnoliopsida > Fabales > Fabaceae > Vicia > Vicia faba. The sequence continues at coordinate 302,116 of CATIWC010001554.1, read as the reverse complement.
AGTTTTGAAATATGTTTTGAAAGTGTTGGTGTTTGTTTTGAAAATAGCAAGGATGTTTTTATTTTGAAATGGAGCAAGTAACTAGGAGCATTCTACCTACTGAAAAGTATTCCATGTTTATTTCCTCTTTCCTTTGACATTGTTATCTTTCCATTGATTTGGTAAGTAACCCTATCTTTGGATGTAAACGGGACAAGCGTGGGTCATCGTATAACCATGATTAGCAAGGCTACAAGGTATCTTAGCATTTTTCTTTAGGGACTAAGATCATTTTGAAATGCAACATAGATAGCGCCATCGAGGGACTATGATCTTGCATTTTTCTTGTTTTTGCTAAGACACCTCACATGCATAATATGGCCATTTTTGTAAGGCAACCAAGTGGATTTACCCTAGGGGTGTAAGTGTGCAAGTGTATTGATTTACATGTATTGTTTTGTCTAGATTAGGATTTGCTATTTATTGGTTTTAGTCTTCCCATACAAAACCCTAATTACTAGCATTTGAATATAAAGCATTTAAATTGCGGAAAATAAAAATACTAAGCTATTACAATACTTAGGGGAGGGGTATACAAATTACAAATGGGGAATATTGCAAGAAATTAAATCTAAATAATTATTACAACCATATTGAATTTGAATAAATGTAAAAAAAAATAAAGATGAAAATGCAAGAATGAAAATGTAAAAAGAAATATGATTTTTGTTGTTGTTTATGAAAAAGGGTTTTTTGACCTAATTAATTACAATAAAATAATTAATATTAAGTTAGTAAAATAAATTAATTTAAGGAAAACAAGTTTTTAAGGGTTTTTGTGAATTTAATATAAATGGTTAAATAACAATCCTAAATTTTAAATTGATTTTAATTTACAAAATATTATAATAATAAATAAACAATTAAATTATCTAAGTATAAAAAAGTAATTAATTAAAGAAAATGTTTTTGTTCTTTTAGTTTTTATAAAGAAAAATAAAATGTATAAGTATTTTTTAAATATGCAAATAAATAAATAAAATGTTTTTGGATTTTTTATAAATAAAAAATGATAATAATGATGATAATACTAATATTAAAAATAATAAAGAAAAATATGAAATAAAAATAAAATGAAGGGAAAATAAATAAAATGGAAAATAAAATAATGGGCCAGGGTGTGAATAACAAGGCAGGGGAGTCAGAAGTAGCAAAAAAATAAAGCCCAAAGAGGGAGGCCCAGCGCTGCAAAACAGAAAAATGTCAAAAAAAATGGAAAAAATATGCAAAAGGTCATGCTATGGCTTGAACCCAGGACCTAAGTGTGACAGGCGCGCGCTTTAACCACTGGGATAGTGATACATCCGTTAACTTATGTCAAACCATAAATATATATTAGAAAATGCTTCCTGAAGACAAACTTCATCTTCAACCTCACGCCTGACCAGACAACCTGCATCTTGCTCATTTCTCATTCATTTGCAAAATTGTAAACATGAATCTTGTGGAAAATTTCCTCACGATTTCAGAAATGTAAACCATTAAATTATAGATCAAAGACAAACCTGAATTTTAATGGCCCTAATCTGAACCCTAACTTTTCCAGAAATTTCAATCTTAAAATTCTCTAAGCTCAAGCAACATAAATGAAAACTATAGACATGGTTAGATTCAGGGCAATAATATCTACATTTTTCATTCACAAATTAAACATTAAAGATGCTTGTATGAAGAGTTCCAAGTTAAGGAAACTTACCTCAAAACTTGAAATCGTATTTTGAGTTTAAGCACTCCTCAAGGTGTTGTGATGATCAGAATAGCTCCACTGAGGTCCCAGGAAGCTAATTCAATGCTTAGTTTATGCTGGAGGTGGCTGAATCATGCTGGAGAAGTCCAAGTGCAAAGCTCTGTTTTTGAAAATGGAGGATGGTGTTAATGGTGTTACAGTCTTGTAACAGGGTGTGGGATGAATTCTAAATGATGTTTAGAAGCTTTAGGAACAAAAAGGCTTAAAAATACACGAGGGAGGTGTGAGTTTCAAACTTTTGGTTAGGTTATGCAAGAATGGAGGTATGTGATACAGTTCTAAGTTCTTGGTGTTTTTAGGGCTTGCGTATGCGTGTGTTTTGTTGCCAAGGACTTGTACATAAGTAATGAGAAGTTTCTTGTGCTTGAGAGGGTCAGAAGTACAAGATATAGGTTGAATGCTATGTTACTTGATTTTGAAGAAAAGTGGGAGCATGGTTCTAAGATGAAGTACAAGCATGGGCTGAGTGATTGTAAGGCTTGATACAAACTTCTCTTGAGTAATAAGACGTGTATGATCAGAAGAAAACCATTTCAAGGCTCAAGAACAAGTTTTGTGTATAAAGCTACTTTTTCAAAATGGCATTATGCACTTTCTTCCCAAAATGGATAAAAATCATGTCATTGCATTGAATGTTTGAGTTGAATCCTCTAACAGCTGTGCAAGCATTTAATTATGGAGTGCCTAACAAGTTTGAGGCCTGTAAAGTAGAGATTATGCAGCATAGGTTTGAGATTTGAATCTTTGTTCATTACAAAATGACCTATAATTTTAGTTTGAAACCATAACTTCCTCTTCGATTATCCCTGCTCAAGAATGATCTCAAGGAGTTCTTGGACATTTTAAAAATCTTGTAATGTGGTTTACAACCCCTATTTGAATCACTTTTTAAAATTCCCCTTGGAACTATATGAAAAAGTTCCATGAAGTTAGGTCAAAATCCTGCCTAAACTAGAGCAAAATTTCACTAAGTGTTTAATTTCAAGACCATGACTTCATGAATTAATAACTTGAAATTCAATCATTTATAGGAGAAGTTGTGTAAAGAAATGTTGTAGATATCATGGAGATCTACAACTTTCATGTTTAAAGTTTCTTTTGAATCATCTTGCATCATGGTGAAAAATTGGCTCAAAGTTATGAAAAACATGAAGTTTTCAACACTTAGAAAAATTTCTAAGCTTGAAAACTTTGACTTTTCAAAATATTATCTTGACTTTTTGATTTCTTGATGAACAAGTTTCATATTTTGACATGTTTTGATGAATTGTGATTTTTGACACTTGATTTTGACTAAAAAAGTCAAAGTTTGACTTTTCAGTGTACAGTTGACTTTTAATCAGTTGACTGAAAATCAACTATCAATCCAATTGATCTTGAGCAATGTTTTAGGTCATGCCATTAGGTCAAAATGATGCAATTAAAATATTGATATCATAACTCAAACCAATTAACCATTTGCTAGGTCAAAAATCAGAAATTTCCCTTTCTCAGTCAAAACCCTAATTTTGACAATTTTGTCCTTTTGATGATTTGATCAATTTTCTTGAGGAATTGTGGTCCAAAATTGATCAAATGATACATATGATTTTATAATGTTTATGTGGATAAAAAATTATGAAGTTTGACTGTAAATTGGCCACAGTTGACTTTTTCCCCAATACAGTTGATTTTTAGTTTAACTGCTCAATTGACTGGGCAAAAATGTGATCCAAGGCTTGAAACATGACATGAGTAATCTTGAGGGTCCATAATGGTCCATGAAAGTCATATGAGGAATTGAAAGTTCAATTATCCTTGTGCAATCTCAAACCTTAATTTCAGTCATCAATGCTTAAGGAGGTGTCTTGAGTTGATCAAACCTTGTGCAGTCTTGAACCAAAGGAGATCTTGTCAGAAAATATTTGATAAATGAGAGGAAAAATTTTGGGGTACAATAGCTGTTTATTTCAGCAATAATGTCTTCTGAACAAAGTATCAAGGATCTCATGGCACAAAATGCCCAATTTCAGCAAATGTTCGTAGCTTTGGCTAAAGGGCAGGAAGATCTGAAGGCCCTTATCTTGAAAGATAGAAAGAAGAAGACAAAGAAGATTGTTGGTGTCCTGAATATGGGCAAAAGATTCAAGGGACCGTTGAAGCAACTGGTTGATCTGACCTCCTCATCCAAAGAAGAGGAGAATCAAGAGGGAGAGACAAGGGAGGAGGACCATAGCCCAGAGGTTTCTGATAATGACACTGATTACAATGATGAACAATATCCTCCCACCGAGGATAGATACAAACCGTTAGAGGATCGTCTGAATGTGATGGAGATCCAAAGAGTACCAGGGCTGGATTTCGAAGAGCTGGGTTTGGTATCTGGGGTTGTTATTCCACCGAAGTTCAATGCTCCGGTATTTGTAAAGTATGATGGGGTGTCATATCCTAAGCTTCATCTCCGTTCTTATGTGAGGAAGATTCAGCCTCAAACTGCTGATAGGAACTTGTGGGTCCATTTCTTTCAAGATAGTCTATCCGGGACTCAGCTTGAGTGGTTTTATTATCTAGAGGGAATCAATGTCCGCAACTGGGAAGATCTGGCTACTAATTTTTATAAGTAGTATCAATATAACACTGACCTTGCTCCTACCCGTACTCAACTCCAGAGTATGTCTATGGGTGTAAGCGAAGGTTTTAAGGACTATGCTCAGAAGTGGAGAGATCTGGCAGGGAGAGTCCAACCCCATTTGTCTGATAGGGAGTTGGTGGACATGATTCTTGGTACGCTATTTGGTTTGTTCTTCAATCACTTGATTGGTAGCTCCTCGGCTGGTTTTACTGAGCTGATATTAACTGGAGAAAGGGTAGAAGCTGGAATCCGAAGTAGCAAGATCCAGAAAGACGCCTCTTCAAGTACAATGAAGAAGCCATTCATGGGTAAGAAGTAGGTCAATGCTATTTATAATCCAAGAATTCAGAATAGAACCGAGCACCGTCCAACAGTAGGTTATGTCATGATCTTGAAGTCTGGACCTACCCAACAAAGGAACAATCAACCGAGGACAGAAAGGCCGGTAAGACAGTACACCCGGATAAACATGACTCTGTCTCAAATCTTACCACAGTTATTGAAGACAAATCTGGTAACCCTGAAGGAGGCTCCGAAGAACCCCAATACCACATCTCCTCGGTACAATCCAAACGCTCGGTGTGCTTACCATTCTGAGAGTCCAGGCCACGATACCAACAATTGTTGGTCTTTGAAGAACAAGGTACAGGATCTGATCGAAGCAAAGGAGATTGAATTCGATCCCCCTGAGACTCCCAACGTCATAACTGCACCCATGCCCAAGCATGGCTCTGGAATCAATGCTATTGAGGTTATCTCTGCCACAAAAGATGCTGATGATGAGAATTCTGATATTGACAGCTGGATCTACCCTACTACCAACGGTGGACCTAATAACTGGACGGCCAAAGATTTTGTGCCGATTTCTTTTATTCAGCAATAATTGTCTTACTCGTTTTTCGAATTTGTAATAAACAATATAAACTCTATGGCCTTGTGTCTTACCCGAGTCACAGTGGTTTATTTGTGAGGGTCATTATATGTCATTTTCATATGTCATCAATAAAACATTAGATGTTCTTGCATACAAATTTTGCACTCTCTGTTTTTCTTTTCTACTTTTCACTTTGTCAATACAGCTATGCTCTTACACACACTCACATGATCAAACTGCAGATTCATATCCACTTTGAATCCCATTGATAACAATTCTGTTATTGCCAGTTATAACTTCGAAAATCCGATCAACCAAGCCGAGGACGAAGGGGAGGAAGATTGTGAGGTACCTGGAGAACTTGCTAGACTGTTACAGTAGGAAAAGAGGGCTATACAGCCTCATGAAGATCCATTTGAGACGATAACCTTGGGCACAGAGGTAGAGAGAAAAGAAGTCAAGATCGGCACAAATCTGGAGATTAATGTCAAACAGCGGTTGATACAGATGTAGCATGATTAGTTAAGATCTTCGCCTGGTCATATGAAGACATGCTTGGTTTAGACACTGATATTTTTGTACATCATCTGCCGACTAAAGAAGATTGTCCTCCGATTAAATAGAAGGTCCATCGTATGCGCCTTGAAATGTCAGAGAAGATCAAAGCAGAGGTTATGGAACAGTTCAACACTGGGTTCTTAGTTGTCACCTCCTATCCGCAGTGGGTTTCTAACGTCGTTCCGGTACCTAAGAAGGATGGAAAGTGTTGTACCCCAAAATTTGCCCTCCCATATTTCTCAAAATATTTCAAGAAAATTCTCAAGTTGCTCAAGGCAGTCCAAGGGTTGGCCAGACAAGCTCTCTCATAAGGCAGTCTACCTCAAATTAGGGTTTCATGTTGCATCAAGATACTTGAGTCCAAGGGATCACAAATTCTCACCATTGTCCTAATATGTTATCAAGATCATCCATGTCAAGTTTCAAGCCTTGCAGAGAAAGTTTGCTCAGTCAATTGCTTAAAGGCCTAAAAATCGATTGTGTTAGGGCAAAAGTCAACTGTGGCCCACATACAGTCAAACTTCAAGATTTTTGGTCAACATCCTCATTTTGAAGTATATTTCATCATTTTATCAAGGTTTGATCATTACCCATCAAGGATTGCTCATAATTTATCAAGACCAAAAAGTTGCTAAATTAGGGTTTTGTAGGAAAGTCAACTCAACTTTGACCAAGCATAACTTTCTCATACTTTATGATAAATGGCCCATCCAAATCTCATTTTGAAGAGGATGCCAAGATCTACAATCCATCTTCATCTCCCAAGTTCAAAATATGCACCCACGAGAAGTTATGAATTTGGACATTATAGGTCATTTTGAAAAGTCAACAAAAACACCTTTTTTGTCAAAGCTTCATACATGAGCATGGAATATCAAATTGAGATGAGACCAAAAGGGTTGCTTATAGTAAATCTTAATATTTCTAAAAAGTCCAAGAACACCTTCAAAGAGTCAACATTGATGAAGTTATGCATTGGTGAAGTTGGCCTTTTTTGCAAAGTTGTCAAAAGTCAACTATGCCTAAAAATGCAATTTTTGCCAAATGGGCCCAATCTTTTTCACTTGTTTTGAGTTGGCAACATGGTCCACGAGCACTATCCTTTGCCACTTGTCATTATCTTGTTTTTACTATTTATTTTTATTTTGATTTTAATTAAATCAATTTAAATCAAAACAAATCATAGAAAATCCAAAATATTGAAAACTCAAGATTTTTTACATGATTCAGGTGTTAAATTCCAGCTAGCATGAGATCATATTCGTGTAAAGGCATGGAGTGCACAAAAAGATTGGATTTGGACTATTTTTGGAAAGATATTCAAGTGTATCAAATCAAAATCAAATGCAATGATGGAGGAAGATTGAGCACATTCTTTCAACCCTAATTCATTCCTCAATACATATAGAAGGTATGCAGACCTTGAACAAGGTTAGAGAGAGGCGCAGCATCAAGAACAAAACTTGAAAAAACACCAAAAAAGTGTAAACACGAATTGATACTTCCAGGCATCCTCAAGGCCTTCTAGCTATTCCAATCGTTTCCTGGGATCATAAGCAACATATACCAATCAAGAACAAGTCTTTTCCAGTACCAAAACGCATTGTAAGTCATCCACGACCTTGGGCTTTTCTTGAATTTGTATTCCATGATTTAGACATTGATAGCATGAATTAACGATACATTCTTGATCCTTAAGACATTTGAAAACTTTTTGTAATGTTTAATTGCATTTATATGGACTAAATTGAGAATTTCCATTGTTAGGGTTTGGGGTTTCGTTTTAGGCTTTTTGTTTGCAGGCAAAATTAGCCTTCATGAAGGGTACCATCATGATCAGAATGATAAGAGGGTTCAATCCATGGCATTAGATGTCATTTATATTGCTCATGGAGGATTTTGGAACGAGCCCAGCCTGTAGCTATGGACGAACGTCCGTAGGTAAAAGTCTGGGACTTTTACCCATAGAGAAGGGAAGAAGATGATTAGCTGGCACCTTCCCATTGGATCTTTTGAATTTACGCGTGCTAAATTGATATATATGGCCTTTTTTAATATTTGATATTATTTTGTATTATTATAACAACTAACACAAATGGCCCAGTGGTAGCCAGGCAAGCGTTAAGGCGTTGGGGAGCTTGAGGTCAGGGGTTCGACCCCTGCCTCCAACGTTTGCATTTTTCTTGAATTCTTTTTGCATATTCCATGCGCCTACAAAGCCCAAGGACCATCATGTGTCCTTATCATCCAGCCTGCCAGATGGCCAGATGGCCAGATCCAAAGGCCCTCAATGAAGGAGCACCATGAAGCCTAGTCAATGCAACGTATTGGATCCAAAAAGTCAAGCGTAAGCCAATTTCTTCTTGGGCCAGATTGTTATCGGCACTCCCCTCTAAATTACTTTCAGGCCCATTTTCTTCACCTTTTTTCTTTTTATATTTTATTTCATTTAATTTATTTATTTGTTTTACTAACCAAATTAAATAATTCTTTTTATCAAAAAATCACAAAAATATTTTCCATCCAATTAAATTTAGGACATTTATTTTTTATACAAAAAATTAAATTAATTTAATTAGGTTGTTAATTTTAGATAACTTTAATTCCTTTTGTATATAATTAAAATTAATTAGAACAAATAGGTTTTTATTTCTAACTTAATTATATTTTCACATTTCCTTAAAATAACAAAACACAAAAAATAGGCCATGTAATTATCATTAATTAATTTAATTAGCTAATTAATTTGTATATTTAATTTTAAAACCTAATCTTTTTTATAAAAACAACAAAAACATTTTTCTTTTAATTAGGTTAGAAAGGGTCAAAACCCTATTTCTCTCCCGAATTAAATTTCCTCGCGCGTGTCTTATCATTTTATTTTTATCCTATTATTGTAACTGCTCACAAGTTGTAATAGTTAATTAGGACTTTTATTTTCATTTTATCGCTTTATTTTTTAAGGGTTTGTTTTTGGCTACGTAAATACCCGAAGCCTTGTAATAGCGTAGTTTAATTTCCGCACTTTAAAAATCCGCAAAATATTAAACTGTTAGATGCATGATATTAGGATGCATGACAAGAATGTATGTGAAAACTTTAAAACAGTTAGATAACCCTAAAATGTGCAAAGATGAATAATCTGAAATTGAATCACTCGCACATGCGCACTCCTAGGGTACACTCCCACTTGGTTGCCTTTGATAAACGGTCATTGAGTATAGGATGCTTTAGTGGTCGTCCTTTTGTCCAAAGATCAAAGTTGCCTAGGAAAGGTTGCCTCGGATATTGTTGCCTCGGATAATTGATCTAAGACATTAGGGTTATTACTAAGATGTCCTAACATTACTTTAGTGACCATACACCCCTTTCGAGTTGACCCTTAAAACTCCAACGTCGGTGCTACCTACTCACTAATAGTGGGATAGCATTGTCTAAAGGAAATGAACATAGAACGATTCTTTTTTCGAGTAGGTAGATTAGTTCTTAAGTACTTGCTCAAACAAAACAAATTTTTTTCACACTTACACTCCTTTACAAACAAAGTTTCCAAAAACACTTCATAACACTCTTGAAGACAGAAGAAAGGGTTAAATCGAAGTCAAAACAAAAAAACTTTTCAAATCACACAAACATACAAAGAAGCAAAATGATGAGCAAGTACCTAAGAGCCCGTAGATAACTACGGATAGAAAGGGTGCTAATACCTTCCCTTTCTATAATCTACCCCCCGTACTCAGAAATATCTCGAAAAAGGAATTTTTCTGTGCTTTTTTCCTTTCCTTGTTGGATAAAATAAAAGTCGGTGGCGACTCTTGCTTACCATGACATTTTGTGAAAACAAACGCAAAACGTGAACCAGCATTCCTAAAAAAAAACAGTCCTGGTTCTGGCCACCGTATCACAGAAAGGTACGGATGTGTGTGGATTATAGAGACCTTAACAGGGCAAGCCCCAAGGATGACTTCTCGCTTCCCCACATTGATGTTCTGGTTGACAACACCGCACAACACAAGGTCTTTTCCTTCATAGACGGCTTCTCTGGCTACAACCAGATCAAGATGGTACCCGAAAACATGGAAAAGACAACCTTCATCATACAGTGGGGAACTTTCTATTACAAGGTGATGCCTTTTGGGTTGAAGAATGCCGGGGAAACTTATCATCAAGTCATGGTAGATTTGTTCCACGATATGATTCACCATGAGATAGAGGTTTATGTTGATGACATGATAACCAGGTCTCAAACCAAGGAAGAGAACCTTGATCGTCTACAAAAGCTATTTGACAGGTTGAAGACATACAAGTTGAGACTGAATCCGAACAAGTGCACCTTCGGGGTAAGGTCTAGTAAACTTCTGGGGTTCATCGTCAGTGACAAAGGTATTCAAGTAAATCCTGCAAAGGTGGGGGCCATACAAGATATGTCGGCTCCCCGTACTGAGAACGAAGTTAGAGGTTTCTTGGGACGCCTAAATTATATCGCCAGGTTCATTTCACATCTGGCTGCTACTTGTGAGCCAATCTTCAAGCTCCTGAAGAAAGATCAAGTAGTAAAATGGAATGATGAACGTCAGACCGCTTTCGAAAGAATCAAGGAATACCTTCAAGAACCACCAATTATGATGCTTCCGATTGAAGGAAAACCTTTGATAATGTATTTAACGGTGCTAGACAATTCAATGGGGTGTGTGTTGGGGCAGCATGACGAGTCTAGTCGAAAAGAGCACGCAATATACTACCTTAGAAAAAAGTTTACAGACTGTGAAATGCGATACTCACTGCTCGAGAAAACTTGTTGCGTTTTGGCATTGGCTGCTCGCCGACTAAGACAGTATATGTTGACCCACACTACTTTGTTGATATCTAAGATGGATCCAATAAAGTACATCTTCGAGAAGCCTGCTCTCTCCGGAAGAATAGAAAGATGGCAAATGATCTTAACCGAATATGATATCCAATATACAACCCAGAAAGTAATCAAGGGAAGCGTATTAGCTGATCATTTGGCTCATCAGGACGTGGATGACTACCAGTCCATGAATTTTGAGTTTCCAGACGAGAATATCATGCTAGTGACTGACCATGAAGAACCTGGACCGGATGAAGGACCTGAAGAAGGATCCCGATGGACTATGGTTTTTGACAGAGCTTGGAACGCACTCAATAATAGCATTGGTGATGTAATCATATCTCCTGAGGAATGTCATACTTCTTTCACCGCCTGACTATGCTTCAACTGTACTAACAACATGGTGGAGTATGAAGCCTGCATCATGGGTCTCAAAGCTGCTATTGACCTGAGGATCGAGTTCTTAAATGTTTTCGGGGATTCAGCTTTGGTGATAAGTCAAACCAGAGGAGAGTGAGATACGAAGCATCCGAATCTTATCTCGTACAAAGAGCATGTGCTGACATTTCTCCCACACTTTGAGGAGGTAACCTTTGAACATTTCCCATGACAGGATAATCAGTTAGCGGACGCGCTAGCTACCATGTCTTCTATGTTCAAGGTCAGGTGGGACAACGAAGCTCCCTGAATCACCATTGAGAGGTTGGATGAACCAGCATACTGCTTTGAAATTGATACTGAAGAGGTAGCAGACAAACCTTAGTTTTACAAATTAAAAAGGTATCTTGAGGCTGAAGAGTATCCTGAAGGAGCATTTGTCAATGATAAGAAGTTTTTGAGAAGGTTCACCGTGAAATTGATACTGAAGAGGTAGCAGACAAACCTTTTGTTGTTTGTTTCTATTAACAAAAGGCCAATTGGCCCAGTGGCAAGCAGGGAAGATTTTAGGGAGCGTGCGTGTACGAGGTCAGGGGTTCGATCCCTGTCTTCTACATAATATTTTTCCTAATGTTTCCTTGCAGATCCAGCGCATCACGCAACCATGCGCTTTCCATGCCCCTCAACATTTCCTCCATTAGATCTATCATCAGTCCAGATCTAACACACCACGAGCATAGCACATGGTGAACCCTCCAAAGGCTAATGACATTGGATCAGGCGCAGCCTTGGGCCAACTATTCTGGGCCTTGAAAATTCCAATTCACACTCCCAGAATTACTTTTTAATTAAATATTAAAATCACAAAATCACAAAAAATTAGAATTAGTTTGTTATATAAAATATTTAATTTCATTAATTAATTAACCTAATTAGGATAACTTAAACTTTTTTTCATAATTAAAATTAATTAGAAATTAGGTTAATTTGCAAAATTAATTATTTTTTTCTCAAAAATCCAAAAAAATATTTTTATTTATTCACTAACTAAATATCTTTGAATTTAATTTTAATTCCATATTTAATTTCATCGTGCGTTTTTATTTCATTATTTTTTCAATAAATGTAATTGCTCTGAGTTTGTAATAGTTTAACTTAGGTTTACTATTTGCATTTACTGTTTTCCCTGAGTTTTGGTTATGTAATTCCCCTCCCCAAAGCCTTGTAATAGCTAGGTTTAAATTTCTCGCACTTTTCTTTTCTGTCATTATAAACTGTTAGATGATTGATAATAGGATTGTATGCAAAAGATCATAATTAAAAACAGTAGAAAACCCTAAATGTGCAAAGATTAAATAAATTGAAGTCAAACACTTGCACATGCTCACTCATAGGGTTTTCCCCACTTTGATTGCCTTGGTAAATGTTCCTGAAGTATAGGGAGTTTTAGTGGTTGTCCTCTAGTCCCAAAAGATAAAAAATGACCCATTCGAATGTTGCCTCAGAAAGATCTTTAGGACTCTAGGGTAACTACTAAGGTTCCCTAACCATTGCTTTAGTGATCGTACTCGTCCCTTTCAGTTGTCCCTTAAACTCCAACGATGGAGATACCTACTCTTTAATAGTAGGATAGCGTTGTCTAAAGAAAATAAGAAAAACGAACAAACTTTTTCGAGTAGGTAGAAACTTTTAGGTACTTGCTCAAACAAACTTTTTTCACACTCACACTTTTCAAACAAAGTTTTCAAAAACACTTTATCACACCCTTGAGGACTGATACAAGGGTTACCATAAAGTGGAACGTCGTACCTAGGCGATTTCAAAACTTTTTTTAAATCACACAAACACCCAAAAGCAATTTAAGAATGAACAAGTACCTAAGAGCCCGTGGAAAACCACAGATAGAAAGGGTGCTAATACCTTCCCTTTCTATAACCTACCCCCGTACTCATAAACATCTCGAAAAAGGATTTTTCTATTATTTTTCCTTTTTCTTTGTTGGATGAAATAAAATTCGGTGGGGACTCTTGCTTACCGTACATTTGTGAACAAAAAATGCAAAACCAGTAGTAACAAAAAAACAGTCGATTCTGCCACCGTATCACATCCTCCTAAGCAATTGGTCCATAACTAGGATTTTATGTTTCTCAAGGAAGATTGGATTTCAAAGTCCTTAAGTGTTTTTTATGGCTCTTCATATGTCCCTAAGAATGCTCATGTCAAGTTTCAAAGCCTTGCATCACAAGATTGCTTAGCCAATAACTTAGATGATTGAAATCAACTGTATTGGGTAAAAAGTAAACTATGGTAAACATACAATCAAACTTAAAGGTTTTTGGTAAACATCAACATTTTGAAGTGATATTAATCATTTGATCAAGGGTTTATCATGATTCATCAAGAAAAGCCCTCAAATCATCAAATGTCAATAGTTGCCAAATTAGGATTTCCTTAGGAGAAGTCAACTGAACTATGACCAAGCATAAATTTCACATGCTTCATCAACTTTCCCCTACCAAAGCCCATTTTGAAATAAATTCAATTCTCTACAACTTTGTATTTGTATGCTCAAATCCAAAAAAAAAATGCTTCATTTGAGAGATATGAGCCAATACATTATAGGTCATTTCAAAAGTCAACAAAAAGACACTTTTTGTCAAGGAAACTTACATCAAGATAAATCTCCAAATGCAAAAATGATCAAAAAATAAATTGAAGAAGACATATTGAGCTTTTCAAAAAGTCAAAGATCATCTTCAAAAGATCAAAATTGAGAGAGTATGGCCATTACAAGTTGGGAAATTTTGAGAAAATGCATGAAGCTCATTTTGAGAAAACTTGAAATTTTTGGACTAATGCACCTAAGTTTTAAGGTCTAAACATGTTGATGATGCCTTAGAGGACTCCTAAACTAATTCTTACCTTACCTTAATTTTTGTTTATTTTTATTTGGATTTTTCATGTTGGATCAAATCAAAAGCCCAAATCATTGCCAACTAATGCTAGAAACCACGTGGATTTGTTTTGGAAGTGAATATTAAAATTTTGCAAAGTATTTGAAATCATTTTTGGAAACAAATCATGCTTTGGTCACCCAAAATTGTTTACCAAGTTTGTTGACCTAATTCCATAAGTCTATAAATAGAAAACATCATCATATGCAAAGGGGAGCACATCTACCACGAGAATAAGGGTTTCAAAACTCAAAATTTTCAAAGAAAACTTGAAATTTCGTGTAGCAATTTCCATCCATATCCGAGTAGAACCAAACACTCTCATAACTTCCTGAACATCCACAGAGTAAGTACAGTTGATTCTCAATGGTTTCCCATGCCTGAAACGATCATGTTCATCATCTCCGATTGCAAATTTTTTCCATTAGTCGCATTTTTAATTTTATGCATTGTTGAATATTTCTAACCATCTAGATCAGTTTATATGAATGTTTAGAGCAGGTTGCAGTCATTATATGGAGTTTGTAACATCCAAATCTTGGTTTACCATTGTTGAACCGTGCTAGGGTTTCTTATTCGAAACTCATGATACAAGGACTTTTAGCCAAAACGGACCCTATATTCGAACTCAGGAGGAAATTTTAAGGGGGATAGCATGTTTTATCTACTTTGATTTTACGTATTTCGCAGGTTTCAAAAATCTTCTCACCAGAGAAGACAGTGGAAACCACCATGGGCGGTGCTTTGAAAATTTTGACTGTGTGCGTGGCATGATGGAGCATCATGATTGGCTCTCTCTAAATACCAGGGCCCCACTTGCATTGAATTAATTTCGAATTCATATTTTTTAATCTATTTTTATCATATATTGATTGATATTGATATTTGGACAGGCAACAACGCATGGCACGCTTGGTAAGGGTAGTATCTGGTATTGGCAAGGGCATGGGTTCGATCCCAGCCTTTTGCATTCTTTTTCTTGTTTCCATTAAACACAGGTTTATATTATATGGATTGATTCTTGTTCCAATAGCACAAAGACAATGATGGCCCAGTGGAAAGATAGTGCACTTGTGAGACAAAGGGGGTGGATTCAAGTCCCACCCCATACATTTTCTTTTTACTAACCCTTTTTCTTATTTAATTCCATTAATTCATTTTCTTTTAATTAAAACCAATAACTAGTGATTAGGTTTCCTTTGACATATTTTTATTGTTAACTAATTAATTAATTTAGAATTAGGTTTTAATTATCATTATTAACAATTAAACTATTTTCTAAAAAAAACACCAAAAAATATCTTTTCTAACACATAGAGTTTTTAGGGCATTTAATATTTTTCTAACATTATTTTTCTTATCTTTTGTTATTTATTTTCTTAGATCAATTGTATAGGTCACACTCTCAATTGTAATAACCTAGTTTAAATTCCCACACAATCTCTTTATTATGTAATTGCTCATGGATTGTAATAGTTTAATTAGGGTATACTTTTTCCTCCTGATTTGATGGTTTGTACCTCTCCCCCGAAGCATTATAATAGCGTAGGATTTTTAGTGTCTGTTTTTACCACTTTTACTTATTACTGTATAGTAATTAGGCGTGTATGGCAAGATCTAAAACGAAATGCTAGATAAAATTAAATACAAGATAAATAATCTAAATTGAATACACTATTCATACACGCACCTCTAGGGTAACTTCACTTGTTGCCTTCGGATAAAAATGGTCATGTCCCTCGAACATAGGGATACCATTAGCAAAGACGCTTAGTTAAAAATCATCATAAAGATCATAGTCTCTCGATGACCCTTCGATGCTGCCTTCAGTAAATGATCTTGTCCCTCGATGTTACCTACGAATATATGATGATAGTCCCTTCAAATTGTTAAAGGTAACCCTATATGTTGCCTTTTGTGACCATAATGATGACCCGCGCATGTCCCTTACACATTCAACGATAGGGCTTCTTACTAACTAATGGTAGGATGGAACTATCTAAAGGATGAGTAAAATAACACAAAATACTTTTGAGTAGGTAGATAGCTCATAGTCGCTTGCTCACAAACAAAAGCGTTTTTCATATAAAACACTTATTTTCTAAAATATTTTCAAAATAAACACTTTGTATGCGTTCTCAACAATACAAGAATCATTATAAAGTTTTCCGAACTTAGGCATCTTCAAATATTTGTAAACATATTCACAAAGAATTTTCAAAAGTGAGCTAGCGATTAAGAGCCCGTAGATAACTACGGATGAAAAGGGTGCTAACACCTTCCCTTTTCATAACCTACCCCCTAAACTCGGAAAAATTTTCAAAGGTCTTTCCTATTCTTTTCACCCCTTCCTTATTAGATAAATAAAATTCGGTGGTGACTCTTGCTATTTGCAACATTTGCGATAAAATGAAAAACCAAAAGTCAGTTTTTCCACTGTGTTATAGTAGGGTTTACGCAATAACTTGTAAATGAGGGAGTTTAGCTTTGAACTAATACTGCTGATAGTGGACTTCCTTCCTGGCTTGGTATCCCCCAGAGTAGGTGTTGTTGTACACCAAACTAGGTCATCATATCTTTGTGTTTTTATCATTATGTATTATTCAATTTTGTTTCTTAATTGATTGACATGTCATATAAGATGTTGGAATATCTAACATAACGTTGTTCCTATATGAATTATATCCATGTGCTTTATCCAGTCCAAGTATTGTTACAGAGAGATCTTTGTCTCAACATGTGTTAGGACATTGTCATCTGTATACCAGAATTTCAATTGGTTTTATAGCAGACATCTTGTTCTGTTTTAGGTGAGATCTAGAGAAGATACTTTCTGGTGCATTGGACTTGAAGGAACAAAGTGTCGGTTGTAGTTGCTACTATGAATGTGGTGTTAACTATGAGGCAATTTTCTTCCATCTATATGTGCCTCTGCTGTGTGAAACTGTGTTGTTCAGGTTGGTTTGTCTTCTCGTGATCTTCTCTTGAGAAGGTAATTAAATTAGGCATGACAGAGGGAGTAATGTCCATATACTTTTATCTCTAAATGCTTGCTGATTCTAGTGATGTTTCTTACATGATGTTCTATAAGATGTTTTTGACATTATTCCTGGAAGCTGTGGAGGATGTGATTTATTCTGCTGTATATGTATCTGGTGTATGTTCTATAAGCTATGGCCCAAGGAAGATATATTCTTGGAATAGCTTGAGATTAATGATCCAAGATTGTGGAAGTGTTTATAAAAGTACAAGACCTGCTGGGAGTAAGACAAAGAGAAAAGGTTGTATTGATTCTTTCACTTTCTGATCAATAAGCAATCTTATCACATATAAAGTAGCCAAAGATACTTGAAAACTCTCTCAGGTCCACTCATAAAGGCAATTCTATCTATGAAAGAAGCTCAGAAGAGAAAGTAATCATGATGAAGACACTCTAGAAAGACTAGAGCAATTTATATTTTCCCTTGAAGAGCTTGTTCTCGGATTTCTGATGACGATAATCCTAGAGCTTAATCAATTTTACTAGGATGTTCTTCTTCTCAAGGAAAGGTTGATAAATTTTTGTCAACTAAGCCAGCAAGAGAAAGTCTTGATAGCTTATGGCAAGTTGAGTCAAAGTGAGAGTTCTGGAAGTCTGTTACAAGTGTCTTCTAATGCTGAAGATGTATGATCAGTCTGCTGGATATTATCTGGATATGGAGGATAAGGGAAAATGTCAAGGACATCCTCTAACACCTAGTAGATTCTTCTGTTATAAGTAGCCAGAACTGTGTGCTAGGTTCTAATGGAGTTGGAAGGCCTTGAAGAAATGTCAAAAATAATGTCTTGAAATCTCTGTATTGAGAATTTATTTTTCTCAATATGTTTGGCTGGTGTTTCTAGTAAACAGGATGGAGGTTGTTTACTCAAATTTGATATTATTATCAAGTCTATGAGAGCATGGAAATATTGTTATATTGTAGTGGAAAAGATATCCAAGGGGTTGTATGCAATGGAGAAGTATCAACCTGAGTTACGCTAATATTCTTCCGGAAGATTCACTCATGGTTGTGGTGTGCACAAGGAGAATGTCATGCCAAATGTTCTGCCACTTGAGAAGAGGTAGTCCTATCAGTTGTTTGGACCTCTAAGAGAAAATGTGATACAGGTGGGCAGGTGATTGATGGTAAATACATTGATGGGAGATGTGTATTTTCCTAATGTATTTATGCATGTCTGCAACTTGAGTACTTTAATTCAGAAAGTGTATGAGTTTATTTCTCTCTGTGGTTCTCTGGTGTGTGTTAGCTGCTGAATTTGTGTGTCTTATTGAGAGCTTCTTGTATAGCTTAAAATAAGGACATCCAAGCATGATGAGTCCTTTGGATGGTGAATCAAGAACCAGAGTTATTGGGTTCTGTGATGTGAATTTAATGTCCTAAATGATGTTGTAACATCATGATAATTGGTTGTTCTTTAGAAGTTGTCTAGAATTATAGATGTGGAAATTAATGTTCAACATTATTATCAGAAGAGGCATTTTCTGATTATAGTGAGAATGTTCTAGTACTATATAAAGTAGTATGCTTATTCAATGCATGGCTACTATCCAGCCATTGCAAGTAAGGGCAGAGGAATGGTATGAGATAGTGTGATCTGATCAGGAAGCTTATGATGAAGCATGTTTCTTATGATATAAAAGAATGTGTCAGTCTGGAGTGTGTGAAGCAAGCAAACTAATTATTTTTGTATGTCCTTTTCAAAGTGAAGAAGTCATAGGGCTTGTTTGTACTCTCAAGGAGCTAGAGTATCTAGTTCATGTTTATGTTCACAAAGGTGTAAATGTGTTCAGCAGGTGTGTGAAGTTATAGTACTTCACTTTGAGAGTGTGAAGCCTTTCATGTGCTAAAGTGTTCATTTATAGCAGAAGCATTGTTTATCTATGATAGAGGGAGTTAAGTGTTGGTCTATAGATTGTTGTTGCAATGGTGCAGATCTTATGAAGCTTGCATGTTGTTCAAGCTTGTGAAGATTGGATGCCTCTTATAAGGGTCTGATGTCAGCCAACATGTCGTAAGGCTACTTAATGTATTTATTTGTGCTTCTGACTAGGCATGTATGGTTCCATCCATGTGATCCTGATTGGTTGATTCTTGTGTTCTCATGGTTTTTAAAGTGAACTCTGAGAAACAATGTTTCTGTCTGGGAGAATTTATTTTTCTATGCAGATTGAGGAGGGACTCAATGGCCATTTGATTGATGAATGTGAGATGTCACACATGATATCTTGATATTTTGATTGGTGTTGGCCAAACGGAGTATACGTAGAGTCCACTGGAAGGCATTGTGATTATGCTTCAGAACATATGGAAAATTTTATGAAAGTATTTTGAGCTGGAGATGTCTTAAATCAAAAGCCGACAATGTCTAACTAGATGTCATGATATTATTCAAGACATGTCTCCTTTGTAACTGATAAGGAAATAGTATGGATGGTGTATTCAAGGTCATGTTAAGAGGGAGTAGAAAATATGCATTTGACTATGCATGCTTGCTTCTCGGCATATTTTTTTGGAGAAGAAGTCCAAAGACAATAAAGGCCGTCAAAACTGCTTTGGACGGTGCACATTTATTTTGATGGAGTTATCTTCCTCATATAATGTTCTCCTTAATCAAGACCTTTGAACACAGTCTAGGATCATTAAATCATGTGTGCCTGTGTGGGATACTAAAAGAGGTCATTTCTTTTCTTTTTTATTACGTGTTTGAGATTTTTTCAAAATAGAACTTATGGGTTTTATCCGGGTATGGGTGAGTACCATTTTGGTATGGTTTTGTGAGGGATTTATTTATCAATTTATGGCTAAAAAGGGGGGAAAGAGTTTTTGTTCAACTATTGAGTCTGAAGTTTGTGTTTGAACCAATTTTCACAAAGATGTTGAATAGGATGGTCGATTTAGAGTCTGTTGGTTTTGTTGTTGTGACTTGTGATGTGAGATATGAATACAGTTGTAACATGTATTCCAAGTTACCTGGTATGGTGGTTGGTCACCTCTTAAATGTTTGTGCCCCATGTGAGGAATGTTTCTAGATTGAGGGGGAGTTTCAGCAATCTTGTTCCTCATATACATTAAATTACTTCAAGACTTTCTCTTCCAGAGTATAAGCTTGAGGTGATGGAATGGAAATGTTTAGAGTTGTTATGAAGAAGATGTCGATTAGGATGTTCAGACATCAATTAGACCGAATACATGTTTCTATGCTTAGTAGCCTCTAAAGACTAACTCTAATTTTAATTTATTGTTGTAATTTGAGTTGTAATGTGTGTCTATTTGTTTTAGCAAAAATTTACCAAAGGGGGGATTGTTAGTTATCTATTTTATTGTTGCCACTAATTTTAGTAAAAAAAAAAATAGCAACAATATGTAAAATATGAGGTGTTAACTTTCTAAGATAAACAGGTTGAACAAGAAGTCCTATTTTATGAAGAAACTTGTTAAGTTAAGATGTTTCATCAACGGAAGCAACATGTCAGACAAAATGTCCTATGTAGAGTCATTCGGTGTCGTGACTGTGTTGGGCTGGGTTATTGGATCAATTTAAGATTTAACAGATGCAAAATATTCTGGGAATATTATGATATCCTATGTGGCACTGATTTTAAGATATGGAAGATTCAAGTTGAATTCAAGAAGAATAATGACTTTCTAATTATGGAGATAAATTAGAAAGATTATGCTTAAAGACCTATTTTTATGCAGATGTTTCTGCAAGTTTGTATCAACTGATATGCTGCAATGTGAAGCCCAAATCCAGTTGGAAAAAGGGTTATAAATAGAAGGTTATTAACCTAAAGAAGAAGCCAATCGAGAATATAAAAGTGTTTATTATTAGGGTTGATTTTATAAGCCACTCTCTAGGAGGGTTGGTCTTTATTATTTGTGAGCCTCTCCAATATCATGTTGATAGAAGAGTAGGATTGTTTCTTGAGTTGTAAGGGGCTGTCATTCATTCATAAGCTTTTAAGCATTGAATGTTTGTGTGCCAATCTCTCTTAAGCTTTTAAGCATAGAGTCGGTTATTGTTCTTGGATAAAGCTTTGAAGAAAATATAAGTATGGTTATTAGTCAAGAGTTCTAGCTGAACTTTATGATTGTTAGATATCATTGAGGTGATTTTGGAAGCGAGATGGTGATTTCTCATACTTAGGGAGTGATGACTCTGAAATTCACTGATTATTTGACTTGATTTGCATACTATTTCTAGCTATTTTATTTCCATTTTTATCTTTATGTTGGTATTTTCCCTTTGTTTCAGAAATTTGACTAATAGGGAGCCAAGGGGGAAGAAACAAGGTGAAACGGAAAAGAAATAAAGAAAATGAGAAATTATTGACGCATGGCCACATCCATGGAGACCATCCTAGGGTAGCCATGGGTGGTCCAATCACGTTCCAATGGCTGACCAAGTTATGCCCACTTAGTGAGCATTGCGGTTTCCATGTTAAGTGTGGTGGTCGACACCCATTGTATGACCAGGCAGTTACAAATGGGCTTACTTAGCCACCAAGAGTCCACCCATGCCTCCTATTTTCTCTCCACGACTAGAAACGATTCTAGGTGACTTTTAGGGCTTTCAGAAGCCTATAAATAACCCCTAGCTACACCATTTTTGTTCATCCTTTCTTTTTTGAACACTTAGGGCATAATCTGTCCAACCGTAGCCTGATCCCTTCACACTTAAGTGTATCTTGTTGCATGATAAGTCTGTATTGAAGATTGGAGCGCTTGTATAAGTTTTATTTCTGCACATTTATGTCATCTTATTTGTACTAGATTCAGACTTTGTTTGGATCAGGTTTCTTAATTTATTTCCACATTTACTTTATTTTCCCCACATTATTTATCGCTTTATTTATCGCATTTACTTCTATTGCACCATTTATTTTCATGTTTACTTTCACACTTAAAACCTTTGTAGCTTTATTTTCAATTACCATGTCTGACTAAATTCTTAATGCTGAGATGTGAGGATTTTCAATAGGCGATGCTCTACACATGGTCTTTGTAGGATTGCTTAATGGGATATTTTTAATTTAAATACAATTTTTTTACACTTACTTTGACCTTCTTACATGAGAGTGAAGCAGTGAAACATTTGGTAAGATCGAAAGTCGTCCGACACAAAAATATCAAGATTGATTTGTTTTTGGTTAAAAAATACGGCGAAAGTACTTTGTTAGTTAATTAGAGTTATTTAACATTGCTAGAAGGAGGTTTTAAAACTATTTGCGGACGCGTTCATAGGGTTAGGATTCGATTATCTAGGTGAAAGCCTGTAACTTTCAAGTTAAGCTATCCAGTTAAAAATACTTTTCAACTAGGTTACGAGTTATATTTCTTAAAATTAGGTTACTACTTTAACGCAATGCGCACTGTTTATATGTGACAAATGAACGGGTAGATTTAAAGAGTAAACTCATTTTTGAGACGGAGAAAGCGACAATTCCCGTTAAATCAATTCTTTTCAAACTAGAAAACATTTCCTGATAGGAGATCTTTATAGAGATTGTTAGAGTATTGTTGATTGATGTGAATTACATTTTCAACATCGTTATTAATCTTCTTCCATTAAAAGTTTATTTACTTTCATCTCTTTCTCATTACACTTTCAATCGTCTTAGATAAATACTGTAACAACTAGTAGCATTAGAATTGACATTGGTCTCTTTGGTTCGATAATATTTTAAAACCACCTCGATAGGCTTTGCACTTGCAGTTAGAAAATATATACTACGTAGCCCATGATCAAGGAGGACATAAGTGGAAGTTGCATTGGGTAGGGATTAAGCGAGAAATTGTAAATGAGGGAGTTTAGCTTTGAACTAATACTGTTGATAGTGGACTTCATTCCTGGCTTGGTAGCCCCCAGAGTAGGTGTTGTTATACACCAAATTGGGTCATCATATCTTTGTGTTTTTATCATTATATATTATTAAGTTTTTTTTCTTGATTGATTGACATGTCATATAAGATGTTGGAATAAATAACATGACGCAGTTCTGATATGAATTATATTAGTATGCTTTATCCAGTCCAAGTGTTGTTACACAGAGATCTTTGTCTTAACATGTGTTAGGACATTGTTATCTGTATACTAGAATTTCACTCATCAACCTTCATGTTGTTTATCTCTTGGGATTCTTCAATGGAAATCACTTTCATTTCAAATCTCTTTGGAAGAGATCTAAGAATCTTCCTCACCAACTTGGCTTCTGACATATTCTTCCCTAACGCACTTGAGGCATTGTCTATCTCAATAATATTCATGTGAAAGTCATAAATACTCTCATCCTCCTTCATTCTTAAGTTCTCAAACTTGGTGGTAAGAATTTGGAGCCTAGACAACTTCACCTTAGAGGTTCCTTCATGAGCAGTCTTCAATATCTCAAGCTTCTTTAGCAACAATGCAATTACTAATCAGTCTGAAGATATTTTTATCCACTCCATTAAACAATGCATTCAAGGATTTGGAGTTTCCTTGAGATAACTTTTCATCTTCATCATTCCATTCTTCCTCAGCCTTCACAACATCAGTAGCCTTTCCATCCTCACCTATAACCTTTGGTGGATCCCATCCCTTGACCACATATTTCTAAGCCTGGCTATCCAAGGACTTGATGCAAGCCACCATACGAGCTTTCTAATAATAATAATTGGTCCAATTAAGAATGGATGGTCTATTCAAAAATACTCCTTCATTATCCATTGTTCCAGAAAGTATCTTCCCTGAATCTCACCTAGAGTCAGAGCAGGATGCCTGCTCTGATACCAATTGAAACTCTGTTATTCAAATCACGGATATCTTAAGACATGTCGAGACATTGTAATCTTACTTCAACAGAATAAACAAATAAAACAATTTAAACAGTGCAGAATACTAAAACAACACATAAAATTATTAACCCACTTTTGTATACATCAACACCTACTCTAGGGGCTACCAAGCCAAAGATGAAGTTAACAATATAGTATTAATTTGTTGACCCACAAAAAACTTTCCTCTAGTTTACAATCTACACACTTAATCACTATTCGTGCTTAAATTTTACCTAAGACTCGCCGAGGTATGAGACCCTTCTAAAATCCCTACCAATCACAATCAGTGATTGATCAACACTAAACAATTCAGAGTTATTTTAGAAGACACACTTCAAAGACACACAATTGTTCACTGCTTAAAATCTATAAAATGACTGACAAAACTTACAACTCAAAATAAAAATCCTACTCTTTATCAAAATGATATTAGAGAGGCTAAAAAATAACATACAAACCCTAAGAAAATACAACATAAGTTCCACACTAAGACTAGGTTTCTGACAGTTTTTTTAAACCAATCTTCTAGACAACAACTCAGCTGCTAAAAGACTGCAAAAACTTCTGCATAAAAATAGGACTTCAGTAATTACTTTCCTAAATTATCTCCATAATTAGAAACTAATAATACTCCTTCAATTCATCTTGAATCTCTTAATCCTTAAATAGGGCACCACATAGGATATCATAATATTCCCAGAATATTGTGCATTTAAAAAATCTAAAAGAATCTAACAGTCTAGTTATACCCAAGCGCGACGTCGAATGATTCAGCATGACATCTTACTCAACATGTTTCTCCAGTTGCTAGAACATATTCTTTCAACATTGTTGTAGCCCAAAATTTCCCTCCCATTTTCTTCAAGACATTCTTCTAGGGTTCTCAAACGCTCAAGGATTCTCAAGAGTTGACCAGACAAACTCTCTTCCTAAGCAATGGGTCTACAACTAGGGTTTCATCTTGCACAAGGAAGAATGGGTTTCAAAGGTCTAAAATGGTTTTCATGGTTCATCATAGGTATTCAACAATGCTCATGTCAAGTTTCAAGCCTTGCATCACAAGTTTGCTCAATCAATAGCTTAGATGATTGAAAGTTAACTATATTGGGTAAAAAGTCAATTATGGTCAACATACAGTTAAACTTCAAGATTTTTGGTCAAAATCAACATTTTGAGAGGATATTAATCATTTGATCAAGGGTTCATCAAGGTTCCTCAAGGAAAGCCCTCAAATTATCAAAGGTCAAAAGTTGCCAAATTAGGGTTTCCTTTGGAGAAGTTAATTGAACTTTGACCAAGCATAACTTTCACATGCTTCATCAAATTTTCCACAACAAAAGCCCATTTTGAAGGAAATTTTATTCTATACAAATTTTTATATATGCTCAAGTCCAAAAAGTGCTTCATTTAAAAGATATGAGCCAATACATTACAGGTCATTTTCAAAAGTCAACAAAAAGACACTTTGTCAAGGAAACTTACATCAAGATAAAGTCTCCAAATGCAAAAATGATCAAAAGAGAAATTAAATAAGACATCTTGAGATTTTCAAAAAGTCAAAGATCACCTTCAAAATATGAAGATTGAGAGTATGACCAATGCAAGTTGGGCAATTTTTGAGAAATGCATGAAATCTCAATTGAGCAAATTTGTGATTTTGGGCTATTGGGCCTAAGTTTTGAGGTTAAAACATGTTTATAACATGTTAGAGGACCTATAATTTCATCCATGCATAAATTTGATTTTTATTTTATTTATTTTGATTTTTATTCAAATAAATTCAAAATAAATCAAGTAAAATGTGAAGACTATGGGCTTAGGCATGCAAGCCTTGTTTTGGATCAGTTCAAAAGCCCAAATCCATGCCATCCAGCTACAAAAATCATGCAAAGCCGAGAAGGGAAGAAAATCTCTTCTTTTGGAAAGTTTTTAATCAAAATATTCATCTCTTAAAAACCATAATTCCATTTGATTTATACCATATTTGCTACCCTAATTTGATCTCATATATGTACACAAGCATCATATCACAAAGGAATATGTGTAGGTTGCCTCCAAAGAACACAAAAATTCTCAACAAAAAAAAATCCAAGCATTAGGACAAGCTCGAAATCGCTATTGGAGCTTTTCTCACTCAAAGCCAGCCATCCAACCATCCTCATGATACTTCCAAGAGTTCATCCAAATCCTTTGCTAGGCCAAGACGCGTCCAGAACAAGCTAACCAAGTTGCACCAGTATTTGTTGAATTTCTAAACTGAAACTTTTAGTTCACATATTGTTAATGAATTTGATGCATGTGTACATGTTCATAATCATGTTTGTTACTGTTTAGGACCTTTGGTTACGAGCTATAACACAGGAATCATGTTACGCCATGGCTAGGGGAAAAAATGTGTGAACCTTCATACTCGGTGATACATGCCATGTTAGACGAAACTGATCCCACCATTGAACTCGTAGGATCCAATATAGTTGATATATGTTTTTCTTTGTTTGTTCTGATGGATTTTACAGGTTTAGAGAAAAACAACCATCGGAGATGATGGTGTTTTCCACCCTCCACGATGTTCTTACTTTCAGGAGTGATGGCATGGCATTTTGGAACATTCTAATTAGTTAACCCTTGATGCAGGGTCCCACTGGAGCTAGTGTTTTCTGTTAATTCAAATATAAAGGCAGTTTTATTATTTAACTATATGATTGTATTTTAGTTAATTGACATGCAGCCGCCCCAGCGGGAAAAGCAAGCGCACAAAGGCATTGGTATACTAGGGCACGGGTTTGATCCCTGCCCTTGGTATTTTTCTTTATGTTTTCTTGTTCACGGATTCAGTGCAAGCACGACAGCATGTTTCACCATGCGCCCTCATGCCATGACCTTCAGATCTCAAATGGGCCAGATCCAACGCCCCAGATGTGTCCTCCTCATGGTGAACCCCAGGGAATCACCCTCACTAGATCCAGTGCAAGCCTTCTAGGCCTTGTCAAGTTGGGCCTAGAAGTTTGTTTCTCACCCCCCCCCCCCAGATTTCTATTATTTCAGGCCCATTTACTTCTTTTTATTTTCTTCTTTATATTATTTCTATTATTTTGTTTTTATCAAAATAAAAACACAAAAATATTTTTTAAAATAAATAATTAAATTGATAAAATTTTATTTAATATTATTAATTATTTTATTAATTAATTTCATAAAATAAAAGTGATTTACTTTAATCAAATAATTAATTAATTAGGTTTTTTAGGCTTAAATTAATCAAATTCTTTTTAATTAATTAAGTAAAATTAATTAGATTTTGTTAAAACTAATCACAAACATTTATTTTTCATAAAAAACAACAAAAGAACATCTCCTTTCCCGTCGATTCCAATGTTCCCTTTGATGTTACGTTTGCAAATTATTTTTTATCACTTATGTAACTACTAATGGTCTGTAGTAGTCTTAATTAGGGCCTACCTATTTATTTCCCCGTTTTATGGCTTTGTACCCCCCTTCCCCGAAGTTCTGTAATAGTCTAGATTTGTTTTCCTGAAATTTACTGCTTTCCTTATTACTGCTAGTTTAATAAGATTGTATGGTAAGATTAAAACAAAACACTATAAAATATAATTAAAGACAAAATAACGGAATCACAACACACTTTTCACACACGCACCTCTAGGGTAACTTCACTCATCGCCTTCGGATGAAAAACAGTCATGTCCCTCGAACGTAGGGATACCACTAGCAAAGACCCTCGATTAAAAATCATCACAAAGATCATAGTCCCTCGATGACCCTTTGATGAGGCCTTCTGTAAATGATCTTGTCCCTCGATGTTGCCTATGAATACATGATGATAGTCCCTTCGAATTGCTAAAGGTATCCTATATGTTACCTTTATGACTGTACGATGACCCGCGCATGTCCCCAAACATCCAACGATAGGGCTTCCTACTAACTAATGGTAGGATATCAATATCTAAAGGACGAAAAGAACAAAATACTTTTGAGTAGGTAGATAGTTCTTAACTACTTGCTCACGAACATTTCAAAACATTTTTCACACAATACACTTATCTTCTGATATATTTTCAAAAAAACAAACACTTTGTATGCATTCTTAACGATACGAGAATCATTATAAAGTTTGCCGCACTTAGGCATTTTCAAAAATATTTTCAAAAACACACAAACACAAAGCAGTCTCAAAAGTGAGCTAGCGGTTAAGAGCCCGTATATAACTATAGATGAAAAGAGTGCTAACACCTTCCCTTTTTATAACCTACCCCCCTTACTTAGAAAATTCCCAAAGGTCTTTCCTGTTCTTTTCACCCTTTCCTTTATTGGGTAAAAGAAAAGTAGGTGGCGACTCTTGCTATCCGCAACATTTGCAACTAAATGCAAAACCAAAAGTCAGTCCTCCCACCGTATTAAAGAATTGGCGACTCTGCTGGGGAGAACTAAAAATGGGGTTACCTTAAGAGCTAGATCACCTTTAATTTACTTTCCTTGTTTGATTTTCCTGATTTATTCTTAAGGCTTATTTGGGTATTTGTTGTAAAGATCCTATACTTGGATCCTGGGTATTTTAGGTAAGTAGCAATAGATCGTGAAGACTGTATGACGTATACCGATACTGTTGAAACAATGGCGACATTAGTGTGACACATTGGTTGGTGATGGTTTCCCTTGAGTTAAGTCAATGAGAATGTTGGGCTCCCGCATGGTGTCATAAAGCACTAACTGATCGTAGAACCTTAGTTGACACAAGTTAGCCATTAGAAAGTAGTGAGATAGCCGACTTTGGTTCAGATTGAAGTTGGTTGATACTCGATGTTACACTCATTGAGATCGGACTCTCGGGATATTTTGGTTGCAAATCAGATGCTTGTGCTGAAACAATGCCTGGGAGAAAGATCAATGATATTGAGGCTCCTAGAACCCAGTTACTGCTCTTAGGATAGGTTGAGCCAACTAAAACTTCAAGAGGGTACTTACCTATAAACTCCATGCAAGCTTAAACCTAAGGCCTTATGTGTTTTGTTTGTGTATGATTAATTATTCGAACATGACATCATAACATCATGACATCATACCATATCATTTTCACTAACCATTTCAAAGATCTCAAGGGCCTGTGATGCAGGTTATCATGAACCAGATGCCTAGCAAGGGGCAGGAGGATTAATTTCCCTCTAACCATATGCCGTCAAAGTATCATGAAACGACGTCTAGCAAGGGGCAAGGGGACTTATTTTCCTCTAAATGAATGTCATCAAAGAACGAAGTACATTATCTTGAGTCAAAGGCTAGGACCAACTCGGCATGGTGAGCTTGATTCTCGTAGAAGGAAATTCAACGATACGATTTTCTTCAATCAAAGCGGCAGTCGGATTCTAATATTCTCTTTGTTTACCCCGTGAGATCTTTGAAAACATGGCATCTACATATCATGCATCATTTCATAACAGGTTTTCCAATACAGGCCTTCTCATCTTCTTGTTGTTTATTTCAGTAAAGATGGCCCTCGAACTGACTGTTAAGGACCTCCAAGCTTAGCATGCACAATTTCAAGAGACTCTCCTAAATCTAACACAGGGACAAAAATATCTGATGGCGCTCATCGCCAAGAAGAAAAAGACTAAAAAATCAGCTGATATCCTTATAATGGGGAGAAGATTCAAAGGTCCTACTCAACCGGTTTAAGTGGATGATGTTTCCTCTAAGGAAGATGACAACCAAGAAGAGGATGGTAGACGTG
This sequence comes from Vicia faba, assembly GCA_948472305.1. NCBI lineage: Eukaryota > Viridiplantae > Streptophyta > Magnoliopsida > Fabales > Fabaceae > Vicia > Vicia faba. The sequence continues at coordinate 272,500 of CATIWC010001554.1, read as the reverse complement.
TCAAGCCTGAAGGAAGAAATAACCAGGGTTTTGAGAATGTTCATGAAGATGAAGGCTACTCCGATGAACAGTATCCTCTTACAGATGATAAGTACAAGCAGTTGGAGGACCGTCTCAAAGCTATGGAAATCCAGAAAGTGTATGGATTAGATTTTGGAGAACTAGGTCTGATCCCGGGGGTGGTCATCCCTTACAAGTTCAAGGTCCTCATTTTTGCTAAATATGATGGTGTCTCTTTCCCCAAACTCCATCTGAGATCGTATGTTCGAAAGATTCAACCTCATACTGCCGACAGGAAGTAGTGGGTCCATTTCTTTAAAGAAAGTTTGTCTGACACTCAACTCGAATGGTTCTATCAGCTGGAAGGAACCAACACCCATACATGGGAAGACTTGGATGCAACTTTCTACAAGAAGTATCAATATAATGCTGACCTTGTGCCGACTCGTGTGCAGTTCCAAAACATGTCCATGGGCTCGGATGAAGGGTTCAAGGAATATGCACAAAAATAGAGAGATTTAGCTAGAAAAGTTCAACCTCCTATGTCTCATAGAGAGTTGGTTGATATGTTCATGGACACTCTAACAGGTCCGTTCTTTAACCATTTGACTGAGAGCTCCTCATCTAGTTTTACTGAGCTGATTCTAACTGGGGAACATATCAAAGATGGTATCAAGAGTGGAAAGATTCCACTGGATGCGTCTTCAAGTGTTGTCAAGAAGACATTTAGTGATAAGAAGTAAACCAATTCCATTTATGGCCAGAAGGATCATATTAGAAGTGACTGCAACCAATCTGTGGGATATGTGCTAATCTCCAATCCCGCACCAATGTAACATTAACAATAAGGTAATCAACGTAGGTTATATGCACCTAGGAGATAATTTACTAAGATCAACATGCCATTGTCCCAGGAACTGCAACATCTGTTGAAGGCAAGGCTGATAACATTGAAGGGTCCTCCTCAGAATCCCAACATTTCCTCTCCTCGGTACAATCCTAATGTGAGATGTGCATATCATTCCAATAGTCCCGAAAATGACACAAATAGCTGCTGGGATTTGAAAATTAAAATCCAAGATTTGATCGATGCTAAGGAGATAAAATTCGATCCTCCTGAGACCCCCAATGCAATCACTGCTCCCATGCCAAATCATGGCCAAGATTAAGAGCGTTTATTTCATTTGAATTTTCAAATTGTAATTTCTTTTGATTATTAGAACACTTATTTTATTTCAAATATTGTTATTCCATTAATGCATTGTATATGTTTTGCTTGAAGTGATCCATTCATTTTGACTATATTTAAACTATGCTTTTATTTCCTTTTTTTGATATTCAACTCTCAATTAAAAGTTGTAAGCCTTTAGAGGGAGGATGAAGAGAACAATACCATAATCTCTATAATATGCTTTTGAACAGACCTTACTAACGATGTACAGGCGTTGTTTCAAATCGTAAATAGTGGAGTTATAAGGAAGACAATCCCTAGACAACCCCTTTGATCCTAAGAAGTATGAGTTTTTCTATTCATATAAATTGAAACCCATAATCATAACCTGGGGCATGGTAGTTACTCAGTTAATTCAAATGTGCGTTTAAACACAAGCTCGACCTTCATACATGACGAATAGTGTCGAAGATGCTCTTCTAAATCAAAATATGGTGACGGTTCCTCGTAATCATTAAAACAGTCAGTCATTATCTTTCAAAAGAAAAACCCGCTAAGTCAAAACCTATGAAGGAGACTTAGGAAAAACTGGGGCATCCCGCTGACTGTAATCTCAAAACAGCTCAGGAGAAAACTAGAGATAATAAAGTTAAAAAAGAGGTCGTTACAAATCCTCAACAAAAAAATTACAAAAAATGATTGCCTCCTCAAATAAACTCCCAGTATTCGAACCATCAACAAAATATCAGTGATATGATTCCGGACCCAATGGGAATCCAAACACACAATTAACTGAGTATAGGACCAAATAACATCACGGAGAACGAGTGGGTACAAATAAATTTTGATCCTTTTTCCTTTGTTTCTTAAACCGTGAACCAGGACACTTTGCAATCCCTAAAAGTCCTAACTGAAGCATATGTTAGTTCGAAAGCATATTGTTACAAAAGGTATCCTGACTCCTGTAAGGCTTACTATAAATCCTGAGTTGAATTCATATTCTTACAAAATTCTTTTTTTACTAAAAATTCATTTTCAAAACTTCAAGACAGTCATAAGCTTTGCATTTTTAATACCACTATTTGCATATGAATATTTGTTCGACAACAGAGAAATTCACACTACGAATATTCAATGAACGGAAATCCCCTCAATGAACAGAATCACTTCAAATGGAAAGACACTTCCAATAACAAACCTTCCATAATCAAAGCGTATGCCATGTTATTATCCAACTCATTTGTGGCAGTCAAGTCAAGATTCAAAGAATCTCTCAAAAGTGTTGAATAGCCAGGGGCAAATCTCCATCTGAATCACTTAGGGCATTAAACATGAATTCTAGAAAAGGGTCATGTACGATCAAGCAAACATTTTCTAGAAGTGCTACAACACTTACTACTATGGACAATGACAATTATTCGCAGTTTGTGAACACGTACATAGTCGGGAAATACTATGCATGAAAAAAGACTCGCTAGGTTGACTGGCCTAGGAAAAAATAAGGGCATCCCGGCGAACCAAAGATTCAAGCAAAAATTAGGGATATATATATATATATTGTACACCCGACAAGTCTAAAACCTGAAAAGGCGGTTTGCGCAAAAAAGGGTATCGCGGTGGGCTGAAAATCAGAAAAGACAATCCAGGAAAACGTCAGGGATTAAAGAGTACGACTATGTCCCGTCATCTCATCACTTGTCTATCAGTGGAAGGCTTATCACTCCGATCAGCATTTACCGAGGGCTCTAGAAGTTGAGATAATGTTCAAGTCATCCATAAATCCATACAGAGCATTTTCCACGGAATTATCTCTACAAAGCTATATGCACAAGCTCATCTTCAATAGAGATACATTCCCCGCAAGTCTAATACTCCTTCAAGACAGTAATTGGGGAATCTTCTAGTTGTTAACATGATCATACTCACTAGCAGATCACCCTAGCGGATGAAGGAATATGATCTTTTCCTCGATGATATCGCCAACCTAAGGAGTCCCAATCTCCATCAGAGATTATGTCATCAATACAATTTATGGAAATTCTCTTCCTCGGCTGAGCTTATTCCTCCAAAACTGTAAAACCCGTGCAGATTTCTTTCCTCCAGCAGCGCTCATTTCCTCAATAAAGTGCTTCTCCAGCAAGTTTAAGGTTTATTTCCCCAATAGATTACAGTCTCCCCGGTTTGAGTCTATTTCTCTAACTACCACAAATTACCCATAAAGGACAGTCTGGGTTGATATCCCCAGAGAGTTACTACTGAATCAAAAACTGGACTAGGTATCATTCAACCTTATTCTCTCCAGACGAGTCAGCATCCATATCAGAATCCCGGGTGGACAGCACCTCAAAAGGTTATCCATCTCTTTTATCCCCAGTCAGGGTATATAAGAATTAAATTCCCCAGTAGAGCGAGAAACGACCAATGTTCCTGAACTCTTCTATTCCCAAGCAGAAGTCAAACATTCCCAGTGGAGTATCCTCCAAAACATTAAGAAGGAATCCCCCAGCGGAGTATCCTCCAAAACAGAAAATGGGAATCCCCAGCAAAGACATTTTAAATGAGATTGAAGATTCATACTCTTCATCCCCAGCGACAGTCAGGGGTTTATTTTCCCTGGCCAAAGATGTTACACGAAACTACCATCGCCATCAGCGACATATTACATCTCATACATCATTTAGAAAATATCATAGCATATGCATACGAAACGCATATAACACACTCTCATTTATTTTGAGAACATCATTACGCAATGCATTACATACATCATGACATTACATAAAGACTAACTTTGTCTTTTCAGGTAAAGTCTACAAACAAGACGAATATCTTCAGCAATTTTCAAACAGGTTAAAGATTAATTCTCGAAGCAAGTCAGGGTAACTTATTTGCATGACTAGGTCGAATATTTATTCCCGAAATAAGTCGGGGCAACTATCAAAGACCAGGTGGTATGAATTCCCGAAATACGTCAGGTTTACCAATGAAAGAAAATTGTAGATCAATTCCTGAAACAAGACGGGGCGACCATCTGCATGGCCAAATGACTTCCTTCAAAGATGTAATCTGAAAAAAATCTCCTAAAATACATTTCCTCAGAGACTGAATTCCGACAAGCATTTCCTCAGAGACTGAATTTTGACAAGCATTTCCTCGAAGACTGAATTCTGACAAGCATTTCCTCGGAGACTGAATTCTGACAAGCGTTTCCTCGAAGACTGAATTCCGACAAGCATTTCCTCATAGACTTAATTTCGACAAGCATTTCCTCATAGACTGAATTCCGACAAGTGTTTCCTCAGAGACTGAATTTCAACAAGCATTTCCCTGGAGACTGAATCACGACAAGCATTTCCTCGGAGACTAAATTTCGACAAGCATTTCCTCGGAGACTGAATTCTGACAAGCATTTCCTCCGAGACTGAATTTCAACAAGAATTTCCTTAGAAACTGAATTCCGACAAGCATTTCCTTGGAAACTGAATTCCTACAAGCATTTCCTCGGAGACTGAATTCTGACAAGCATTTCCTCAGAGATTTATTTTTGAAAAGCATCTTCCTCAAAGACTGGATTCTGAAAAGCACTTCCTCAAAGTATGAATTCTGAAAAGCACTTACCTCAAAAATTTATTCTAAAAAGTGTTTCCCTCAGAGATTTAATGTGACAAGCATTTCCTTCAGAGACTAAATTCCTAAAAAAAAGTTCCTTCGAAGACTCTTTTCAACACCTTTTCCAAATGAAGTCGGGTGTAGACATCTTTTGGCTAAGATAAAATCGAGCGTAGATTTATTCTAATACTCCTTCAGAAAAGTATTTGTAGACTCTTTCCAACATGTTTTCTAGTTGAAGTCAAGCGTAGACATCTTCTAGTACATTATTTAGGCGAAATCGAGCGTAGATTCCTTCTGAAGCTCCTTCGAAAAAGTCGGGCGTAGACTTTTTCCAACACCTTTTTAGTTGAAGTCGGGCGTAGACATCTTCTAGTACATCATTCAGACTAAATCGAGCGTAGATTCCTTCTGAAGCTCCTTTGGAAAAGTCGAGCGTAGATTTTTTCCAATACTTCTTCCAGTTGAAGTCGGGCATAGACATCTTCTGGTTCAGATTAAATCGAGCGTAGTTTTATTCTGATTATCCTTCTGGACCAAGTCAGTCGTAGACTCACTCCAAATACATCTTTTAAGACAAAGTCGGACGTAGACCTATTCTAATTCCTATCAACGATTATTTTGGATGGAATCTATGAGCCCAGCTCTGATGACTCTCTGTCACCTCTCCAAATGGCATCTTTAAGCCCATTCTCGGTATAATCAACTAACAGTGTTACTTTGTGCACCGGCGAATGCAAATTTCTGGGCACTTAAGTGTTCAATCATATTACACCTTCAAGTCGCGAATGGCGGACATGCCAATCTAACTCTTCAAGTTTAAGAAGATTGAACAGAGGCAGCTTTTGTACCCCAAAAATTTTCCCTCCCATTTTCTTCAAGACATTCTTCTAGGGTTCTCAAATGCTCAAGGATTATCAAGAGTTGATCAGACAAACTCTCCTCCTAAGTAATGGGTCCACAACTAGGATTTCATCTTGCACAAGGAATAATGGGTTTCAAAGGTCTCAAATGGTTTTCATGGTTCATCATAGGTCTTCAACAATGCTCATGTCAAGTTTCAAGCATTGCATCACAAGTTTGCTCAATCAATAGCTCAGATGACTGAAAGTCAGCTATATTGGGTAAAAAGTTAAGTGTTGTCAACATACAATCAAACTTCAAGATTTTTGGTCAACATCAATATTTTCAGATTATATTCATCATTTGATCAAGGGATGATCATGGTTCCTCAAGGAAATTCCTCGAATCATCAAAGGTCAAAAGTTGTCAAATTAGAGTTTTCTTAGGAGAAGTCAATTGAACTTTGACCAAGCATAACTTCCACATGCTTCATAAAATTTTCCCCAACCAAAGCCCATTTTGAAGGAAATTAATTTTATCTACAACTTTATATTTATGCTCAAGTCCAAAAAGTGCTTCATTTGAAAGATATTAGCTAATACATTACAGGTCATTTTCAAAAGTCAACAAAAAGCAACTTTTTGTCAAGACAACTTACATCAAGATAAAGTCTCCAAATGTAAAAATGATCAAAAGGGAAATTGAATAAGACATTTTGAGCTTTTCAAAAAGTCAAATATCACCTTCAAAAGATGAAAATTTAGAGATTTATGACCAGTGCAAGTTGGGAAATTTTTGAGAAATACATGAAATCTCAATTGAGCAAATTTGTGATTTTAAGCTATTTGGCCTAACTTTTGAGGTTCAAACATGCTTATAACATTTTAGAGGACCTCTAATTTCATCCATGCATAAATTTGATTTTTATTTTATTTATTTTGATTTTTATTCAAATAAATTCAAAATAAATCAAGTAAAATGTGAAGACTATGGGCTTAGGCGTGCAAGTCTTGTTTTGGATCAGTTCAAAAGCCCAAATCCATGACAGCCAGCTACAAAAATCGTGCAAAGCCAAGAAGGGAAGAAAATATCTTCTTTTAGAAAGTTTTGAATCAAAATCTTCATCTCTTAAACACCATAATTCCATTTGATTTATACCATATTTGCTACCCTAATTCGATCTCATATATGTACACAAGCATCATATCACAAGGGAATATGCCCAGTTGCATCCAAAGGACACCAAAATTCTCAAAATTTTACAAGCATTAGGGCAAGCTCGAAATCCCTATTGCAGCTTTTCTCACTCAAAGCCAGTTGTAACACGGTGGGAGAACTGACTTGGGTGTTTTGTGTTTGATCGCAATTGTTGCGGATAGCAAGAGTCACCACCGACTTTTCTTTTATCCAATCAGGAAAGGTTGAACAGAATAGGAAAGACCTTTCGAGACACTTCTTGAGTTCGTGGGGGGGGGGGGGGGGGGTAGGTTATGAAAATGGAAGGTGTTAGCACCCTTTTTAATCGTAGTTATCTACGGGCTCTTAGTTTCTTGCTAGATCACATTCTTTTGTTTGAAAATGTGCTTGTGGTGTGGGTTTTGAAATTATTTTGTAAAAGAGTGTCTTTGTAATGGTTCTCGTCTCTATAAGAACGCGTACAAAGTGTTTTGTCTTTTGAAAAATGTTTCAAAGTGAAGTTGTGGGTGTATAAGATATTTTTGTTGTGAGCAAGCAAGCAACTAGGAGTAACCTACCTACTCAAAAGGTATTAAATGTTATTTTCCTCCTCCTTTAAATGTTATTATCTTACCATTTTTTTGGTAAGGAACCCCATCATTGGATATGAAGGGACAGGCGTGGGACGTTTGTATAGTCATAGAAGGCAACATATGGGACGTTTTAGCAATGTCGTTTATATACTAGATCATTTACCGAAGGAAACATTAAGGGTCATCGAGGGACTACGATCTTTTATCGAGGGTCTTGGCTAAAACGCCCATATTCGAGGGACATGACTATTTTCCGATAGGAAACAAAATGGAATTAACCTAAGGGTGCAAGTGTGAATGGTGTCTTTGATTTATATGCATTTAGTCTTGATTAGGGTTATCTATTTGTCGATTTCATATCTTGCCATACACACCCTAATTACTAGCTTTTATATTTGAAAGCAAAAAATTGCGGAAATGTAAAGTCCTACGCTATTACATCATTTAGGGATGGGGGTACAGATTTACAAATGGGGGTTTGCAAGAATTTTAAATCCTAATTGTCTATTACAACCATATTGAAGTGTACAACATAAGAAAAGGAAAGGATTTGCTTTGAGAATGATTTTTTGTCTTAATAAATTTAAAGGAAAATAAATATTTAATAAAAGAAAATAGTTTTGATGTCTTTTTATGAAAAATAGTTCTAATGCTAAAATGATAAAAATAAGAGAGAAAAGGAAAACTAATGAGAAATAGGATCAGCATGTTGCTGAAAGAAAAATAAAAGGGGCCAGAAATTCTGATGCCAGGCGCCTTGTAATTTAGAAGGAAACGCCAGAGGAAATCAGAAGTTCTGGATTGATGTATTCTGAGGTCCTGAAAGAAACGTTAGAGGGGGAAAACAGAAGTTCTGGGTTGTGTTTAGACAGTGGGAAAACATCATAAGTTATGTGTTGTGTTAAACAGTGAGCAAAAAGTCAGAAGTTCTATGTTGTGTTAAATAGTAAGTGAAAATCAGAAGTTTCGTGTTGTGTTAAACAGTGAGTGAAAATCATAAGTTTCGTGTTGTGTTAAAATAGTGGGAAAGAGAGTCCCAGAAGTTCTGTGTTATACTTCAACTCCTTCCTTACATTTAATCATCTCATCAGTAACTTATTCAGTTCTTAACAACAGCAAATCAGAAAGATAAAAGCACAATAGTTTATAGAAGTTCTAATCCTAATTCTGAGCCTAGATTTATTCAATAAGTTCGGATCCACATTTTTTTCTACTTATGCAATGATCTGGACAACATTAATACGATGATATTTCCATATTTAATGATGTTCTAAATGAAAAGATTCTAAGTCAGAAAGACTTACCTTGAGTCTGGAACGTGTGTTTGGGACTTGAGTTGCTGCCTTCAGATGTTCTGGAATCAGCACGAGCAGCGGAACAGAAAATTTCATGTTCTTTGATTCAAAGGGAAGAACAATGGTTTTGGTTTTGTTTAGGAATTCAGGGCTCACGAATGTTTTACTGTTTTCTTTTCTCTCTTTGATAATTATCTCTTTCTAAAAGCCATCCCCTTGAAAGTGTGATGGAGCAACTTATTTATAGGTGAGTTTATTATGGTTTTAGGGGGAAAACAAATGGGATTTTAACCTTTTTGGCATATTGTTCCATTGGTTTTTAATCACAGCTTTTGTATGCTAATTTGATGCAATTATGGGGTTTGAGAAAAATGTAGGCATGGACTGGATCAGTACCACCTTAGACTGTTATGGCAGCTGGTGGCAGGAATGTGCTACAGCAGTGCAGCAGGTTGCTCAAACGAGGTTTTGGGATTTGGTGATGTTCTGATCGCAGAAGACCAGAGTGAGAATCAAAGGGTGGTACTCTGATCGAAGCATTGAACGTAGCCCCCATATGCTAAAGAGTAGTGTTCTGATTGAAGCATCATGTTCTGAAGTAAAATATCCGCTTAACACTTAGAAAATTTTCTAAATGTTTAGAAATTTGATTTTTTTTCAAAATAATTTATGATTTTAGATTTCCTGATGAACGAACTTCTTGTCTTAATGGAATATGATTGTTGAAACTTGATTTTGATCAAAAGGTCAGAGTTTGACTTTTCAGTGTGCTTTTGACCATTTTGCCCTTGTGAATGACTTTCTTGGAAAATTGTAATCCAAGACTTGAAACTTGATAGAAGCAAACCTGAGGGCCCAGGATGATCTTTTGAGAAATGAGAGGGTAAATTTTAGGGTACAACACCAGCGGTCCATCCATCCTCCTGAGACTTGCAGGAGTTCATCCTGATCCTTTACTAGGCCAAGACGTGTCCAAAACAGGCTAACCAAGTTGCACCGGTATTGGTAGAATTTTTAAAGTAAAAATTTTAGTTCACATATTGTTAATCAACTTGATGCATGCGTACATGTTCATAATCATGTTTGTGATTGTTTAGGACCCTTAGTTACAAGCTCTAATGCAGAAATTAAGTTACGCCATGGCTAGGGCAAAAAATGCGTGAACCTTCATATTTGGTGATACAAGCCGTGTTGGACGAAACTGATCCCACCATTGAACTCGCACGATCTAATATAGTTGATCTATGTTTTTCTTTGTCTGTTCTGATGGATTTTGCAAGTTTGGAGAAAAAAACTCAACAGAGATGATGGTGTTTTCCACCCTCTATGGTGGTCTGACTTTCAGGAGTGATTGTGTGGCATTTTTAAACATTCCAATTGGTTAACCCTTGATGCAAGGTCCCACTGGCGCTGACATTTTTCTGTTAATTCAAATATAAAGGTAGTCTTATTATTTAATGATATGATTGAATTTTAGTTAATGGACATACAACCTCCCCAGCGGTAGATGTAAGTGCACAAAGGAAATGGTATACCAGTGCACGGGTTCAATCTCTACCCCTGGTATTTTTCTTTATGTTTTCTTGTTCACAGATTTAGTGCAAGAACGGCATCGCGTTCACCATGCGTCCTCCTGCCATGACCTTCAGATCTCAAAAGGGCCAGATGCAACGCCCCAGATGTGCCCTCCTCATGGTGAACCCCAAGGAATCACCCTCACTGGATCCAGCGCAGGCCTTCTGGGCCTTGTCAATTTGGGGCTAGCAGTTTGTTTCTTACACCCCCCAAATTTCTATTATTTCAGGCCCATTTACTTCTTTTTATTTTCTTCTTTGTATTATTTCTATTATTTTCTTTTTATCAAATTAAAAACACAAAAATATTTTTTAAAATAAATAATTAAATTGATAAAATTTTATTTAATATTATTAATTATTTTATTAATCAATTTCATTAAATAAAAGTGATTTAGTTTAATTAGTTATTTAAATAATTAGGTTTTCTAGGCTTAAGTTAATCAAATTCTTTTTAATTAATTAAGTAAAATTAATTAGATATTTTTTAGAATTAATCACAAACATTTCTTTTTCATAAAAAAACACCAAAAGAACATCTCCTTTCTCGTCGATTCTAATGTTCCCTTTGATGTTATGTTTGCAAATTACTTTTTATAATTTATGTAACTGCTAATGGTTTGTAATAGTCTTAATTAGGGTTTACCTATTTCTTTCCCAGTTTTATGGCTTTGTACCCCCTTCCACGAAGCTCTGTAATAGTCTAGATTTATTTTTCTATAATTTACTGCTTTCCTTATTACTACTAGTTTAGTAGAATTGTATGGCAAGATTAAAACAAAACGCTAGAAAATCTAATCAAAGACAAAATAACTGAATCACAACACACTTTTCACACACGCACCTCTAGGGTAACCTCACTCGTCGCCTTCGGATGAAAAACAATCATGTCCCTCGAAGCGAGGGATACCACTAGCAAATACCCTCAGTTAAAAATCATCATAAAGATCATAGTCCCTCGATGACCCTTTGATGATGCCTTCGGTAAATTATCTTGTCGCTCGATGTTGCCTATGAATACATGATGATAGTCCCTTCGAATTGTTAAAGGTATCCCTATATGTTGCCTTTATGACTGTATGATGACCCGCACATGTTCCTCAAACATTCAACGATAGGACTTCCTACTAACTAATGGTAGGACAAAATTATCTAAAGGAGGAGGAAAAGAACAAAAGACTTTTGAGTAGGTGTAGCGGTAGAAATGTTAAGGTTAAGCTATTGGATTGACTTGACTCGTACAGATCAAATAAAAATATCGCCACCGCACTTTATTGTTTCCAAAGGAATGGGAAAAGAGAGAATAACCCAAAAAAGAGGGGGAGAGAATCTAAGTTCAGGGGTTGGTTATGCAAAGGGAATATATTAGCACCCTAAACATCTACGGTACTCCGCAGGAACCTCTTTGAATATCTGTGTATTTTGGCTATAAGAGTTGTATAAAAAATAGATGATGGAGATGAGAAAAGAAGTATTTTTTTATGATTTTTGCATCCACCGCGGTTGTGGACCTTTAGTGCCTACGTACCACCTTCCTTGCAATAGGGGATCAGGGTACTTGTAGTTCAACTTTTAAAAATTTTAAAACACAAGTGTGTTGGTTAATTTTAAGAGACGAGACATCATCGTCTTATCCGAGTGGAAGAATGTACTTACTACCCACAATTATGAGAAAATAGAATTTGCGTCATCTCAAAGTTGTGGATGGCTTGGATTTTAAAATCAATAAATCCTTACTCAACACGCAAGTGGAAAATATCTCACTTCACTATATATCGTAGAAGTATAGTAGCTCACATCACTAGAAAGATTGAAAAGAGTCTAATATTTTGAGAAACATTTTAAGGTAAAAAGCCAAAGTGGCAAAGATAGTTTGAATGAGATTGATTGGTTTTTAGTCTTCTCACAAAAATGTCAAAGTATTATTAAGTTGATTAAAGTTTGATTAAGAAAATGTTTTTTGAAAGTGCATGGACCTAAGTCCAAGTTTATTACGAAAGCGGTTCAAGTTTAGAAACAAGACGAGTTTTCAAAAGGAGGGAGAAGATTTTTGAAATTAAAGAAGATGGGAGGAGATAAAGGGACTATCCTAAAGTATAAGATAAAATCTAGGGGAAAGAACCATCTAACCAACAAGAAGCCAACACTTGACACAATGAGTCAATGTAGAATTCTCATCCTTTGGATTTGAAACCAAACAAGCAAAGAAAATAAACCTCTTAAGAAAACCAAGCTTCAATTACATTGAGTCTTTACAAATATTGGGCTGAGTAACGACTGTATACAGATGAATTCTCAATCACAAACAAAGCATGTAATCGCAATAACCTGCACACAAAGCAAACAAACAAATAACCCAATGTCTTGGGGGTAAACCCCAAGAGCTCCAGACGAAATAACAGTTGAGGTCATAAGGTCTCAAAGATAGGTCATGGTTTCTAATCCTAATTCCAAGAAGTCCACAATCTCCATAAATGCCAAGGATAGTAACCAAGTAGTCCAAGTAACATTAAAGTTTTTTATAGTTCAAGTTGATTATTAGGTATCTTCAAAAAGAAATGAAAATCTCAAGTGAGAAAAATAAAAATGACATAAAGATAAATGCTCAAATGAGCAAAGATGAAAATAGCATGAAATGAAAAATGCTAAAATAAATGTGCTTAAATTAAAGGCATAAAGTAAAAGCATAAAATAATGTCAATTGTTAGAAATTAGAGGTTAGTTGAATGACCATCTTGAATCTTACATTTGAAACTCATTAGAGGATTGATAAAACCAAATCCTCTCAACAACAAGTTTCATTTGCTTTTTGTCAAGTATATCATCCATTTAAAATTCTTAAGGAAACAATAAATGATCAATGATATTTAAGTGATTCACTTTGACCAAAGATTATGAAGATTCATTAGAGGATTGATAAGACCAAAGCCTCCTAACAATGGACCTCAAGGTTATTGGATCAAAGGATTCAAATTAACATACTTGGACTTACAAACACGGGTTTGGGCTACGAATGATCATTTCTCGAATCAGGACAAAATTTAGCGTTTTATTAAGCAATCGTAAGTGGACTTATATAGAAGTCGCACTTGTTTTGAGGTCGGTCAATAGAAATCTATGTACCATATGTTTTGAGAAATGTATGCAAATCATTCTCCAATAATACTTGGTATAATAAAGAAGGGGATAAGATCAAGAGGGATGGGGTAAGAATTAAACTACATTTGAACCAAAAATTTAATCAAACTATTATTAAAATCATTCATCTATTTTTTGTGGAGTAAACCACCATGGATCCAATGATGTTAATAAAGCTCGTGATTAAAATTTCATAGTCCAAGATCAGCCAGAATATATGCACAATAAAATTGTATATAATAATAAAGAAAAATGATTTTTAAAATGGTTTTAAAATAAAAATAAAAGGAGAAAATAACAACTATATTCAAAACATCCAAGAAAAATCAAATAAGACCATAGAAAAATAAAAAATGAGTTCAAATATTTATATAAATTTTTTGGTGATTTTTAAAAGTCAGAAACTACTTTTAATCTAATTAAAATTGTTCAAATAATTGGAAAAAAGATAAAAAATAGTAGAACTCAAAATAAAATTCTAAAAAAAATTCAGAAGGTCAGAAATAATGGAAATGATGCTGATGAATTTTTTCAGAATTTAAAAAGGCTCAAAAGTATTTTTTTTAATAATTAAAAACAAACCAAAACAAAGAAAAATTATAAAAAATACCAAATATAAAAACAAAATCATGAAAAAATAAAATTCAGAAAGAGAATATTTGAAAATATTTTTGTGAATTTTTTCACAATTTTTGAATCAGAAATGAATTTTCTATGAATTTTGGAAGTTTAAAACAATTAAAATATAAAAATCAGAAACAAAAAATAAATTCAAAAAATGTGGACTAATGGATGAGAGTCAAAACGCGTTAATATGTTAATCCAATGGATCAGACACGCTGTACATATCATGGTCTTTAGTGAATAAAGCATGGAATCATTAATTAAAGCAGATTTTGAAAGAAAAAAAAGTGTGACATGCTTTCATTAGTTGATAGATGACACGTTGGTTATCTTCAACCTCCAGCCACGAGATTTACAGGTCTATGAAACTGTAAAATTAGAACATAATACTGGTATCGTTCGCTTCGTCTCTTCAAGACGTTTCCAATGGTACCCTCGCGGAAAATTTATATAAGTTGTAACTCAGTCGTTTTGGAAGAGAAATTTTGAAAAGGGATTTAAAATTTCATGGCCAAAATATACTTCCAGTTAAAAACAAGTGTTGCAACTAGAATCAGGATGATAAGAGCTTCATAACAAGGTATCAAAGTTTGAGAGAATTGGTGAAGGAATCTACCTATTGAAGTTAAGTTGCAGAGCTCTGAAACTTGACTTGGCTACCACGATTTAGGGAGGCTTAGAGCTTAATTCTTCTTTTGTTAGCTTCAGTGAGGTTCAAGGAATGTGAATTTACAAAGAAAGTGGATTGAGAAAGGATGTAAGAGCAAATTCGAAATTGCATAAAATTGAGTTTAAGAGGGAGTTTGACAGGGTGATTCTGGCTCTTTAAGCTTGAGAAAATGAATGATATATGGTCCTCTATTTATAGGGAAACTGATTGAATGCTCAAGCATGTGGAATGATGGGATTTGGAGGGAAATCGTGTGAAGTTGCAAATAAGAAAAGTGTGACTTCTATTTTGATCAAAAATCATGCAAACCTTGTGTTTCAATGTGCTAATCACTTCTGGAAGTTCATTAAACATGATTAGAAGCAAAAGCGCGCAGAAAACTTGTATTTAGAAGCCAAATCAAGAATTTCAAATTCTGACTTGAGTTGAAACTTCAGTTTCAAGGTACCACTTTTGAACCAATGGCATTCTCAGCTCAAGAAGTCTTAAGACATGATTCTTGAAGCTTTAAAAAGATAAGATCACAAGCTTTATAATGTGCAAAGAATGGAATCAAATGGATTCCTGAGCTGAAATTTGCAATGAGTCAAATTTGAGAAAAAAAAAAGGTTGACTTTCTATACTTAGAAAATTTCTAAGTTTTTCTTCAAAAATGACCTATAATGTCTTGCATCCAAACATGGTCTTCCATTTGAAATTTTCTCTTGACCAAAAAATACGGCATGAAGTATATCTCTTGAATGGAATTTTGAGACTTGAACCATTAAAAATCTCCAAAAATTGAGAAAGTTATGACTTGTTGAAATTGGAAAAAATTCATAAGATGACATATAATCTTTTGCATCCTTAGGGCATCTTCTATCCAATTTCACACTTTGCACTTAAAATAAGGCATGAAGTTCACATTCTTAAAATAAATGTGGAAAAACAATGGGCTCAAGGAGATAAAAATTGACCAAGTTATGGTTCTTTGAAGTCACATAAGGGAAATTGATGGTTCATCTAGAGGACTTGTAATCTTTCTTCATTATCAAGTACCTTTCACACAAAATTTCCTTGAAACTTTTGAAATGATTTGTTGATATACATTTTAAAAGAAGCATGTCTTTGGAATCACTCAAAAATACCAAAAGATGAGAAAGATATACGCCCTTTGAATTCCAAAACCCTAGCTCCTGGAGCAACAAAATGCCTTGAGAACCGTTTTCAACTTTGACCAACCTTCTTGCACAAATATTTTTGTCATGTAAATATGAGTTATTGATGATGATAATGAGGAACCATAGCAACCATAACCACTTCCAAATATTGGGAATTGAGGAAATTATACAATTGTGATCAAGAAGTCAAGAGTTTATCCAACTAGGTCAACTTTCTTCAATCAAACCTTGTATCTTTTGACTATCTTTGACAACTTGAGGCCTGACGACTCATAATAGACTTTGTCATGATATTACTTCAAAAAATCTTCAATGATGAGGCTTGAATCTTAATGAAGCTTTTGTTTAAGAAGGCACGAAAATAGACTCATGAACCTGTAGATCAACTTGATGGAAAGTGTTGTGCTCTCACTTATAACATCATCAATTAGGGGAAAAAATCATTGTATTTATTAGCTAGAAGTTAATAAAAATCAAACATAGATGTTAACAAAAATACAAGTAAAGGTGCTTGGTGATTCCCCATGAGCAAAGCCAAAGATAAGGAGAGGAACCAAACCCTAGTTTGTGATCTTGTTGCATTGTGATGGTATGAAATAATGGAGGAATCTTAGGGGGGGGGGGGATTTGGGTAGAACAGTGAAGAATGGAAAAACACGAGAAGGGGAGTTGAATTGAGATTAAAACTTAAAATTAAAGACATGTTAGTTATCCTGGTTCATTTGAACTCAAACTACTCTAGTTCACCCGCCAAGGTGATTTCACCTATCTCAAACGAGGTCTTAATACACTAATCAAACTTGATTACACAAATACAATGACAACTGTCAATGTCTTCTTGAGTCTAAACCACAACCCGGTTTTCTCAAGGAATTACAAAGTAATAATTGAAGGGCGTGTACAAATATGTTTTTTAACAAAATCAATATCACAAAAGTGATGTATTACACAATATAGGAGCACAAGGTATAACTGAATAGTTATGTTTTTTCTTTTTTGTGCACAACCGTTATTGTTGTGTGTTTTGATATCTTCTTCACGTCTTCTTTAAATAGGCAATGCATGATAGACATATGAAGATGCTTTTGGAAGGTTGATGAAATGTAGTTAATGTTCATTCTGAAAGTGAAGATTTTGTCTTGATTCAACCGTTACTTTTGATTTACCGTGAATAACATGTAACACTTCAGAACATGCTCACATCAGAAGATGAATATTACTATTGAGAATTCTTTACTTTCCAGAGCTTTACATATCAGAATATCAGAGTTCTTGTTTCACAGCGTTGGTGCATTCAGAAGTTATAACATAGAACATCTTCATTTAGCATTTTAAACGGATTTGCTTCTAGGTATGTTGTGTCTGAACAGATCTTCAAAATGAAACTCTCTTATCTTCTTACATCAGAACTTCCAGGGATGTAGAACAAAACTATGTTCTAGAAGATATGTTCTTTATATATATCATGTGTTTGTTATCATCAAAACTCTTACGGGGATGTAGAACCAAACTATGTTCTAACAATCTCCCCATTTTTGATTATGACAAAAACTTGTATGTTTTGATAGAATACTTAAAGAACACAAAGCATATAAGTCTCCCCCTGAGTTGGATACTCAGATGGAAAAAAAAACTTCCCTGAAGATAGAGCTTTGAGAAGGATTCAAAATATCTTACATTCTCCCCCTTTTTGTCAAGAATCAAAAAGTAGTAACAACATGAGAAAAATCAGAAGATTAAGATGAAGCAATTAGCAAAAGAAAAACTTTTTTTAGATCTTCTGAGTTGTCTTTTCTGGATGGGATCTTCATATGTTTCTGTAATGTTTGTGACATCATCTTCTGTATTTGACTTAGATTCTTCTGATGATGTGTCCTCAGTACTATTACCAATAGTTCTAGAGGCAATAATATTTCCTTTCTGATTACCTCTGAAACCCGCGTATCCTCAAGATTTAAATTCCAGGCTTTGGAACATATGCTTTATTCCTGTCATGTGTAGAGAGCATCCAGAGTCCAGTTGTTAAAACTGGTGTTTCAACCTTACTATTAAAAATATATACAACATAAATGATTTTATCCTTTGGTACCCATATCTTTTTGGGTCCATGATTGTTAGAGTTTCCAACATTCTGTTTGAATTTTGGTTTAGCAGAAAATGCATTACTAGTATATTTTATATCATGTGTATGTCCATAGGTGAGGTGAGAATAAAGAGGTGTGTGTTTTATGACCATATCCTTAACTTTCTTAGGTTGATATACTTTATCCTTGTATCTTATTCCTTTCCTGCCATTTCTGCTAACTCCATAGATCATTGAAGCCATTTTGCTCCTATCTATGTTTTTAGCAAGAAATTTTTGAATGCTATGATCATATTCGAGTATGATCTTATCAGAGTTACTAGAAACTTCTGAGATATTTTCTTTCTAAACCTTTTGTAATTTATTTTCGAGTTTAGAAATAGTTTCTTTAAGCTCAGAGTTTTTTGTTCTCGGTTTCTTAGTTTCCTCGGAGTCAGAAATAATATCCTTTTCAGGTTCTTGTTATTGACTCGAAGTTGCTGATATCTCTAAAGAATTTCTGACAGACTTTCTTCTAATTGAGATCTAGAAAGGTTAGAGAATACCTCTTCTACCTATGATTCTGATTCTGATTCAGATGATCCAGAGTCATCTGATAAGTTGGCCATTTGAGCTATAATGGTTGGTTTATCTTCTGATTCTGTTTTAGCTTCAGAAGATTCTGAGTCATCCCACATTACCATAAGACTTTTCTTCTTATCTTTGGAGAACTTCTTTTTAGGAATTTCTTTTTGTAGATTTGGACAGTTGCTTTTGTAATGGCATGTTTCGTTGCATTCATAGCAAACAATGTCTATGTTACTTGATTTTCTGTATCCAGAAGATGATTCAGAATGATTTCTCGTTCTTCTGGAAGTTCTGAACTCCCTCTGTTTGTGCTTCCACAGATGATTAACTCTTTTGGAGAGAATATATAGTTCGTCTTCTTCTGACGAGGATCCACCATAGTTTTCTTCTTTTTCGTACAAAACTTTAGGTTTATACTTTTTATTAGATTTAAGAGCGATAGACTTACCTTGCTTCTGGGGTTCATCTTCTTCTAGTTTTATCTCATGACTTCTCAGGGAGATGATAAGTTCTTCAAGAGAAATTTTATCCAAATCTTTGGCTAGTTTTAATGTTGTGACCATGGGTCTCCATTGCTTGGGTAAACTTCTTATGATTTTCTTTACATGATCTGCTATGGAGTACCCTTTGTCCAGAACTTTCAATCCTGCAACCAGAGTTTGAAATAGTGAGAACATTGTCTCAATAGTTTCTTCATCTTACATTTTGAAAGCTTTGTACTTCTGGATGAGTGCAAAAGCTTTGGTTTCTTTGACTTTCATTTTGCCTTCATGCGTCATTCTCAAGGAGTCAAACATATGTTTTGCTGATTCTCTATTTGTGATCTTCTCATACTCTGTGTATGAGATAACACTCAAGAGAATTATTTTGGCCTTGTGATGATTTCTGAATTATCTCTTTTGATGATCTCTCATTCTTTTTCTGACAATCTTCTGACCGTTTTTGTCACTAGGGTGAATATAGACATCAGTCACCATATCCCATTGTGATACGGTGGAAGAACTGGCTTGAGGTTTTGCGTTTGTATTCGCACTTGTTCGGTTTAGCAAGAGTCGCCACCGACTTTTTATTTATCCTAAGGAAAGGTCAAAAAGCACAGGAAAGACCTTTGAGATGTTTTCGTGGGTTCGGGGGGTAGATTATGAAAAGGGAAGGTGCTAGCACCCTTTTCATCCATGGTTATCCATGGGCTCTTAGTTACTTGTTTTAGATCACTTGCCTTTGCTTTTCAATTGTGTGAGATGGGGCTTTGTGTGTGTGGTTTTGAAAATGTTTTGAAAAAGATGCCTTGTCTAGGCAACCATTGTAACAATTCTTTACTCGAATGTTTTACAAAGGTGTTTGTCTTTTTGAAAAGATGTTTCAATGTTTTTGAAAGTTGTTTTGAAAGTTGTGTTTGTGAAGTGTGTTGTAAATGGCAAGTGTGTTTTGCAAGTTTGATCAAGTAACTAAGAGTTGTCTACCCTATTTTACTCAAAGATCTTTCTCATGTTTTAACCCTTTTAACAGTGTTGTTTCACCATTGTATTTGGTGAACAACCTTGTGTTAGGATGTTAACGGGACGGGCGCGGGTCATCGTACAGACCATGAATGCAATAGTGTCAAGTGTCTTTGGCAATTTTCTTGAGGGACTATGATCATTTTTAGGCAACAAGATAGCGTCATCGAGGGACTATGATCATTTGATTTGTTTTTGTTTTGCCAAAGAAACTCAACATGCAAACATGGCCCATTTTTGAAGGCAACAAGTGGAGGAACCCTAGGGGTGCAAGTGTGAATTGTGTATTGATTGTCATGCATTTGTCTTGTATTAGGTTATCTAGCGGTCGATTTTGAATCTTTGCATACAAACCCTAATTACTATACAGTACATAGAAAGCAATAAATTGTGGGAATTTAAAGTCTAAGCTATTACAAATAAGTATCCGGGGATGGGGGTAAAAATGTTTACAAATGGGGATGAGTCTTATCAGGATAGTAATGTCCAAATAATATTTACAACCAAATCGAATCGCATTCTCAATGTAAAATATAGCAATGTATAAGAATAAAAGAGAATCAAAAGGATTGTAAAATGTATGTGATTATTTGCAAATGATGCAAATATTAACCTAATGTATTTATTAAGTATTTATATTATTTATTTTTGTGTTTTTTGTTAATGTTTTATATACAAGAAATTTATTTAACTCAAAACAAAAAGATTATTTATGTATTTTTTGTTAATGTTTTAAAAGAAACTTATATAAAAAGTTTAACTAAACAAAAATTTTAAAACAAAATATATCATTTCTATTTACCAAAAGGAATTTAGATTATATAAAAAAAGAAAAATAAAGTAAAAAAAGTATTAGTTATAAACATAAAAAAAAGAAATAAATGGGTTTGATGTTACATGTTTGGGTCCAAACAAACAAACAACAAATTCAGAAAGGGGGGTGTATGCGCCAGATTGCATTGGGCTTAGGGGTTCTCTTCAAGGGACAGGCCTAAAGGTTTAATAAGTTTTTGTTTAGGGTTCACATTGTTTCGTTCAGAATTAGGGTTACACAATTGATGAGCGGCGTCGTTCCCTTCTTCTTCATCTCTTCCTCGCTCTCGAACATGAACTTCTGACGCCTCTCTTCTCCTCAGCTTCCAGACGCCGCCATCCATATTCCCTTCCCGTGTTCATACAAGCAGTGATAAAGAAAAGGTAGCATTTTCTTCTTCTAACCATTTTTTAGGGTTTTTCGGATTTGCATGTTATTGATTTTTCTACATGTTATTGATTTTTATGTGTTATTTGGTTCGTGAGGTATATCAATAGATTGAAGGAGAAGAAGATGATACCTTTGGGGAAAGGACGGAGAGTGGACCGGCGGTATCCTCAGGCGGCCAAGGCAGGGAGCTCGTGATGTTGGCTTTTCTGGTTTGTCTGGTACCCTCGTATCTTTCTTTTGAACGGTTTTATGATGGATATCTGAAAACCCTAGAGCTGAGTTCCTCTCTTCTTTTCTTCTTCTGATTGTTTGCCTCTGAGTTTGATGATGTTGATTCTGAGTTGCCTATTGTTATGCTTCTGAGTTGCTGATATGTTGGCCCTATGACGAATTTGATTCTGAGGGTTTTTAGGTTTGCTTGATCTTGAAGGCAGGTTGAATGTTTGTATGGTTTTTTGGCCCTGTGATGAACATGGTTCTAAGGGCTTTTGTTTTTGTTGTTTGGATGTTTGGTTTGGATTTGTGGTGAAGGTTATGCAGGCTACTGAGTTGTCCTGAGGTTTATGCAGGTTTGAGCTTTTTGCTTGCTTGTGTTTGACAGGCTTGGAGGGTTTATACAGATTTGAGCTTTTTTGCTTGTGTTTGACAGGCTTGGAGGGTTTATACAGATTTTGAAACTGAACGAGCTTTGGTTTGTTGTTCAGGCAGGCATGAGGCTTGAAGCAGTTTTGACAGATTTGTGAGTTTGTTGTTTTAAGGAAGGTTTGTTATGCTTGTGCTTTTGTTGTTCACAAGTTTGAAACAGGCTTGGGGCAGGTTAGCAGGCTTGTGCTTTTGTTGTTCACAGCTTTGTGTTATTTGTTTCTATGTGTATTCTGCCTCCCTTCTTAACAGTGTTGATCTGTTATGTTTTTGTCTTAAGCCTGCCCACTGTAAGCCTCTACTTCTCTCTCTCTTTTCTCTTTCCACAGATAAAAGCATTTTTTATTGCTTAAATTGTACTTTTTTCTGAAAAAGTGTTGGTTGGGAAATGATGAAGGGATTTTGACAATATTGCTTGCTTGTTACTTTAGCTTTCCTCTGCATCTTGTACTTATCTCCCAGATTTTCTGCATTACTTTGATATCTTCTTTGGACAGTTTTGACAGCTTAGTTGACATTTTGACAATGCAATTTGGTTTTGGAATTTCAGTTTGGTTTGCCTTTTCAGTTTGCAATTTGGTTTGAAATTATGCAGCCTTGTATTTTGCTTAAATGATTTGTATGCTTGCAACATTTTACTTTCCCTCTTTGTGAACCAAGAAGAGAGTCTTCTTGCGATTTGCAGAGAGGACGAACAAACTGATTCCGGCCAACACTTTTAATGATGAGTTTTAACTATCTGTCTGAGAATGCTTTTCCAAATTCATCTGTGTTTGACTTCTTTCTTTTTTGTCTTTGCAGATAAATATCAGTTGAGCAAAGGGGAGCAGCAGTAGAAGATGAAGACTTCAAGAAATTTGGGATATAGATTTAATTTATTTTTAATCATTGTAATAACATTATTGTAAACACTGTAAATAAATTTACAGTATTCAAATAATACTTGTAACAAACGATTGAAAATGAATAAAAATCCTTTTTGTCAGATATTTCTTTTAATTCTTCTGCAATTGCTTATTTAATTATTTAAATTTCTTAAGTCATAATAATTGGAAGTTATCCCAATAATCTAATCTTTAGAAATTATAAATAATCAATAAACACTGTAGTCTTGCAACTTCGCATTAACCAACAATACGCCAGTCATTCCAAATAACCATATGTATTGCACAGTCAAACAAAACAAATGTCCATACGTCTTTCATTTCACTGATTAAACCAACACTTCAAACTCTCAATCAGAAGCCTCAACCCATATCCCAGATGTTTAGACTTTGAGAAACAAACAGAAATCTTGAACAAACGTCAAAACCATGTGGCAGCCAATTAAGACACTGTGGATTCAAATTCTTCTGAAAATGCGCGTGCAAACCCTAATTCTTGATTTATTGTCAAAGAAGCGCCTGCCTGATCAAACCCTGAGCCAAACTCAACTAAATCACTAAAAACCCTAATAATTTGCTTGGACTGATTCAAAAGTTAATGGAAACCCTAATTTTGTTTGACTGTTAAGAAAAGTCTGTTTGACCGATTCTTAAGCCAATCTGAAAAATCAGGAAAAGCCCGAAGCTATGATTTCTTGTGGAAAAGAGAGGGAAAAATTTGGGGTACAACACCCATAGATCAGCATCATGAGCTAGAAAGAAACTTCTGATTATGTCTTTCCAGTAATCAAACTTTTCATCGTCAAATATTAGGGGTTTGCAGCTGATTCTGTTTTTCTCATCATGATAATCATTGCTGATGATCTGACTCGGTCCCACCATAGTGTTTTTCTTGCTTGGATCTTTTTCTGACACGGTTAAGTATTTGTACTCAGAACCAGGCGCTCTGATGCCAATTGAAGAATGGAAAAACATGAGAAGGGGGTTGAATTGAGATTAAAACTTAAAATTAAAGACACGTTGGTTATCCTGGTTCATTTGAACTCAAACTACTCCAGTCCACTTGCCAAGGTGATTTCTCCTCTCTCTAACGTGATCTTAATCCACTAATCAAACTTGATTACACAAAGACAATGACAACTGTCAATGTCTTCTTGAGTCTAAACCACAACTCCATTTTCTCAAGGAATTACAAAGTAATAATTGAAAGGAGTGTACAAATATGTTTTCTAACAAAACAATATCACAAAAGTGATGTATTACACAATAGAGGAGCACAAGGTAGAACTGAATAATTATGTTTTTTCTTTTTCGTGCGTAGTCATTATTGTCGTGTGTTTTGATATCTTCTTCACGTCTTCTTTAAATAGGCAATGCATGAGAGACATACGAAGATGCTTTTGGAAGGTTGATGAAGTGTAGTTAATGTTCTTTCCAAAATGAAGATCTTGTCTTGATTCAACCGTTACTTTTGATTTTCCGTGAATAACATGTAACGCTTCAAAACATGCTCACATCAGAAGATGAATGTTACCGTTGAGACTTCTTTACTTTCCAGAGCTTTACATATCAGAATATCAAAGTTATTGTTTCACAGTGTTGGTGCATTCAGAAGTTGTAACATAGAACTTCTTTATTTAGCGTTATACACGGATTTTCTTCTAAGTATGTTGTGTCTGAACAGATCTTCAAAACAAAACTCTCTTATCTTCTTACATCATAACTTCCAAGGATGTAGAACAAAACTATGTACTAACAGATCATTTCTCATCTTTTATGCTTCTTACATCAGAACTTCTCTGCATATTAAAATGCTTTATCAGAGAGCATATATGTTCTTTATATATATCATGTGTTTATTATCATCAAAACTCTTACAGGGATGTAGAACCAAACTATTTTCTAACAAACAATAGGTAGATAGTTCTTAATCACTTGCTCGCGAACAATTCAAAACATTTTTCACACCATACACTTATCTTCTGAAATATTTTCAAAAAAAGCAAACACTTCGTATGCATTCTCAAAAATACGGAAATCATTATAAAGTTTGCCGCACTTAGGCATTTTTCAAAATATTTTCAAAAACACACAATCACAAAGCATTCTCAAAAGTGAGCTAGCGATTAAGAGACCATAGATAACTACGGATGAAAAGGGTGCTAACACCTTCCCTTTTCATAACCTACCCCCCTTAATCGGAAAATTCTCAAAGGTCTTTCCTGTTCTTTTCACCCTTTCCTTTATTGGATAATAGAAAAGTTGGTGGCGACTCTTGTTATCCGCAACATTTGCGATAAAACGCAAAACCAAAAGTAAGTTCTCCCACCGTATTACAAACATGTTTATGCTAAGTTAGTTTTACCAAACACCATCCCAATCACAAAAATAGAGAATTAACAGTAATAAAAATAGGGGGTTTCGAGTTTTAATGCAAAAAATATTAAAAGGTTATTCTGAAAATAATATGAATGCTGATAAGTTTTGTTATAGAATCCCCTAATTCGCTACATTTGATGTTTGATGCATTGCATAATTAATATTCTTGTTATTACTCCATGATGGATTAACAAGACCATTGTACTTTCAACAAGCATTATCTATTGTAATTGTGATCAAACTCTGGGTCTTTCAACAACGATTATCTATTGTAATTGTGATCAAAGGTAATTTATGTTTTACATAATTTGCTGCTGATGGATTTCGAACCCAGTACCTAATTGTATATATCACAATAGTTTATAAGTCTAACCATTGTGAAATGAGGTGCGCGTCCTGCCTTTCAATAATAGTTTCTAGACCGTGGTAGAAACACCGAACTTACAACCATATGCTACTTAACAACAATATAAAACGTATGATGGTACCCCTATTCCAACTGTTGTGAAAGGGGTTTTCCATAGTAATGTTCATTATTGGGATTATCCATAGTATTACCATGGAATCCCCCACTAGAACTAGGTAATGCAACAACTTGTCGAGAAAGTTGACCAATTTTCATCTCCATATTTTTTATGGATGCATCATGGTTCTTACTTATGGTTTCATATTGTTTGCTTACTTGTTCAAATCTATTTTGAGTTGCTTGGATGAACTTTTTAGGTGATTTGGAGCTTGTTGAACATTCTGGTTTGCGGTTGGTGTTTGATTATTGCTCCACTTGAAGTTTGGGTGATCTTTCTAACCTGGATTGTATATGTTGGAATATAGATTATTCCTCTGAAAATTTTCAAACCGAGTTTCTTTGGTAGAGCCCTATGTGGTGCACGTTTCGTTTTTAAGTACTCCTCCACAAAAATCACATCACTGTGCCTGTACCTGACTCATGTTAGCTTGATTTAGGCTACTTTCAGCTAGCCTTTTATTTAACAATTCAATTTGGGCTAATAAGGCAGTATGAGCATCTAAAGTTATTATACCTTTCAACATACTTGTAGCTTCAGTCTTAACAGCTCTTTCACTTTTGGAGCAGTATTCATTCAAACACATTTTTCAATCAAATCCCTTACATGAGGTTCGATCATTAACCTGATGGTGCCTCCCATAGAAGCACCTACCAAAATCCATGTTTGCATCATGAGACCTTTGATAAAACTCTACATTTGTCCATTTTGTTTAGGTTATGATTTGGGCACCTGCATAATAATAATTTAAATCTTTCCCATGAATCATACAAAGATTATGTATCTTGTTGCTCAAAATTCATGATTTCTACTTTCCTTTCAATGAACTGTGTATTGGTAAATAATCGTCCAAGGAACTTGTCCTATAGATTTTTCCATGTTCCAATGGTACCATTAGAAAGTCATAGTAACAAACCTTTTTCCCTTCCTATCAATGAGAATCCAAACAACCTCAACTTTACCCGATCTTCAGTGACTTTAAGTGGTCTTCATATGGAGGTTGTTTCATGGAAGGGACCAATATGTTCCCAAGGATCCCTAATTACATTCCCATCAAAGGTATTGTCACATAAGCCTGAAAGAAAGAAAATTGATATCAAAGTTAGCAGGGTTAGCGGGTATAAAACCTCTCAAAATTTATCCTGCGTCGATTCTCTAGCAGTAGTCCCCCATAGTTTGGGGTGGTGGTACGTCTGCCTTTGTTGTTTCTTTGTCTGATTCACTTTATGAAGAAACACTTAAATTCTCTACTTCTACTTCATGTGCTAGAGTAGTTTCCCTAGCAGCTTTCTGATTTTCTCGTGCGGTCCTTTTGATTTCTGGATTAAGTGGTATCAACTCTGATCCTGAACTGTGCATGCACAAACAAAATACCTTAGTAGTAGTGCGTAACAAAAATAAAAATAAAAACAAGAAAATAAAACAAAAATTAAAATTTAAGAAAAAACGTTGCACAAGCGTTACCTTATTGAAATTACCAACAATCCCTGGCAATAACGCCAAAAAATTGATTTCTCGGCAAGTGTACCGATAATGTCGCAGTAATAAAAATATCAATCCACAGAGACTACTATTTAACAAGACAAATTAGGATTGATTTACCATGATTGGAATATGTGATGATTATGAATTCCTGAGTTATTTAATAAAGTATTATCTATTTGATTTAATTGTAGAATATTTTTATGCCTTCCTGATCGGATAAATTAGGATTGATTTACGGTTAACAACCAGCTAGACCGCGATTGTTAAGGTTTTTATATAATTAGAATATAGTAGATATCACCTAGGACTAGGGATACCCTATAGTTACTTGATTTAACCCTTGATAAAATAAAGGCTTGACTCCATCAGATATCTATAAGGACTTGAGATTTATGATGTATGGTTAAAGGTTTTCCCACTAAGTACTTAGGGGAAGATAATCTAAAGGGATGGTAATTAAAGGATATGAACTTGTTGAAGAGGTCAGGATTCAAGATAGTTACAGGGAAAATTATACACCTTACCCTAGAATGCTCCTCATATCTGTTAAAAAGCCATTTTATATTTCTGATTTTATTTAAGTGACAATATGAAAACCATAACCCCAAATTAATTTTTTGTTTAATTGAACTATTAATTAACTCAATAATTGCAAGCAGTCCTTAAGATCGATATCTTGGGAATTTCCCATTATTACTGCAAGGCAAAAATAGTACACTTTCTATTTTTCCTATCACGTTTTTGGCGCTGTTGTCGGGGACTACCTAGTTATTGAGTGTAAGTTGAGTTCAATTAGAATTTTGTTGCTCTCCAACTAAAATTCCTTTTATGTAGTTTTTATATTTTTGTTATTAATGATTTTTCCTAACCTTTGCATGTGAGGAAACCCTCAGATGAATTTCATTTTGTTATACAGGTTCGTAAACAAAACCAGAAACTATGGGTGAAAACCCACCACCACCAGAGAGACTTCTTCGGGATTACGGAGGAGAAAATGCTCCAGCAGGTCGGTTGACTATTGTGAATCAACCAGTCAATTTTGCAAATTTTCAACGACAACCTTCAACCATCCGCCAGCTCAAGAACAAAGCTTTCACTGGAAAGATCAATGAAGATTCCAACCAGAATTTGCAGATATTCCTCACAGTTGTACCCCAAAATTTGCCCTCTCATTTTTACTCAATACATGTCCATTGAGATCTTCAATTTGCCCAAGGTTTCCCAAGAGTTGACCAGACAAACTCTCCCCTCAGACAGTGTACCCTAAATTAGGGTTTCTATTTTCATCAAGATGGGTGGACCAAAAAGGTCTCCTATTCTCTCCATGGTCTTAATATTATCTCAAGACCCCACATGTCAAGTTTCATGCCTTGCACAAGAAGTTTGCCCAGCCAACTGCTCAGATGCTTGAGAATCGACTGTACTAGGTCAAAAGTCAACTGTGGTCCACATACAGTCAAACCTCAAGATTTTTGGTCAACATCAACATTTTGAATTTATATCCATCATTTGATCAAGGGTTGATCATGATTCCTTAAGGAATGCTCCAAATTCATCAAAACCCAAAAGTTGCTAAATTAGGGTTTCTTAGTAAAAGCCAACCCAACTTTGACCAGGCATAACTTCTTCATACTTTATCAGACATTTTCCATCCAAAGCTCATTTTGAAGAGGATACAATTCCCTATAACTCATCTTAATCTCACAAATTCATAATATGCACTCACAAAAAGATATAAATTTTGACATTATAGGTCCTTTTGAAAAGTCAACAAAAACACCTTTTGGGTCAAAGCTTCATACATGAACATGGAAGACTCAATTGAGATGAGACCAAAAGGGTTGCTTAGGGGACATCCTAAGATTTCTAAAAAGTCCAAGAAAATCCTCCTAGGGTAAAAATTGAGAGAGTTGTCATTGTCAAAGTTGGCAATTTTTGGAAAATTGTCAAAAGTCAACATTGATCAAATTTGCATTTTTTCCAAATAGGCCCATGTTTTCTTGCTTGAAACATGTTTCTAATAGGACCCACGACCCCTGAGCTCATTCACCACTTATTTTATTATTTTTATCATTTATTTTGATTTTTTATTCATTTAAATAAAAATAAATCAAATTAAATGGTAAAACAATGAAAACAAATCAAATCTTGGGATTTTTGTGCACATTTTGAGTCCATATACAGCTAACATGCCAGCCAATTCGTGCAAAGTGGATTTGGATTGAAAAAGATTGGATTGAAGCTTGTTTTAGAAAGATATCATACATGAAGAAAATCAAATTCAATTTTCATAATTCTCAAAGATATGATACAATTTTGTTGACCTAATTCAGTCTACTATAAGTGCATAATAATTCCAGATCAAAAACAGAAGGATTGGAGGCGTGAAACAGCAAGAAAGAAACTCAAAAATTTGGACAAAAGTGGGAGATCAAAATCCATATTAGAGCCATCATCAAGGAGTTTCAAGCATATCAATCGATTCTTGGACATCCTAGGAAGCTAATAACATCATTTGCAAGCCTTAAAGCATCTAGAAATCGTCCCCAAGAGCATCACGGTTTTCACTAAGAACTCAAATTCGATTTCTATGATTTACGCGTTATAACTGTATTTTTCCCATATATTTGTGTTCATCATCATGTTTGCAATGTTTCTGGATAGTTTGATTTAAGTTACAGTGCAGGAATAAGCTTTTGCCATTGCTAGGGTTTCGTGCTCCAATTTGGGGTTTTGTGATTTAAGCAAAATTATGCCTAATGATGGATACCATAGTGGTCAGGGCTTCACACCCAGTTGATCCATAGTTTCCATTGCAATTTATATTACGTGTGTGAGATTATTGAATGTAACAGGGTTATACCTACAAACAAATGTCTATAGGTAAAAGTTACAGGCCTAAGGCGACGGAGAAAGGGAAGAAGACAATGCGTGTCAGCCAACCATTCGCCCGTTTGAATTTTGCGCGTTTGGAAGCAGCTTCTTTTATTTTTCTTATATTATGTTTTATATTCATTATGTTAACAAGTTAACAACGCAACGTAGATGGTTGGGAGACACGCCTTTGATGCACACATCCTGGGTTCGATCCCAGGCGTGTGCATTTTATTATTTTCCTAATTATTTTAGGAAAATCCCATGCTTCGCTACCTCACATGCCTTCCATACACACTCAATGTATATCCATTAGATGCACTACTGGCCAGATCTCATGCTTCTCCAATGAAGGTTCATGGTACTCCTCCAAGTCAATGCTACACCAGATCCCAAAGTTGATCGGGCCTGGAGCTTAATGGGCCAAAGAATTTCAGTTCCACACCCCCCTAGATTTGCTAACAACAGGCCCATTTGGTTATTTTTACTATTTTTCTTTAATTTCTTTTCTTTAATTATTTTGTTTTTTTTTTGTATCAATACAAAAATTATTTTATTAAATTAACAAATCAAAAATCACAAAAAGATTTATTTTCTTAATAAATATTTTTTATTTTTTTTAATTAATTAGTTTAATTAATTTAGGGCAATTTTAATTTCTTTCATAATTTAAAAATAATTAGACTTAGGATTTCATTTGTACATAATTTAATTAATCTTTCTCAAAAAAAAAAATACACAAAAATTATTTTTCTCATAAAATACTTTTTTAATTTAATTAGTGAATTAGGTTAATTAACTTCTTTCATAATTAAAAACAATTAGAAATTAGGTTTAATTAATTTATAATTTAATTGTTTTCTCAATAAAAATCCACAAAAATTTCTTTCTCTCAATTAGGGTTTTAAGTTATTAATTACCATCCTCGTATTTAATTTGTCGCGCGCTTGTTAATTATTTTTTCCATTATTTTGTAACTGTTCAGGGTTTGTAATAGTTTAATTAGGGTCTTATTTCTTGCTTTAAATCCCCGATTTTTGGTTATGTAATTAATCACCCTCCCTGAAGCCTTGTAATAGCTAGGTTTTACTTCCTCGCACTTTTAATTTCCGCAATCTTTAACTGTCTAGATGCATGGCTAATAGGATTGTATGGCAAGAATGTCTGGGAAATTAAAATGGTAGATCACCTAATGTGCAAAGATTAAATAACTGAAACAAATTATATGCACATATTTACTCATAGGGTTTACCTCACTTCGGTTGCCTTCGGTAAACAATCATTAAGCATAGAAGATTTTAGTGATTGCCCTTCAGTCTAAAGAGATCAAATTGTCCCATTCGAATGTTGCCTCGTAAATGTTGCCTCGGAAAGATCTTAAGACTCTAGGGTTATTACTAAAGTTTTCTAACTATTGCTTTGGTAATTGTACTTGTCCCTTTCGAATGTCCCTTACAACTCTAAATATTTCTAAGAATTTGTCACCAAATTAGGCACCATCCTACACTTCGCATCTGTCAAGCACCTATAGACAAATGGGAAAGTCGAGTCTGCAAACAGGGTGATCCTGCAAGGTCTTAGATGAAGGTAGGACAAAACTAAAAAGAGATGGGTCAAAGTTGGCCTATCCCACAATAACTCACTCATCCACCAGAGAGACTCCCTTCCGACTAGCTTTTGGAACTGAGGTCGTCATCCCAGTCGAGATCAAAGAGCCCTCCAGATGAACAGAAGCTCCCCTCCACAAAGAGATTAACAATGTAAGGTTAAGAGAGGAGCATAACCTTGTCGAGGAAATCTGAACGGGGGAGGCCTTACGAGAGGCCTCCCTCAAACAAAAAATTTCCATACGATATGACACCAAAGTCAAACAACGTGAATTCGAAGTAAACAACCTAGTCTTAAAGAGAAATCAAAAAGAATCTCATAAAGGCAAGCTCTCCATAAACTGGGAGGGCCCATATTTCATCCATGCAAAGACGGGGAACAGAGCCTACTACATGGAAAACCTACACGGGTAATAACTTGCTCGACCTTGGAATGCCGAAAAACTAAGACAATATTGAAGTTAAACCACTGACACATTCGGCGTGCTTCAATGAAACAACGAGCGCAATCTGCCTGACCACATGTGCATACCCAGATACAAGCATGGCATCCAAATTAAACAAAGAGGCAAGTCTCTACTCTTTTTACAAAGGGACTCTTATCCCTACTTGGAAAACTTGAATGAGTTCCACCGGCGTCGTACCATGATGGCAGAACACCCATCTCACGATGGGAAGTTCACGCCGCCGAGCTCGGGCCCCAAAAATGAGGCATGAGTTTTGGCCCATGCCCAGAGATAACCCTAGCTGATCAACCAGTGTCCCTATACTGGAAAACCTCAAACACTAACGAGAAAAACCCCCAAACTCTTGATCAAAACAAGTGTCTCGAGCCAACGAGCATACAAATACGCAAGCATTCCACAAAGATCAATAAATCATGCAAAACTAAGTTAAAAACACTTACATAATACTGATTAAAATAAGACGAGCACCATGGTTGAAAAATTAAAGAGCGGCCACGGAGGTCGCAATTATCAAAACATTACATAAAGAGAGCATGTAGCCCCTATTAAAAATGCGAACAAATGACCATGAGGACCACAATTGTTTGAATATTATATAAAATGGGAAACACCCTCGAAACAGATTACAACAAAGAAGTGAACAGGCCAAAACAAGAAGCAACAACAAGCTGGCCAGACAAAGGGTTGATATCCCTCCTCATGAGTTTGTTCCTCTTGGACGGGTTCCTCTACTAATCCGTCCTCTTCAAAATTGAGGTGGTCGGGTACGACAATCTTCCCATCCTCCACATGGTAAAGGAACCCCATCCCAGCTGTGTTCAACTCCACACTAGGATTGACCACTCTAAGCTGCGCCATAACATTAATAAAGCTCCCCTCAGCGTTGGTCAAACCATCACCCACGACCAATTGAAGGAGAGCAACCAACTCTTCTTGGGTCTTCAGACCCTTGGCTTCATCTAGTTTATCCTCAACGGGATCCATATCTTCCCTCATATTTGCGACTGTATCCTCAAGGGACTTCTTTTCCAACGCAAGAGTCTTATGCTCCTCAATCGATTTGGTCAGGCTCTCCGACAATGCTTTGTTGGAGGGTTTCTTCTTATTGAGCTTCTCCTCGAGGACCGCCACCTTGGCCTCGGATTTCTTCAACTCAGACTCCTACAAAGATCCCTCCTCATCATACACAACTACCATTCTGAGGATCCTCATCAGAGCACCAGCATATCGGGCCAGCATCGAACACTTGCTTGGGCGATCCATCTCCTCGAGCACCAATCGTTAATCTCAATGAACCTACAAAGAGGAGCTTTCAAAGAAGTACTTGTCATGAAATCAAGGGGGAAGTTTAAACTTACCCTTTTCCTGTTTCCCAGTCAGGTCGACAACACCCTTGCATGTGATCTCTTGAACCTCAAGGACACCTACTGAGGAGAAGGATTCCTGACAGCCTGGCCAGGTGATGATGTCCTAGAACCAGTCTAGAGAGCAATCCTTGTGTCTACTTAAGAGCCTCTAACAGACTTCTTCCCCTTCTTCACCCTGATAATAGTCGATTTAATCTTACGCTCCTGGGCAACATTCATTTTTCCTGCAAAATAACAAGTCAGAGTCAGCGAACGAGGATAAAGAAACATGCATGCAAACCCAATCGAAATGGGAAACAAAATGACTACCTAAATTCTCTTTAGGATCCTCTCATTTGAGGAGATCCTTAACGTTTATAAGCCCTAGCTCAAACACAGGCCCTTCATCCCTGTCGACAATGGGCCTCCCCCCTTTTCCCATCCGCTAGACAGGAGGTATCCCCATAACAAACACCAACAATCGGTTGTGGCTAGCCTGATCCTCAGCATTCAGTTGACCCTTCTTCCAGATATAATGGTTAGTCCCATGAGCAAAATGTTTCCTCGACCAATGGAAACTAAACGTCGGCACCAGATTCATCACCGGGTCCCCTTCCTTGTTTAGCACGGGCCCCCCGACGTTGTTGACCAGTGAGATGCTCCTAAAAACATTCAACAATGCTCTCTCTGACATGGGCTGGATCAATATATTCATGTCCTTGAAATGTCGAACATATTTAAGTAGGCCTTGAACAACTTCTCGTTAGCCTATTTTAAGGAGACTCATCCCCACTGATCGCCAAGTTGTCCTCGTTGGAGGTGAAAACAATATAAGAACAAAGGAATGGTGGCCCCTATCTTCAAATAATCACACACTATCTTGAAAGCTCATAGGAAGACAATCGAGTTATGATGAAGCTGGGATGGAACAATACAAAGATGCTGAAAAATGGCCACATGGAGATCAATGAAAGGAAGTCGAAGGCCCAACTCGCGGAAGAGAATATTATACATATGAAGGTGATTTGGATGAAACTTGGAGCATATACGGTGATTCTTCCCATAAACAAAGATCTCCCATTCCTCCTCGACATCCACGGACTCCATCCTCGGAGCCACCGACGTGAACACTTCATCAGGATGCTCAAAAAAGTATGAGGTAATCCTTAGAGGACCCGACATAACCCAGGCCAAGGAATCCTTAGGCATCGTAGGAGCTCCCTTCACGTCTGCACCCTTCTCGGGTACGCCCGACTCAGGATCACGCGCCCCTGAAGTACTCTTCTCGGTTGACATGCACTCAGACGAGTTTGGTACGGAATCGATGTGCTCCCTCATGAATTTGTCTTTAGTGCTACTCGCCATCATACTTCAAAAGGATAGTACAAAATTGAATTCAACGTCAAATCAAATCCACCCTTCCACCAGTGATCAAGTGAAAGGTATTGTAGAGGAACGAGGACCCTGTCTCCGACCAGAGCCCTTACTCAAATAGCAAAAAAAACAAACACATGGGTGATTCCCCCTACGAATTAGGCACCTGGCCGTCAGGCTAAAATCCTAACATGCGCAAGGAATGATCTCCCTTACCACTGGGTTTAATACAACATGCAAAAACTCATCAAAGGTGTATGAAGGTCGCAACGCAAACCCATAAATGGCCCCAACTCTGCCTGAAAATTCATCACTAGCCCTAAAGTCCAGATATCTCTGAACAGGGGCACGATAGAGCCAGCATCCTCAAAAAACACAACCACCATCGAACACCAACAAACTACTGAAAATGTTCGCACAAAGCTATTCTAATCCTAATCACGTGCATTTATAGGAAAAGAAATAGAAAATCTAACCTAGAACAGAAGCAAATTCCATAAAAACAGGGACAAATCAAGAAACTTACTTGATTAAGGAAGAATAACGGTGAAACAAACAAGAGCTTTGACAGATAAGGACGGTGTTATGTAGAACTAGAAGAAATGAACATAAAAAGAGCAAGTAAAAAATATAAATAAGGCTCACTCTCCCCTTTTCACAAAGCAGCTTGCTGGCACGTGACCGGGCACGCACCTAGAGAAACCTAAGGGATATCATCATTACTCCCTAGTCCTTATACTTGTCATCATTACACATTTATGATAGCACATGGCTCGATGTAAGCGCATCACGCTAACCCTTATCCACTCAATTGTTCTTCTCCCCTCGAGACGGACACACCAAGCATCGCTCGAACTCCTCACACGAAGTCCTCGTTTGTGGGCATGACTTAAGTCATCACTCCTCTGCCCAAAAGCAACGACTTGGGGAGCTCCTATTTTGGATTGGCCCAACGACTAGAATTGGTCTAATCCAATTCTACCTCAACATGGCCCAAATAGCTTTGGCCTACTATCTCTGATCTCCTGTCGAGGTGGATTTGATCGAACATGCCATGGGAATATCAGGGATCACAATGCCATGGTTGTGCGCCTGCCCGCATCAATGACCGATTCCAGGTATGCTCCCTACTCGTTGAATAGACAACCAGGAAGGCGCTCAAAATGCGTTTGGTCATCGTTTCACCTTTGCTCGAAGCAACAAATAGTTGTGGACACGACTTCCCGTTTTGACCAACTCCTGGAAGTTACCTATTTTGGTGGACCCCAATATCTAGGCCCAAAAATAGGAACCAATGGGTACGCGTCGAGGACATTATATAAACCCTCACAATTTGGAGGGTCAGGTATCCAATATTCACACTAAAACCTTAATCTCTTTCTTGTATTTATTTGCGCTCTTTCTCACTAGATCGTCAGAGTGTCTTGCAGGTACACCCCCCTCTTCTCAGATTTCTAGGCAAGCAAATGTCATCATCCTTCGGTCCACTTTGAGGTTCTGATCAATCGGTAAGATTAATATGGATTTGTCAGTTGGAACCCATAAGTTAGTTCTTCATCATCTATATGGTGGCCAAAGTTTCCCAAAGTATGAGCCCCTGGTTCAACCACCTTCTTTTCTCGTTTCTTAGCTACATAACTAGCTTGACAGATTCCTCTTGCATTTTTTTTATTTTGGATCAAACTATTTTCCGATCTTGCACCACGCATAAACTAAACAAACATATACTTCAGTATCAAGAAGATAAATATAATTACTGAAAATTAACATAGAAAATAAATTTAAAATTTAAATGTATTAGATCTCAAGTACATTAGACTATTGTTGCCTTGTTGAATTGATCAACAATACTCGACAACAACGTCATTTTGTTGGGATGCAGTTGTGGTATTTATGCAAACAAATACCATAATGTGTGAAGTAAAATTATTGTATCCATAAAGACTACATTAAATTTGTACAAGGATAAGGTTATTGTACTTATTATTTTAGTGCAATGAGTTTGTAATAGTAATAGGGGTGTGCGGAGCCCGATTGATAGGTTTATGAGCATTTTGTAAAACTGAAAAAGGTTAATTAACAGTTAACAAATATATTATAAAGATGATTAAGTTCCTCTTTCAAATCATTTACCCTTATTTGTGAGAAATCATGTGATTGAATCTTTTAATGAATATATTTAATTATGATTTTTTACAAGACATGGTTTTACAACATTGCAACCTTCCAAATGCTAGAAGTATTGAATCGCAAGGCAATATGCTTCATGTGAAGCAACCCCCCCCCCCCCCCCCAATTTTTGGAATCTATAATCTCAATTGAAGAAGGTTTTATAGCGCATAAATAAGAAGGTTGTTTTATAAAACACGGTTTTATAACCTTGCAACCTCGCATATGTTAGGGTATCAAATCACAAAGCAAGTTGTTTCGTTTAAAGCAACCTCCCAGATGTTGGGAGTTTCAAATCGCAACTAATAAAGGTTATATAGTGTGTTAAACTATACTAATAGTTGAGGTTATTCTTGTCGCGACATAAGATATCATTACAACCTCATAATTGTACCAATCAGATACACAACTCTCCATGTCGGTCTCAGTTGCCATATTTATCAATTCTTTCCATTTTGTAGATGGGAGAAAGCATTAAATTTAAATAAAATTATATAATTATAAAAAATATTAATTACATAAATAATCACAAAGATTTATATAGGTCACATGTTAAGGATAGTCACCTAAAGGGAACCTTGAAAGTGCAATCACAATATTGTATGGTATCACTTATGTGTTTTGATGTTTTTCTCAATTTTATATAGATGCTCTTAATAATTACGTATTTGTAATTTGATTATATTACCATGTGCTTGTACTTTATTCCTTTTGTGCTTTATTTGTAATCGCTTAGCTATTGTATTGTTGTACCAATTAGAACCCTCCTTATGAATTAATAAAAGTGTTTGTCTCTTGTTAATATGTCTTTTGAGCCTAGATAGTTTTTACCTTGTCATTTCATTATGTGTAGCTTGAATCATAAGTTAAAGCACTTAAATCATGTTTTTCAGTGATAAATTTGAATTAGGAAACAAACATGATTCAAATCATGAGCTATGTAGAACACGAGATTTGGCTCTGGACGATTTAATTCGAATTAGAAATTGAACATGATTCAAATCACAACCTCATGCGATTCGAATCAAGTGCAAAAGTTGACTTGAATCAACTGAAACCCTTAAGTTTTATTTTGGCTTTGTCCAAATTGATTTGAATCACAATTTTCACTAGATTTAAATCAAAGTTTCAAATCCCATTTTTATCCTTGATTTAAATAGCTTTTTATTTGATGAAAGTAACAAGTGAGTAAAACCTATAGAGAAACCGATAGAGACAAAGAGTGACTTTGTCTTCTATTCATAGTGTGTTTATCTGAAGGTGAGAAAAAAACAAGAAGGGGGATTAAATTATGTTAACTTTTCTTCTTTTTCTCTAAAAATCTCTTATGAGATTCTGATCACAAGGTTAGAATTTGAGTTAGAGTTTAATGATAGTAGTAGAATAAATGTTAAGAGGTAAAGAAGAGAGAAAGAGAGACACGAGCGATTATCCTGGGGGAGGGAGGGGAAGACTTCAAAAAAAAGGAAAGATTGAATGGAAATAATTGAAAGATTTTGGCTGGGAGAATTTTGAAGTGTTTGCTTTTATTCATAACACAAAAAACCCTCTAATTTGGAGGAATTCAAAATTTATATTAAAAGAGAATTTTGGAGGACTTACATAAATTTTTCAAATATCTTTTATGTTATTAAAGTGTTTTGAAAATTAAAATATAGTAATAATAAATATTATTTTTATCATTTTAAACAAAGTTATTTTTTCAAAATATGTCAAATATTTTTCTTTTTTTTTTTAAATCCGTTTTCGAAAGCTTTTCATCCCATCATTTCCAAACTCGCAAACAAAACCTAAATAAATTGGTTAAGTTTGTTTTAGATTTCATATGTGATCATAAGTTCAATCGGTCGTGTATAAATAAGTATCTTAGAGTTATTAATTAATAAATTCAACGTACATAACTTTTATTCCATTTTTTACTTTTATCTTCTATGTGTGTAACACTTACAACACCATTTGAACCCCTCTTCTCAATTTGGAGATCCACCAAACCGACGACCAGTGTTGTTGACTTGTTGTATTGATAAGTACTAGTATCTGAAGTTAGTTCGACTATTGTCTTCCATATTTTTTTGGCTTCTTACAAAAGAAATTAAAAATATTTATATTTATCACACACATAAATAAACAGTGTGGAATATATGATAAAATGAAAGTGCATCTTTTGTCCATGGATGACAGAGTTCAGCTTGTAAAAGTTTTTATTCAAAGTATGATGGTACATTGCATATCAGTTTTTAACTGGCCTGCCAGCATTATCAAGAAGATTGAAACTTAGATGCGTAATTTCACATGGAGTGACTGCCTGGAGAAGAAGAAGTTTGTCACAGTTGCTTGGAAGACTTGTTGTAATGAGTTGAAAGAGGGTGGTCTTGATTTGAAATCACTGAAAACCTTTTCGTCACTAATCTTCATTTGTGTTGGGATTTCTTCAATGGTAATCAGAGGTTGTCTACGATTTTAACTGCAAGAGTTATAAGAAATTTCAATGTTATTTCTTATGCCATCAAGTCTTCTATATGGATTAGTATCAAGGGTTGTTATAGAATTATAAAGGAGAATGTTACTTGGTTGATTGGTAATGGCAACAAAATTAATTTTGGGCTTGATAATTGGGCAGGGGAGCCCTTAGCTGAAAGATTCAAAATTTCTAAGATATTTCATAAAACGCTTACGACTAAGATTAGTGAGTGGTTGGTTCATAAGAATTGGAATATTTCTTTGATCATTCAAACTGCTTTCCCTAGTCTTCTTCCTCTTATTTCTGATGTGCACATTCCAGAAATGGAGACACCATACTCGGTGATCTGGAAGAAAATCACAGAGGGAAATTTAAGTCTGAAGAATGCTTATGATTTTCTGCAGAAACCGATTGCATCTGCATTCTAGTCTGGCTTTCCATGGGATAATAATATTTCTCATTCCTATTCGATGCTTGTTTGGTGATTGTTACATAACCAGATGCCTACAGATGATAATTCGATTTTAAGAGGTTTCTCCATCACTTTTATGTGTTCCCTTTGCACTGCTAATGAGGAATATTCTAAACATTTATTTTTTGAGTGTTTGTTTGCGACATGTTTGTGTAGTTGGTTAGCTTGTAAGCTACAAATCAATGCTCATATTTTTTCTATGGCAGACTGTTTCTCGATTTTGAAGAAAGATTGGTCTCCTCAAGGTAAAGTCGTTGTGTTATCATGTTTCACTAGATTGTTTTATCATGTTTGGTGGGTCAGGAACTTGACTAGATTCGAGGGTCAAAAAATTCAATGGAATACTTGCACTTCCATCATCCTGGCTCAAACAAAGCTGGTGGATAATATTACATCTAGATGCTCCAACTCCTCTATTATTAAGTTCTCTTTTTTAAAAGGTTTTGACATTGGTATTCATCCTAGAAGGCCCTTGAGAACAATTGAGGTTTTATGGTTTCCTCCTCCTCGTGGATGGATTAAAGGTAATATTGTTGGTCTCGCTCGTGGTTCTCCCATAATTATCGCTTGTGGAGGCATTTTCAGGGATGACAATGCTTTTCATCTGGGCAGCTTTTGCAGTTTCATCAGTCCGGGTCGTCCTGAGTTGGCTGAATTGATGGCTGCTATCTTGGCCATTGAAAAAGTTATAGAGTTTCAATGGAAAAAGCTTTGGATAGAGACTAATTGTTTACTTGTGGTGAAAGCTTTATCGAATGCTAATATCGTGTCTTGGAAAATCCAGTCTAGATGAATCAATTGTCAAACTTATACTCTAACTATTGATTTTATAATTACGCACATTTATCGAAAAACCAATTTTTGTGTTGACTAACCTGAGTTTAACTTATAAATTTTTTTATTGATTTAATTTTCTCTATCATAATATTTTTAAGAATTACTTGTTAGACAAGAATGATACCTCTAAATTTAAGATTTATTCTTAAGGGGTTTTGGTTTGGTCCTGTATATCTTGTTTCCTTTTTTATTTATTTATTACTCTTTTCTTTAGTTTAAGAAAAAAAGTGCAGTATATTTGATGTAGATGCGACGAGATGATAATATTTTTCAATTTCAAACAAAACAATGATCACTCCTCAAACATCCCCTCGTTAGTATAATAGACCATCCAATCCAATCTATCAAATTTGAAGCAGCAGCAACAACCAGTTATTTTTGGACTTCAGCTTCTACCTTTGGCTAGCCGTACTACAGAAATCACGTGAATGAATCTAAGACAAGCTTGTCATCATAATAACCTCGTGCTCGGAATCTAAAACTCATCACAACGTTTCTTTTTAGGAGAAGTTGCTTATGTAACTACAGTGTCTTGCCAGTACCAAGTATATAGTAGGTATAATAATACAAGAATAATGCTTCTATTGTACAAGAATAATACTTTTATATATCATTGCTATAACAGTTTTGTTGTTTAATTGTTAGAAATATTTTATGTGAAATTTTGAATTCAAATTTGAGTTATTATATTTTTCTTTTTTATAAATATTTATGAGTATGTGTTTGTCATTTACAAATAATAGAATAAAAAAATAAATTAGATATATTACTTAATGAGATTACTATAACTTTGTAATTGTTTTTCTTAAAACAGTTATTAACAATATATTGATTATTTTGGAGTATAGGAAAAGTTGGAAGTTGGGTGAATGAGAATCTTATTTGGGATTTTAGGTGGAGGAGGCATTTCTTTGCTCATGAGAAATATATTGTTGTCGATTTCCTTTCAATCATATGAGGTCATACTTTTTCTTTGGATAGTGATATGTGGCCTTGAAAGTTTGTTAAGGATGAAAAATTTTCAATCTCTTGTACATATCACCATTTTTTGGAGTTTTCAAATGCTCTAAATCTTTCCACTTTTAGTGAGTGTTCATCTCTTCCTCTTACTTAGGCCAGTTGGCAGCCTTCAAAGATTATGTTTTTTCTTAGATAGAATTTATTCAAGATAAAAGTGATTGTCAATCATGTTA
Source organism: Vicia faba (assembly GCA_948472305.1). Lineage (NCBI taxonomy): Eukaryota > Viridiplantae > Streptophyta > Magnoliopsida > Fabales > Fabaceae > Vicia > Vicia faba. The sequence goes on along the minus strand of CATIWC010001554.1, from coordinate 230,580 downwards.
TCACTAGTATTTTATGCGACAGTTTTCTCGAGTTGGATTCTCATTTGTTTGTTATTTGTGATTTAGTTAGTATTATTTGGTATAAGATTTTAAGATGGTTGGGGTGCAAATAGTCTTCCCTAGAGATCCTAATCTCTTCTCTTTTAGAGTTTCTTTTCTTGAGAAGGTAGGGAGAAGTCTATGAGAGTTTTTTATGATCTGACAAGCAGTGATCCGAATCATTTAGAGGGCAAATCAGATAATGTTTTCAGGCAGTATGTCAAACGTGAAAGAAGTGAAGAATAATATTAATTTTTGATTTGAAAATGGTTTTTAAATAAATAAATAAGAAACACTCACACCTTCACATAATGCCTTTAAAATTATATCCTTTAAATTAATTAATAGTGGACCAAGAATCACTTTTATGGAACTTGTCTAATCAATTATGAAATGAAATTTTCTTAGTAAACAATTATGAAGACCTAATAATTGATTATACAATTGGTTCAACAAAACCTTACATTTTTTCTAGTTCATTATCAATTATGAATTATCCTAATCCTTTATGGACTAGACCCAGGCTTCTCAAAGTTTTCTTTTTAGTTTAAATCTTTTACTATAAAAGGATGGCTTATGTTTATTTGAAAACACATAATATTTTATTGTTTTTGTTGTGTTTCAGGATTATGAAGAGGAATGAATGATTAAGGTCCATATATAAGAGATGTAAGCGCTAACCAGTAACCACACAAAAATACACACATTTCAAAGAAATTGATGAAGAGTTGAGCAATTATGGTGCACAATAGCGGGAATTAAGACCACCCTATAGTGTCTATTACGATTGTAATTGTCTCACGACTTCAGTAACAAAATTAACAAGATTCTCAGCCAAAACAGGGAGAATTACGACCATCTCATAATGTCCATCACGTTCCTAATCCTTTCAAATTTTTTATGAGGGGGAGGAAATTGGAGGTAGTTAGGAGAATGGTTAAATATATTTTTGTCTTTTATGAAATTATTAAATTTTATTTTTTTGTCTTTATAACAAAAAATATGTTTTTGTCTTTACAAAATTATTATGCACGTAATTTAGTTTTTATGGTTAAATTCATGGTATCTTAGAATACTTATCTTGCCGACATGTTTAGAATGTTTTAAAAAAAAATTGAAAAAAAATTTAAAATTTAATTTATAAATTGAGATTTTTATTATTTTTATCATTATCTTTTAAAATTTAAAAAATTCATATTTAATTCTTTTTGTTTTAAAAAAATTCTAAGATTTAGTAAAAAAAAATTATATTGTATTCTAAACATGTATGAAAAAATATTATTCAAAATTTAAAAATTTAAGAATAATTAAACAATTTTGAAAAGTTTAGAAAATAACATGGACTAAAACTTACATAAATTTTTTGTAGAGATCAAACATTGTCATTTTTTTTATAAAGACTAAAAACAAATTTGAGATATTTATATAACCACAAACATATTTAATCCTCGGGGAATTTATGATAAAATCAATGTTTATTATATTGATAAAATTATTCTCACTTGTTTTATTAAAATCTTAAATTATTCATTATACGTCATTTAGTAATCTCACCTCATTCAATTTTTTTCCAGATTCTTCGAGGCAGAATCATGGCAAGGTAAGGTGGCTTAGCTTGTCGGCGATATTTCTTGGCGATGTTTCATTTCTTTTGTGACTTCAGTCTATGTACCTTGCATTATGTATTAGTACCTTTGGATTTGTATCATTTTGGTCATGATAGTTTTAGAATTTGTATCTTGTACTAATACTTATCTATGTTTCACTGTTTATGTATGTCTTTCCTTTACCATTATAAAGGCATATACATATTATCCTAGGCAATGACATGTATGGAGTGTTACACATATGTTTTCAATATCTCATAAAGTGACGTGGTCATTATTTAAATAAATCATCTAAATAAAAGGAAATATATTATTAATGGTATACATAATTATGTAAATTTCGAGCTATTAAGATGTTATTGTCATTAAAAACATTTAATAGCGGGTGAAAAATATGAGAAATTCAATAAAAATGATTAATTTATATAATTATATATATAAATACATGGAAAAATGGGTGACTAGACACGCATTTTTAAACAAATCTTTTATAAGTTGACGTATAAATCTAAAACATTTATATTTTATTCTCTTAAAAAAATAAAGAAATCAACAAAATGAGTGATTAGACACATATTTTTTAGAGAAACCTTTTATAAACTGACCTATAAAACTATAAGTTGACATCTAACTCTATAACATGCATTTTTTGTTCTCCCACGTACAAAAAATCAACAATTATATAAAGACACATGTCAATTGAAAAATATATAATATAAAAATAATAAAAATTTATATTTTAGGTGTGGGTAATGATATACCTATAAGAGAAAATAAATTAAAATAAAAAAAGAATGGTAGAATTATAGGTGAATTAAGAGGGAGAAATATCATGTCATAAAAATAATAATATATCATATTTGTAATAGAATGATGAATAATACATTGTTAAACTATTTAAAGTAAGAAATAGTTTACAAAAAACTTAAATTATAATGTAAATAAATTTCTTACGTTTAGTTATGTTCTCAATGATTTGCATTGTGAGATCATTATATTTCTATAATTTGCTAATTTGATCTCAATAATTTGTGAGATCATTGAGAAAAAGATATGATTCTAATCATTTGAGTTATTTTTGTGTTAAAAATGAAAGAATATAAATTAGTTTCATCGATTAAGAAGATATAAAAAAAAAATTTATTCGTCCGATATTGTACAAATTTTAAAGAAATATGAATTTATGAAATAGACTGTCAAAGTATAAAAGTGATGACCAAATAATACGTTTAGGATTAGTCATGGTTATAAAGATGGTTAAGAATGATAAGAGTCACTATTATAATTATAAGTATATTGGAAAATAATAAATATAATTTTAATATTTTAAACTGATTTTGATTGATTGATATTCTAAAACTGATTTTAATAATTTGAGTGGTTAAAAATTTAATCGAAATTAAGTATCTGTTTCAATGAAACTAAATATAATTCTTTATATAAATGATTTTTTAATCGATTTTAATTAATTGATATCTTAAAACTGATTTTAATAACTTAAGAAGTTAAAAAATTTAATCAAACTTAATTATTTGTTTCCATGCAATAAAATATAATTCTTGATTTCAATTATTTTGTTGTTTGGCATGGTATCCCTATGTTATTCTTTGAATCAAAGTTAAATTTATTTATTTCAATAATTTTGTATAATTTAAACTTATATATATATATATATATATATATATATATATATATATATATATATATATATATATATATATATATATATATATATATATATATATATATATATATATATATATATATATATATATATATATATATATATATATATATATATATATATATATATATATATATATATATATATATATATATATATATATATATATATATATATATATATATATATATATATATATATATATATATATATATATATATATATATATATATATAATATATATATATATATATATATATATATATATATATATATATATATATATATATATATATATATATATATATATATATATATATATATATATATATATATATATATATATATATATATATATATATATATATATATATATATATATATGAGTAATATTTAAAAAAATATATAATATTCAAAAAAATTTTAGCTTATTATTTAAATTTAAATTTGAAATGTAGAAACAAAGATATTTAAGTTATATTTTAAAAATGATAAATATATATTAAAATTATATTTAGATTTTGTATTTCTTCTCTATTATAAATTATTTATAAAAAAATTATTTATATTTTTTATGATAAATATTTAATAAAATTCTATTCAATTTTTCTTATTTTCAACTATCACGTAATAGATAAATAATAATTATTTTTATAAATAATATTCTTTTTAATTATGTTAGCCGGAAACTATATCATTATTATTAACATTAATATTAACTGAATATTATATTATTATTTATTATTTCTATTATTATTATTCATAGTGAGTTAATATTATATTATTATCATTATTATTATTATTATTATTATTATTATTATTATTATTATTATTATTATTATTATTATTATTATTATTATTTATTTTTAATATAGGGACAAAATAGTAAATAATGGAATTAGAGTTTTACCAAAAGTTGTTATCATGACGACACGTGATTAGTGTTGTTATCATGATAACCTTGAATTTATATATATTAGATTTTTGTGTTAAAATTAAAAGAATATAAATTAGTTTCATCGATTAAAAAGATATAAGGGCAAAAAAAAAAACAAAAAGAATCTTACTCGTTCGATGTTGTACAAATTTTAAAGAAATATGAATTTGTAAAATAGACTATCAAAATATAAAAATTGTGAACAAATAATACGTTTAAGATTAGTTGTAATTATAAAGATGACTAAGAATGATAAGAGTCACTAATATTATAAGTATATTGAAAAATAATAAATACAATTTTAATTTTTTTAAACTGATTTTGATTGATTGATATTCTAAAATTGATTCTAATAATTTGAATGGTTAAAAAATTTAATCGAAATTAAGTATTTGTTTCAATGAAACCAAATTTAATTCTTTGTATAAATGATTTTTAACCGATTTTAATTGATTGATATGTTAAATTTGATTTTAATAATTTGAGCGATTAAAAATTTTAATCCAACTTAATTATTTATTTCAATGCAATAGACTATAATTCTTGATTTCAATTATTTTGTTGTTTGGTATGGCATCCCTATGTTATTCTTTGCATCAAAGTTAAATTTATTTATTTCAATAATTTTGTATAATTTAAACTTGTATATTATTATTATTATTATTATTATTATTATTATTATTATTATTATTATTATTATTATTATTATTATTATTGTTATTGTTATTGTTATTGTTATTGTTATTGTTATTGTTATTGTTATTGTCATTGTCATTATTGTTATTGTTATTATTATTACTGTCATTATTATTATTATTATTATTATTATTATTATTGTCATTATTGTTATTATTATTATTATTATTATTATTATTATTATTATTATTATTATTATTATTATTATTATTATTATTATTATTATTATTAGAGATAGCTCAATATTATATTATTATAATTTTATAATAATTATTTTTATTATTAGATATTAATATAGTTTTAAATTTAATATATAATAGATAAACATATATTGAAATTGTTTTTAGATGTTGCATTTCTTCTCTATTATAAATTATTTATACAAAATTTGTTTATATTTATTTATATTTTTTATGTTAAATATTTATTAAAATTCTATTCAGTTTTTCTTATTTTCAGCTATTACGTAATAGATAATAATAATTATTTTTGTAAATAATATTGTTTTTAGTATTAGCTAGATAACATTTTATTATTATTATTATTATTATTATTATTATTATTATTATTATTATTATTATTATTATAATTATTATGTTTTAATATTAATATTAGCTGAATATTATATTAATTTATATTATAATTATTAATGATGAGTTTATATTATATTATTATTATGTTTATTATTATTATTATATTTATTTATTTTTTTAATATAAGGATAAAATAGTAAATAATAGAATTAAAATTTTGTCAAGAGTACTTATCATATGATAACGACATGTGGTTAGGATTTACATCACCACAACCTTAAATTTATATATCCTAAATTTGTTTAACAAAGATTTCTTAATTGACTTTTTTACTAATTATTTTTATTTAATAAAATTTCCTTATTATCACAATATCACTTATAAAAGATAATGTACCACTAGTACTTTACAACTATTTTTTCGAAACAATTAATCAAACAATTATTATTAAATTATCATATTATAAATAATTATAATATAATTATTATTTTAAAATTATAATTATATTTTAAAATCAATTTTAAATTTACACTTTTATTTAAAAAAAGTGTATATTTAAAACGTACTTAAACTAGTCCTTATTATTGAGTAGTAGTAGTAGAGGAGAAGAGGATGATATATATATATATAATATATATATATATATATATATATATATATATATATATATATATATATATATATATATATATATATATATGTTAGTTTGACAGTAAGAAAAAGATAGAAAGTGATAAAGGATATGTATCTGAGATGTGATACTCTGCAATGATCAAAGCAAATACTCACTTGGCTTACAATACTGTGGTATGTCTTGTCCACTACAGAGGTTTCTTTGAGTCAAAGATACTAGTAGTAGAATAAAACAAAAAATAACAAAAGTGTCACAAAAAAACTAAATACAATAAAGAAAAACAGAGAGGGAGGGGTACCCCACCACCACCACATAATGAATAACGAAGGTGAAACAAAATAAAGTCGATTCAAAAACATTCATTCACGGAGAGAGAGAGTGTGTGTGTGAGAATCAGATCGTCTAGAGATTGATGAAACGAGACGACCACCGCTTTCCAAAAGATGCTCTCTATTCCCTTTGTAAATTTTATAACTACGATTAACCCAAGAAAACCATTCTCATCGTCACGCGACCTCCTCTATCCGTGATGCATTACACACCAACGTGTCTTTCTTTTTTATAATCTATCGGTTTCAATGTGTCTCTCAAAACTAAACTAAATACTTGTTTTATATTCTTCATACATAGCAGAGACTAATTTGAGAGTAATTCATCAAATAAAAAACTAGTTAAATGTATTTTTTATGTTGTTCTAACACCTAGAAGTTTCTTTGATAGAATTTGATTACAAGTTTATATTATTTTAATAGTAAATTTGTTCATTGATGATTTTAAGTAAATAATTATGAGTTTTAGTTTATTTGTGAGATCAAACTCGAAAATCTTAGATATTTTACGTAAAATGTTTTGATAGAATGTAATGCTGTCAAAAGAATTTCTAATGTAAATAAGAAAAGAAATTAAGTAAAAGCGTTTAAATTAAATTTTTTTTTTTAGTAATAATCAAGTATTGAAAAAAAAAATACACAAATAATTATGTTTCAAAGAAAATTATGTAAATAATTATGTTTCAGAAAATCTCACAATGGAGGAGCTAAATGAGATGGCGCATGCAGTCACCTTTTTACCCTATGCGTCATCTCACTTGGCGCATGTATTTTGTTTTAGTCAAGTGAGATGGTGCATGCACTATAAAAAGGAGAGGAGACACTATCTCGCTTGGCTACTACGTGCAATTGTGTTTTCTATAAATAAATCACCAATTTCTCATCGTTTTTCATACTTTCTCGCACTGTCTTCTTATTTTTTTCTCTGTTATTTGCGTCATGACATCTCCCATAATTTTCACCAGAGATGGATACATTATTTTCTCGGTCATCAAACCTCCGATGAAAATGAAATTTTGGCACATTCACTCCATGGAGCGTCTGAAGAGAGAGTTGATGCGATGGCTAGAGGGAAACATCGAGGTTGGGGAATAAATTAGAAGGATCCAGAGAAGAAGAACAATCACCTCACTTGCAACTGGAAGACCTAATTTTTGGTTGGAGGAAGTCAGAACAGACAGAGACGTAATGATGATGATGCATGACTCAGATGAAATTGTTTTGACGATTATAATTTCTTAGACATTTTATCGTGTTTTTATTTGTTGTTTACGTATGATTTGTTGTAACAAATGCTCTTAATGAAAAACAATAATGTTTAGAACTTAAAAAAGTGCAGATGGTTTGCATACAATTTTTATGTTGTCGAGCTTGTAGCCCCAGTTGGATAATTTTTTCGATTGTGTCCCACCAACCACCCCAACGATACAAATCCACAACCATCCAACCCCAATCACCACCTCAATATGAATACACCCATATGCCCCACACCCAACCACAATCACCACCTCAATACCAATACCCCCATATGCCCCACACCCAACCCCAATCTCAATCGCAATACCAATACACCCACATGCCCTACACACAATTCCAGTCTTCTCCATATCCCAATGTGGGCCCCTCATCATCTCACCTTACCCCTGATCTGGGATTTCCAGAAGAATATTACCTAACTGACCCAACTTACCATCAACCACCACATCACCATAGCACCCAAAAGTCATAATACCAAACACCTCAAGATTCATTTCCTTTTTACCCTCATTACTCAGACGACCATTACTATAAACCATCCATGGAACCTCACCCCCCACCAAGACGACCAAACTTTGAGGGCATGGGTAACCGACTGTACCAAAGAGGATCTTCCAGATATGGTGATCTGATCGATTTCATGGATCCTGAACGCATTGACTTCGTTGGGCCATCGACCCAACCGCAGCAGGAAAATCGACGAAATCCACCACGAGATAGGCGAGGACACGGATGCGGAACCACGGGTCATTACCGAGTTCCGTGAGACCACTAATTAATATGTATGGTTTTTTTTCATTATATAATCGTTTTTTTTTAATGAAAAGTCGAATTTTCGTGAAGCTATATCGCTTACCTATTATCTCGTATTTAAAATAGAAACAAAAAAAAATTGCATTTCAATTGCACCTAGGCGCCATCTGAGATAGCTTAGGGAAAACATGTTGCACCTAGGCGTCATCTCACTTGGCACCTCCTCCTTAGTTTTAGGTGTATGCGCCAACTCAATTGACTCCTCCATTGTAGAGTTTTCTGAAACATGATTATCTGTGTAATTTTTTCCGAAACATGGTTATTTGTGTTTTTTTTTCAATACTTGATTATTGCTAAAAAAAATTCTTTAAATTAACCAAATGTAATAATAATAGAAAATAGTAATAATAAAAAAAATAGAAAATAGTAATAATAAAAAAATAGAAAATAATAATAATAATAATAACAATAAAAATCATAATAACAATAATAATAATAACAATAATAATAGTAATACTACTACTAATAATAATAACAATAACAATAATAACAATAATAACAATAATAACAATAATAATAATAATAATAATAATAATAATAATAATAATAATAATAATAATAATAATAATAATAATAATAATAATAATAATAATAATAATAATAATATCAAAGTCATCACCTACACTAGTCAAATGGTGCATTGTGGTGTTTATGATTTACAAGGTAGATTTAGATTTTAGCTTACTGCTATCTACGCTTTAAATAAGTTGAACCAGAGGAAAATTTTGTAGGCTGACTGGGTAACCTCCATCCTCAAGGTCCTTGGTGTCTTCTTGGTGATTTCAATAATATCCTTAAGTCTCAAGACATAATAGGGGGAAACATAGTTACAGAAGCTGAATACTTTGATTTGCAGGACCTCTTGCTTAGCCAGGGCCTCTTCAAAATGGAAAGTTCTGGGAACTGTTATACCTGGTCAAATAAGCACCAAGTTGGGACTATCTATTCTAGAATAGATAGAGTGCTTGGGAATGTTGAATGGTTCCAAGACCACCTTAACACTATCCTTAAAGTTCTTCCTCCCCTTGTATCTGATCACACCTTTCTTCACTTGTCCAATCAGCCTACTGTGAAAATTCATAAGAGGTTCAGATTTATCAATTGTATTACTGATACAGATGGTTTTATAGATATTGTCAAAGATAGATGGAATGCTCCCCTTGAAGGGAGACCAATGTATGTTATGTGGGAGAAGCTTAAAAGGCTCCAGTCAGTGTTGTATAATCTGCATAAACCTCTCATTATGTCCAAGCATTTCATTTGTCCGGCCAGAGCTAGGTTGGAAAAAGCTCAAACCATTTTGTCTGGTGATAGAATAAACAAACGGTTTATATTAGAAGTTAAGAACTGCACTAAAGACTTGATTAAGTGGAATGATATTGACGAATCTATCCTTAGACAAAGGGCTAAAGCGAGTTGGCTTAAAGATAGTGATGTAAATATCCCATTCTCCCATGCTTCTGCCAAAGCCAAGCAGAATGCTGGGAATTTGAATGTGCTCCTCAAAGACAATGGCACTCTTTTGTACTCTCAGGCTCTTATTGAAAAAAAAGTTCTTGATTTCTATGGTTGTCTGATGGGCAAAAAGGAAGATGATTTGGACAATATTGATGTGAGGGCTATGAGGAGTGGACCTCAGCTTAGCAAGAGTCAGAGAGATGGCTTGGTCTGTGTTATTAGACAAATGAAATTCTTTCTGCCCTTAAAGGCATCAACGACTTGACATCTCCTGGTTTGGATGGGTATAACTAAATTTTTTTTAAACATTGCTGGGTAATCATTAAGGAGGACTTGACGGTTGTTGTTCAATATTTTTTGAGAAAGATTATTTGTATAAAGCCTTCAACTGTACCTTAATTTCCCTTATTCCTAAAAAATCTTTTTGCGAAGAGTATAAAGGACTACATGCCCATATCTATTTGTACAAATGTTCTTAAAATTATCTCTATAATTTTAACTTCCAGACTGGGGAAGATAATAAGTCATATCATTAGCCCAAACTAGTCTGCTTTCATCTCTGAGCAACAAATTCAGAATCACACATTGCTTGATTTTGAGTTGATAAAAGGATATAGCAAGAAAGGAGGTCCCCCTAGATGTATGGTGCAGTTAGACATGCAGAAAACGTATGACATGGTATCTTGGCACGCTCTCCAGAACATTATGCAGAAAATAAGTATTCCATCTCAATTCATTAGTTGGATTATGAAGATGGTAACCTCTGTATGTTACAGATTTAAGGTGAATGGTTCTATTTCTCAGATAATGGAAGCTAATTGTGGGATCAGGCAAGGGGATCCCATATCCTCCTACCTGTTTGCTATGATTATGGAATATCTTCAGAGGTGTCTTCACCAAATGCAGCTCAACCCTAATTTCAACCACCACTCCAAGTGTGAAAAAATTTCCTTAACAAACTTAATGTTTGTTGATGATGTCCTCTTGTTCTCTAGGGGTGACTTCATCTCCATGGATCTTATACTCTCTACCTTTAATTCCTTTTCCAAGTCCACAGGTATGTTCATCAATTCTTCTAAGAGTAAAATATTCTTTTGTGGCATGGATTATGTTGAGAAAAACTTGATCTTGAGTCTTGCTGGCTTCAAAGAAGGAAATCTCCTTGTAAAATATTTGGGGGTTCCCCTCTTTGCAAAAGATTGGCAGTTAGTCACTACTTTCCCCTGATTGACAAAATCACTAGCAGCATTACCCGTTGGTCTAAACTCCTAAGTTATGCTGGACGGGCCCAACTGATCAAGAGTATTTCTTTCGCTATGGCGAGTTATTGGATAATGATTTTTCCAATGCCTAAGAAAGTCATTAAGAAAATTGATTATACATGTAGGTCCTTTCTCTGGACAAGGAAATAAGTTATTAGTAGGAAGAGTCCCCTTGCCTAGACCAAAATTTGTAAACCCATTAAGCAGGGTGGTCTAGGCCTCATCGACTTAATTTCCTGGAAAGAGTGCCCTTTTGAAACTGCTTTGGAATATCTGTAATAAAAGTGACTGCCTGTAGGTTAAATTGGTTAATTCTTATTTCATAAAGGAGCAAAATATTGGAGATGTCGTGGCTAAATCAATTCACTCTTGGATCCTGTAGAAAATCCTGGAGAAGAGGCCTTTTATCTTTGATCATAAGGCGCTTTGGGAAGACATGTCCATCAAGCAGAGATTTAGTATGACAATTGTGTACCTTTCTATGTGTACTACAAATAGTACTCATGTTGTGAGCTAGCATAAGGTATTGAGTAACAACCCTGCTAGGCCTAGATCTCTGTTTATTTTTTGGCTAGCTTGTCACCAGAGATTAGCAACAAAGGACCGACTTCTCAAGTTTGGTATTGTAATACGGTGGGAGAACTGACTTGGGTGTTTTGCGTTTGATCACAATTATTACGGATAGCAAGAGTCACCACCGACTTTCCTTTTATCCAATAAGGAAAGGCTGAAAAGAACAGGCAAGACCTTTCGAGATTATTTTTTGAGTTCGGGGGGTAGGTTATGAAAAAGGGAAGGTATTAGCACCCTTTCCATCTGTAGTTATCTACGGGCTCTTAGTTGCTTGCTAGATCACTTGCTTTTTGTTTGAAAATGTGCTTGTGGTGTGGGTTTGAAAGTATTTTGAAAACGTGTCTTTATAATAATTCTCGTTTCTATAAGAATGCGTACAAAGTGTTGGTTTTGAAAATAGTTCAAAGAGGTGTTTGTGAAATGTGTTTTTGAGATTGATTTTGAAAAGTGTCTTTGTAATGATTCTCGTTTCTATAAGAATGCGTACAAAGAGCTTTGTCTTTTGAAAATGTTTCAATTTGAAAGTGTTGGTGTATAAAATGTATTTGTTGTGAGCAAGCGAGCAACCATGAGCATCCTACCTACTCAAAAGGTCTATGTTCTTTTCCTCCTTGTTTAGATGTTACTATCTTACCATTGATTTGGTAAGAAGCCCCATCATTAGTTGTGAAGGGACGGGCGTGGGACATTTGTATAGTCATAGAAGGCAACCTATGTGACGTTTTAGCAATTTTTGTTTAGGGACTAGATCGTTTACCGAAGGCAACATTGAGGGTCATCGAGAGACTAGGATCTTTAATCGAGGGTCTTTGCTAAAACGCCCATGTTCGAGGGACATGACTATTTTTCCGAGGGAACAAGTGAGATTCTCCTAGGGGTGCATGTGTGTGAATAATGTGTTTGATTTGCATGCATTTTGTCTTTGATTTTAGGTTGTCCACTTGTTGGTTTTTATCTTGCCATACATCCTAATTACTAGCATTTGTACAAAAGCAATAAAAATGAAGAAAATAAATCCTACACTATTACAACCATATTGAATAGTAAGAAAATGTAAAAGACAAAATAAAATAAAGAAAGGAAAATGAGCTTTTCGATTTGGGCAGCAGAACCCTTCGATTCTGCTTCTCTGGCTCCCTTCGATTTGGCCTGGAAGTAGTGAGGACGCGCGTTTTGATTTAGGCTTAGCATGAAGCATGAGATGCAACCTTCGATTATGCCTTTCTGCTTCCTTCTACTGGGGCCTGGAAGTCAGTGTGGCCATCCTTCTGGCTACTTCTTTCGACTGGGGCAGGGAATCAGTGTAAACACCTTTCCTTTCTCCCTTCTTGCTGCTTCGTTTGGACTGTGAAGAAGTAGGGGGAGGGGGGTGAAGCCCGAGGCTTCATTTCACACAAATACTCCTTCTTTTGTTTGGGGCCTATACTGGTTAGTTCTACCATATATTTGACAAGAAAACAAACGAAAAGAGCAAAAACAAAAAGTAAGTAAATGGCGTGTACATGCCTGAAATGAAAGGAATGACTATTCACATGTTATGCTAGAAATGAAAGGTTCAAGGTTAAGAGAAACTTACCTTGATTGAAGCTGGAACGTGTGTGCTGGACCTTGAGTGGCTGCCTATATGCTCCTGGATTCAAAGGGAAGAAATAGGTGTGGTGTTATTTTGACTGGATTCTAAGGAAGGAACCAAGTGTTGGATTGCTTTAGATTTGAAAGAGAGAAAGAAACAAGTGTTGTATTTCTTATGGGTTCGAAGGGCCAAGGAAACATGTGTGGTGTTTCTTCTGGATTCGAAGGGTAGAAACAAGTGTATTGTTTCGTTTGACTCTTGGTTTGAATATGTGTTTAAGTGTTTGAGAGTGTTTGATAATTTGAGAGTTTGATGATTTTTTCTCCACGCCCCAAAGTCTCTGGATGTGTTGTCTAACCCCTTATACATGTTATGGAGCCTCTTATTTATAGGCAAAGCTGGATGAGATTTAGGAGGGAAAACAAAACAATTTAAACAACTTGAGTAAACTGCTTTTTGTAGCTTTCGAGGGGCAGTGTTCATATGCCATTTTGGTGCAAGAATGGGGCAGTGTTTCAGGACTGTTATGCAGCAGTTTTTGGAGCGTTATGGCCAGTGTATCAGGCCTGAACTCGGCAGCAAGCATCTTTTGATATCTCCACCTTTCATTTTAACCCCCCTTCGATCAGATTCTCCTTCAAACAACATTATTTTATTTTCACCCAACAAGTGCCTTTCGAATGGGTCACTTTTATGCATCCTTCGAAGGAGCCAAATGTGTGCCCCTTGAATGGGTCACCAAAGTATGCCTTAAGGTGGATCTGGTAAGTCCTTTGAATGGGCCATCAAACATGTCCTTCGAATGGGACACCTAGACATGTCTTTTGAGTGGGTCATGTGGGTATCTTTGAAAAGGCCAAATATGTACCCTTTGATTGAACTATATGTGTGTCCTTCGAAGGGATCAAATTCAATTCTTCCAATGGGCTAGTAAGGTATATCCTTTGCAAGGGACTCATATGTATGCCCTTCAAATCCACCAATATATATCCTTTGAAGGGGCCACCAACCATGTGTGTTGAAGGTTGTCAAGGGTGGAATTGAAGCATACTATTTCAAAGGGAAATATTGTCCAGTAGAAGCTAGTGTAAACATAGCCAATGCCCTGTCGAAGCTTGCATGCAGGAGGTCATTGCTTTGTGACTCAAGGAAAACATGTAAGGGGCCAATGATGCAATCAAAGGTTGCATGCAGGAAGCTCCTGCTTTGAATCAAAGGAGGATACATGAGGCTCCTTGCCTTGTGCCTGCTGGCCTGGTGGGAGCCTCTTACGCGCAAGAAGGAAGCTATGGCTCAATCAAAGGCTGCATGAAACTAGCCATCAACTTTGTGAATCAAAGCCAGCGTGTCAGAGGCCAACGCCCAATCGAAGGATGCAAGCCAAGCTTGCGTCGAAGAAGGCCAAAAGTCCAATAGAAGAATGTGAATCCAAGAAGACTTGCTTTTTCTACAATTTTGTCAAAAAGATTATTTTGATCTGTTTTCCCTTTTTTAATAGTTTCCTTTTTAACTTGATGCTAGAAAATCCAATTTTACTTGTGCAAGCTTGAATTTTGAGAATCTTTATGCGAAATGCCTTGAGAAATAAGAGGGAAAATTTTGGGGTACAACAACTGCCCCTGTTCAATCTTCTTAAACCTGAAGAGTTAGATTGGCGAGTCTTCCATTCGTGACTTGAAGGTGGAAGATGATTGAACACTAGAGTTCCCAGAAATTTGCACTCGATGATGTGGTGGTTGATTGTGTAGGGAATGGGCTTAAAGATGCCATTTGGATAGTTGATGGAGAGTTGTCAGAGATGGGCTTATAGATGCCATCCAAAGGTGATTGTTGACAAAAATTAGAAGAAATATCAGAATAAATCTCTGGCTGATTTATACTGAAACCGTAGACGTAGTGGGATGAGTATCAGAATAATATCCATAAATATATTGTATCTGACTCGCATCTGAAAGATATACTGAATGAGCGTAAGAATGACATTCGTATCTGGATCGTATCTGGACTGTATTTGAGAAATATGCTGAATGAGTGTCAAAATGACATCCGTATCTGGATCGTATCTGGACTATATTTGAAAGCTGAATCTAAATGAGTATCAGAATGGAATCCGTATCTAGAGTGTATCTGAACTGTATCTGAAAGCTGAATCTGAATGAGTATCAGAATGGCGTCCATATCTGGAGCGTATCTGAAAGCTTAAATCAGTATCAGAATGGCGTCAGTATCTGAAGCATATCTGAACTGTATCTGAAAGCTGAATCTAAATGAGTATCAAAATGGCATCCATCTCTGAAGCGTATATGAATTGTATCTGAAAGTTGAATCTGAATGAGTATCAGAATGGCATCTGTATATGGATCGTATCTGAACTGTATCTGAAAGATGAATCTGAATGAATATCAGAATGGAATCTGTATCTGGAGCGTATCTGAACTGTATCTGAAAGCTGAATCTGAATGAGTATCAGAATAGCGTCCGTATCTGGAGCGTATCTGAAAGCTGAATCTGAATGAGTATCATAATGACATCCGTATCTGGAGCATATCTGAACTGTTTCTAGAAGAGTGTATGAGAAGGAGCCCGTGTAGGATTACTTCAGTTGGTCGTGTATTCACTCACAAATAGTTTTCTTGTCTGGTTTCAGATATTAATCTGGAACTTGTTTTTGTCGGTCGTTGAGATAGTTGTCCTGTCTAGTTTCAGGTATTAATATCTGACCTGAGAAAGAAAGATAGTTTTCCTGGCTTGTTACAGGTATTAATCTTCAATCTCCTCATGTAGATAGTTTTCCTGGCTAGTTACAAGTATTAATCTACAATCATTTATCCACAAATATTTTTCTTGGCTTGTTACAGGTATTAATCTAGAACTTGAAAAAGTTGGTTGTTGAGATAGTTGTCTTGTTTGGTTTCAAGTATTAATCTCTGACCTGAGAAAGAAAGATAGTTTTTATGGCTTGTCACAAGTATTAATCTTTAATCTCTTCATGTAGATAGTTTTCCTGGCTTGTTACAGGTATTAATCTACACTCAGTTGTCCACAAATAGTTTTCTTGGCTTGTTACAGGTATTAATCCGGAGCTTGAAAAAGTTAGTCACATAGATAGTTCCCCGTTTGGTTTCGAGTATTAATATTTGACCTGAGAAAGAAAGATAGTTTTCCTGGCTTGTTACAAGTATTAATCTGGAACTTGAAAAAGTTGGTCACATAGATAGTTCCCCGTCTGGTTTCGGGTATTAATCTCTGACTTGAGAAAGAAAGATAGTTTTCCTGGCTTGTTACAAGTATTAATCTTCAATCTCTTTATGTAGACAATTTTCATGGCATGTTACATGTATTAATCTACAATCAGTTGTTCATAGATATTTTTCCTGGTTTGTTACAGATATTAATCTGGAACTTGAAAAAGTTGGTCACATAGATAGTTCCCCGTCTGGTTTCGGGTATTAATCTCTGACCTTTTGAAAATGGTTGTGGTATTTGCCAAAAAGGAATTTTTTTGATTGACTTTCCCCTGCAAGGAAGAGGGTTAGTTGCATGCAGATGTATGCATGGCTTGATGATATTCTCAAAATAAATGAGATTATGCTGTATGCATTTATCATGTATGTAATATGATGCATGAAATGCGAAATGTTGTTGGAATGTATTTTTGTCTTGGAAAATAAATCCTTGACAAAATGTTGGGGAGTTTTGGGAAGTTGATTGTCGGACTGCTGTTGGGGATGAAGAGTATGCCCTTGCTTAGAATGTTTCCACTAGGGGGTTCCTGTTTTTTGTTGTTTGAGGAAAACTCCACTGGGAGATGTTAACTTTGCTTGAGGAAAACTCTGTGGAGAGTGTTGATTCCTGCTTGAGGAAAAGAGTTTAGGAGTCTTAGTTGTCAGTTTCTCTACTGGGGATTTATCTCTTGATGGAAGGGATAAGAAGTTAATAACTTGTTGGGGATAAAGAAGTTAACTGTTATCTGGTTGTCTTCCAGGTTTTGCAAAAATTCAATGGGGATTGTAGAAAAGTCTACTGGGGAAGAGGGGTTGTGGTCCCTTGATTTGTAGTAGTCGGAGAGGCAAACTCAAGATGGGGAATCTGTAGTTTGTTGGGGAAATAAAACCTGTTACAAATCTGCTGGAGAGGTGTTTTCTTTTGGCAGAATTCCTCGAGGATTCTTGAGATCAACTCAGTTGGGGAGAAGTTTTCAGAGATTGAAACTCTGGCTGGGGATTGAATGGATCCAATTTTGTGGGGATATCCATGAATTTGGCCTTGAGGGGTTTCGGACCCTCGTCCGTGAAGATTATGATTTCGTGGGGACTTGACTGAGGATCACCCTATGAAAAGTACTTTGTGAGAATTTGTCTCTTCCCCTAGTAGTAAGTGTTGTAGCACCTCCAGAAAGTGTTTGCTTGGCCGTATGTGGCCCTTTGCTGAAATTCAAGTTCAATGCTCTAAGTGATTTCAGATAAAGACCTGCCCCTAGTTATTCAGCATTTCTTGGGAGAGTTCTTGGAATCTTACCTTGACTACCCCAGATGTGTTAGAAAGTGACACGTCATGCCCCCTTGCTTATAGGAGATTTGTCATTGGAAGTGTCATCCTATTTGAAATGATTCTGTTCATCGAGAGAGTCTTTGTTCACTGGATCTTCCTTGTGTGAATTTCTTCGCTGTCAAATAATTAGCCATATGCAAACAACGATATTCAAATAATGTAAAGTTTATGCTTGTCTTGAAGTTTTGAAAATGCGTTTTTGCAGATAAAAGAATTTTTGTAAGAATGTGGATTCAACTCAGAATTTGGAGTAAAGCCTTACAAGAGTCAGGATACCTTTTGGAACAATATGCTTTCTAACTAACCCATGCTTCAATTAGGAATTTTAAGGGTTGTAGCGTGGTTTGGTTTACGATTTAAGAAACAAAGGATAAGGCTCAAAGTGTATTTGTACCCGCCCGTTCTTCGTGAGGTTCTTCAGTCCTAAACTCAGTTAATTATGCGTTTGAACTCCTATTGAGTCTAGAATGACGTTTTGGTGATGGTTCAGACAAATTAAGTTTGTTGGAAGGCAGCCATTCTTGCAACATTTTTCATGTTGTTGAGGATTTTTAGTGACCTCTTTTTGATTCATTATCCCTGATTTTTTGCCTAACTGTTCTTGTTTTGAGATTACAGTTAGCGGGATGCCCCAATTTTTCTTAGGTCTCCTTCGTAGGTTTTGACTTAGTGAGATTTTCTTTTGGGAGATATTGACTGCCTATTTGATAGGGAACCATTGTCGTCTTTTGATTCAGAAGGATGTTTTTGATGTCATTCGTTGTGTACGAAGTGAAAGTTTGCGATTGAACACTCATTTGAATTAACTGAGAAACTAACTTGCCCTAGGTTTTGATTAAAGGTTTCAATTTGTGTGAAAAAGAAAACTCCTACTTCTTTGGCTCAAAGGGGTTGACTAGGGATTATCTCCCTTATAACTCCAGTGTTTAGGAATTGAAACAAACGCCTATACATCATCAACAAGGTCTGTCCAAAAGCATACTGTATGAGATTATGGCATGGTTTTCGTCATCCTCCCTCTAAAGGTTTGCAACTTTTTTGAAACAAGAGTTGAATATCATAAAGGGAGTAAAAAAACGTAGTTTAAATGAGTGAAAATGAATGGATTAATTCAAGATAAACATATTCAATGCATTAATGAGAGTAACCAAAGTCTGACATAAAGATAAGTATTTAGGCAAACAAAGAAATTACAACTGAAAATTCGAATAAACAGAAAATTTCCTTGCCCAGACCGTCACTTCATGTGGATGCCCTTGAGGGGTGGTAGAAGAGCTCCAGTTGATCATCTTGTGTGAACTTCAACGCTCCTTCATCGATCAGGTCTTGAATCTTGTTTTTCAACGTCCAACGGCTATCAGTATCATGCCCTGGACTGTTGGAGTAATATGCACACCTTTCTCCATGATTGTAATGGGGAGAAGCAGTATTAGGATTCTGAGGTGGATCCCTTAAGGTGACCAAATTCATTTTTAGCATGTGTTGCAAGACTTGTGATATCGGCATGTCGAGTTTAGTATACTGCCTATCGGATGGAATCCATTTACGCTAATTACCCGATTGTTGTTGGGCTTGTGTAGTGGCAATTTGGAAAGGCCTGCTCTCCCTCAAACCGACTTCTTATCTCATGGGAGGCTGACTAATGACTCGATCCCCAACTCTAGCAGATTGCCCCATATGGTTGCATCCGTCTTGATGAAGTTTGTTGACAAGGGTCCTTAGCTCCTCTTGTCCCCGAGCTAAGTTTTAGATAAGAGCCATATGACCTACCAGTTGTCCCATCATCTGGACCTTCATTATGGCTATCTCAGTTTGTAGCTGCTCCAACTGGTCATCCTTGTTGTCCTCAGGATTCTCCATGGTCATGCCCCTAGTGAGGAGTGCTTTCACTTCTTCTTACCCCTTGGATAGGTTCAAGAACATTTCTTGAAGTTGAGCATTTTGAGTCTGAATGTCCTTGATGGTCTGTTCTAGAGCCATCTCTACTTAAATAAATAGTAAGCAAATGAGAGACCTGTGTGGGAAAAGCCTGTCATGATATGATGCATGGTATGTGGATGCATTTTTTAAGGATCTCGCGGGGTAAACACAAGAAGATGTTAGAAGTTGAATTTTGATCAACATATTTGATTGGATCATAGCCCTTGACTCAAGTTACCATGCTTTAGTCTTTGATGGTATTTGATTAGAGAATGAATCCTCTTGCCCCTTGATAGGCGTCTGGTTCAACATGACCCTGCATGATAGGCCCTTGAGATCCTTGAAATGGTTATTGAAAATGCTATAGTATGATGTCTTGATGTTATGTACAAGCATATGCACAAGCAAATCCAGAAAATCCTTAGGTTTAGGCTTGCACGAGGTTCATAGGTAAGTACCCTCTTGAAGTTTAGTTGGTTTAACCTGTCCTAGAAAGTAAACGGGTTCTAGGGGATCTCAATATCAATGATCTTTCTTCATCGGGCATTGTTTCAGCACAAGCCTCTTTATTAGCGACCGAAATATCCCGAAAGTTCGATCTCAATGAGCATAGTATCGAGTATCAACCAACTTCGAACTGCACCAAAGCCGGCCACCTCACTACTTCCTAATGGCCAAGTTGTTCAAGTAAGGTTCTAAAGTTAGTTAGTGCTTCATGACACCACAAAATGGCCCCGCATTCTCTTTGACTACTCAAGGGCTACCAGTACCAAAAAATGTGTCACACTAACGTAGCTATTTCTTTAACCATGTCGGTATACCCCG
This sequence comes from Vicia faba, assembly GCA_948472305.1. Taxonomy (NCBI): domain Eukaryota; kingdom Viridiplantae; phylum Streptophyta; class Magnoliopsida; order Fabales; family Fabaceae; genus Vicia; species Vicia faba. The sequence goes on along the minus strand of CATIWC010001554.1, from coordinate 209,889 downwards.
CATAGTTTCCATAACTTATTGCTACTTACCTAAAAGGTGTCCCAGATTCGGGTAAAGGATCAAACATACCCAAACAAGGAACCATAATGTAAAGCAAGCAAGTCAAACAAGGAAAGCAAGTAAAGGCGATCTAGCCCTAAGGTAACGCCACTTTTAAAAGAGTCCCCAACAGAGTCGCCAGTTCTGTAATACGATGGGAGAACTGACTTGGGTGTTTTGAATTTGATCACAATTGTGACGGATAGCAAGAGTCGCCATCGACTTTTCTTTTATCCAATAAGGAAAGGCTGAAAAGAACAGGAAAGACCTTTCGAGATTATTTCTTGAGTTCGGGGGGTAGGTTATGAAAAAGGAAAGGTATTAGCACCCTTTCCATCCGTAGTTATCTACGGGATCTTAGTTACTTGCTAGATCACTTGCTTTTTGTTTGAAAATGTGCTTGTGGTGTGGGTTTGAAAGTATTTTGAAAATGTGTCTTTATAATTATTCTCGTTTCTTTAAGAATGCGTACAAAGTTTTGGTTTTGCAAATAGTTCAAAGAGGTGTTTGTGAAATGTGTTTTTGAAAGTGATTTTGAAAAGTGTCTTTGTAATGATTCTCGTTTCTATAAGAATGTGTACAAAGAGTTTTGTCTTTTGAAAGTGTTGGGGTATAAAATGTTTTTGTTGTGAGCAAGCGAGCAACTAGGAGCATCCTACCTACTCAAAAGGTCTATGTTGTTTTCCTCCTCCTTTAGATGTTGCTATCTTACCATTGATTTGGTAAGAAGCCCCATCATTGGACGTGAAGGGACGGGCGTGAGACGTTTGTATTGTCATAAAAGGAAACCTATGGGACGTTTTAGCAATTTTCGTTTAGGGACTAGATCGTTTACCGAAGGCAACATTGAGGGTCATCGATGGACTACGATCTTTTATCGAGGGTATTTTCTAAAATGCCCATGTTCGAGGGACATGACTATTTTTTTCGAGGCAACAAGTGAGATTACCCTAGGGGTGCATGTGTGTGAATAATGTGTTTTATTTGCATGCATCTTGTCTTTGATTTTAGGTTGTCCACTTGTTGGTTTTTATCTTTCCATACATCCTAATTACTAGCATTTATACAAAAGCAATAAAAACGCAGAAAATAAATCCCACACTATTACAACCATATTGAATAGTAAGAAAATGTAAAGACAAAACAAAAATAAAGAAAGGAAAATGAGCTTTTCGATTTGGGTAGCAGAACCCTTCGATTCTGCTTCTCTGGCTCCCTTCGATTTGGCCTGGAAGTAGTGAGGACGCGCCATTTGATTTGGGCTTAGCATGAAGCATGAGATGCCACCTTCGATTCTGCCTTTCTGCTTCCTTCGACTGGGGCTTGGAAGTCAGTGTGGCCATCCTTCTGGCTACTTCTTTTGCCTGGGGAAGGGAATCACTGTAAACACCTTTCATTTCTCCCTTCTTGCTCATTCGTTTGGACTGTGAAGCAGTAAGGGGGGGGGGGGGGGGGAGGTGAAGCCTGAGGCTTCATTTCACACAAATACTCCTTCTTTCGTTTGGGGCTTATACTAGTTAGTTCTACCATATATTTGACAAGAAAACAAACTAAAAGAGAAAAAAAAGGTAATTAAATGGCATGTACATGCCTGAAACGAAAGGAATGACTATTCACATGTTATGCTAGAAACAAAAGGTTAAAGGTTAAGAGAAACTTACCTTGCTTGAATCTGGAACGTGTGTGCTAGACCTTGAGTGGCTGCCTATATGCTCCTGGATTCAAAGGGAAGTAACAAGTGTGGTGTTCTTTTTTTTGGATTCGAAGGAAGGAACCAAGCATTGGATTGCTTCGGATTTGAAAGAGAGAAAGAAACAAGTGTTGTATTTCTTCTGGATTCGAAGGGACAAGGAAACATGTGTGGTGTTTCTTCTGGATTCGAAGGGTAGAAACAAGTGTATTGTTTCGTTTGACTCTTGGTTTGAACATGTGTTTAAGTGTTTGAGAGTGTTTGATAATTTGAGAGTTTGATGATTTTTTCTCCACGCCCCAAAGTCTCTAGATGTGTTGTCCAACCCCTTATACATGTTATGGAGCCTCTTATTTATAGGCAAAGCTGGATGAGATTTAAGAGGGAAAACAAAACAATTTGAACAATTTGAGTAAACTGCTTTTTGTAGCTTTCGAGGGGCAGTGTTCATATGCCATTTTGGTGCAAGAATGGGGCAGTGTTTCAGGACTGTTGTGGAGCAGTTTTGGAGCGTTATGGCCAGTGTATCAGGTCTGAACTCGACATCAAGCATCTTTTGATATCTCCACCTTTAGTTTTGACCCCCCTTCGATCAGATTCTCCTTCAAACAACATTATTTTATTTTCACCCAACAAGTGCCTTTCGAATGGGTCGCTTTTGTGCATCCTTCGAAGGAGCCAAATGTGTGCCCTTGAATAGGTCACCAAAGTATGCCTTAAGGTGGGTCTTGTAAGTCCTTAGAATGAGCCATCAAACATGTCCTTTGAATGGGACACCTAGACATGTCCTTTAAATGGGTCATGTGGGTATCTCTGAAAGAGCCAAATATGTACCCTTCGATTTGACTATATGTGTGTCCTTTGAAGGGATCAAATGCAATTCTTCGAATGGGCTAGTAAGGTATTCGCAAGGAACTCCTATTTATTCCCTTTAATTCCACCAATATATATCCTTTGAAGGGGCCACCAACCATGTGTGTTGAAGGTTGTCAAGGGTGGAATTGAAGCATAATATTTCAAAGGGAAATATTGTCCAGTCGAAGCTAGTGTAAACATAGCCAATGCCCTGTCGAAGCCTGCATGCAGAAGGTCACTACTTTGTGACTCAAGGCAAACATGTAAGGGGCCAATGATGCAATCGAAGGTTGCATGCAGGAAGCTCCTTCTTTGAATCGAAGGAGGCTATATGAGGCTCCTTGCCTTGTGCTTTCTGGCCTGGTGGGAGCCTCTTGTGCGCAAGAAGAAAGTTATGGCTCAATCGAAGGCTGCATGCAGCTAGCCATAAACTTTGTGAATCAAAGCCAGCGTGTCAGAGGCCAACTCCCATTCGAAATATGCAAGCCAAGCTTGCATTGAAGAAGGCCAAAAGTCCAATCGAAGGATGTGAATCAAAGAAGACTTGCTTTTTCTCCAATTTTGTCAAAAAAATTATTTTTATCTGTTTTCCCCTTTTTTAACAGTTTCCTCTTTAACTTGATGCTGAAAAATCCAATTGTACTTGTGCAAGCTTTAATTTTGAGAATCTTTGTGAGAAATGCCTTGAGAAATGAGAGGGCAAATTTTGGGGTACAACAGGTATGATAAAGGACAAAAACTGTATGTTCTGTGACAGGGATGAAACAATTGTACACCTCTTGTTTGATTATGTTGAGACTAAGTATATTTAGAGAAATATTTTAGATTGGATTCATCACTCCTACATTCCTAAAGGCTGGAACAAAGAACTCAGCTGGATTGTTTCTCATGGCAAGGGGAAAGGGTGGAGAGCGGCCCTTGTGAGGCTTGCAGCGGCTGAAACTATTTATGGAATTTGGAATCATATAAATTTCACCATTTTAGGTTCTAAAGTTGATAAGGAAGCTACTACCCTTGAGATAAAGAACACGATCATTTTTAGGGGATGGTTCTGCAAAAAGATTAAGCCTAAAATTATCAGTTTAATACTAGATTAGGCTAGTCTTGTTTCTTGATTCACTTTGTTCTTTTGTTGGTTGTACCCTAGCGATCGTCGTGTTCCTATCCTAATTTTTGGTTAATAAAGTTTCTCTTTTTCCAAAAAAATAAAATAATAATAATAATAATATAATAATAATAATAATAATAATAAAATAATAATAATAATAATAATAATAATAATAATAATAATAACAATAGTAAGCAATTGAAATGCTTAAATTAAAAATGGAACACATGTTCCTACATTTCTCACAAATTTGTTATCTCAGTGAATCAAATGTATGAGTTCTAAAGAGAACAAAATGAAATGTGAACCCTCATTATAGAGTCATAATTTACTTATATACTAGGTATATTATCAATTGCCAACAACGATTATCCTTCAAAATTTGATATGTAAACTACTATATGGGCATTCATCTTCTAATTTGTTTCCATGTATCTTCGACACTTGAACCACTTCAAATCACAATTCTGTCGAAAACGTCTTTAAGTCATTCAACCACATATGTGGAAAAGGCCAACCTATCGAGTTTGTGATTTAATGTCGAAAATATAATTTGGTTATCCGCACTTGGCATTGCTATATATCTCATATCTAACATTCATGTCGAAATGTTAAACAAAAATATCAGGCTAACAGATGCCCCAAAAAAGTCATTTTTCGATCATATTTGCAATATGATAGAAGATGGTGTTTTCGATCATATCCCGCATAAGTCATTATCATCACGACTGCCTCCACGTCTGCAACATACAGGTACCTACCATCATTGTTTCAATTTCCAAGGTCATCATGGGCCACAAAAGTAATTGCATTAAAATGAAGAAAAAAATCATTAATTATTAAAGATTTAAAACAAACATCAAAACTTTAGTGTTTTAATTTCAGAGGGAAATTGAAAAGACTTTATTTCAACACCTATATAACTCTCTCCCGCTTCACAACGTTACCTTTTCTAGAACCCTAAAAAAATTATCTCATGCAACACCAATTTTAAGTTCCTCTTCAACTCAAACTCAAAAAAATTACTTCTCCTTTTAACTTTGGTGTATAAAAGCAGTTCCAAGTCCATTCTACTGTTGACATTGAGGGTCGTATCTTCTCTGGCAATCACACCTATGTTCAAGAACCGCAGATAAAGACAGGAAAATCAGTCATCTGGGCTTCTCAGGTAATGATTCCATTCTCTATCTTAGGTAACACCCGTGTATATTTGGATCCTTTACCTAGATAATCTGTGAATCCTGATAGATTGAAATATTTTCCCCTTGTCTACTCTTATGCAAACTTCGTGCATTTGAGGTAAAAAGTTGAGTTAGAGTTCATGGAACAACCCAATTGTGTATCATGTTCTTCTCATTCTACTAATAGTGAAACCTATATCAATTGGCTGAACATAGTAGAGAAGAAGAAAGGAAATATCTTGTAAAATCAAGGAATCTTCAACTTAATTTAGCTGCCGAGAACGGGACAAAGGTATAATGCCAACATGCTCATCGCTACCCTTTGTTTTTGGGAATCTTCAACCAACACATTTTATCTTTCTTGTGGGATGATAACTCCTACGCTTTTCAACATTGCTGCCATCATCGTTCTTCGACCAAAAGAGGAAACTTTCGACCACTACTATAGAAAAACACCTTTCACAATGGTTGGAAAAGAGATACAACCACGACCGACTAACCGTTGTGAGGTAAGTGTGGTTGTATATATATGATGTTTTCCATCACGGGCATGTGACCGTTGTAATAAACTAGATAGTGCACTATATATCACAATAATCAAAATATGTATTTGTTGTAATATAAAGCAAAATGTCACGGATTCGAGACCCAATAATTAAATGGTTTATAATATTCTATTCTCTATCTATAACAACGATTATTATAAATAACTGTGATGAAATACTTTATTTTTTTAATTTTATTTTATTTTTCCATATATTACAAATATGTGTTTTTTTAGCTGATTATTATACATATATTAGCTAAATATTTACCAAATATCAAATTAAGCAACAAAAATATATTTACAAACATAAAAGATAAAGGCATACACTAGCACCCCTTTTCAAATAACACATTGAAAATAAACGCTCAACGTCTACAGATGTCGTCTAAGTCATCGAGAGAGAAATGTCATGTCGTTAAACGTCTACATAAAAAGTGAAGAAAATTGAATATCACATGATTTGAATTATAATAGCAATTTACTTTAACATTAATACGTTGTTTTAAACATTTCATGACATAATATATATTTGATCCCATGAATCAGCAATGTCGGCAGCGATAATGTTTAACATGTGTCTTATTACATAGTACTCACACTCGTACCCCTCTAGTTGTCTCCTAGTCTACAAATTTAAACATTTCATAAATATATAACCACACATTTCATGAATATATGTAAGTGAATGTGTAACGCCTTGGGAGAACTGACTTGGGTGTTTTGCGTTTGATCGCAGTTGTTGCGGATAGCAAGAGTCGCCACCGGCTTTTCTTTTATCCAATAAGGAAAGGTTGAAAAGAACATGAAAGACCTTTCGAGATTATTTCTTGAGTTCGGGGGGTAGGTTATGAAAAGGGAAGATATTAGCACCCTTTTCATCCGTAGTTATCTACGGGCTCTTAGTTTCTTGCTAGATCACTTGCTTTTTGTTTGACAATGTGTTTGTGGGTTTTGAAAGTATTTTGAAAAAGAATATCTTTGTAATGATTCTCGTCTCTATAAGAACGCGTACAAAGTGTTTTGTATTTTGAAAAATGTTTCAAAGTGAAGTGTTGGTGTATATTTTGTTGTGAGCAAGCGAGCAAGTAGGAGTAACCTACCTACTCAAAAGGTCTTAAACTTTCTTTTCCTTCTCCTTTAGATGTTGTTATCTCACCATTGTTTTGGTAAGAAACCCCATCGTTGGATGTGAAGGGACGGGCATGGGACGTTTGTATAGTCATAGAAAGCAACCTATGGGACATTTTAGCAATGTCGTTTAGGGACTAGATCGTTTACCAAAGGCAACATTGAGGGTCATCGAGGGACTACGATCTTTTATCGAGGGTCTTTGCTAAAACGCTCATATTCGAGGGACATGACTATTTTTCGAAAGGCAACAAAGCGGGATTACCCTAAGGGTGATAGTGTGCAAGTGTCTTTGATTTATATGCATTTAGTCTTGATTAGGGTTATCTATTTGTTGATTTCATGTCTTGCCATACAAACCCTAATTATTAGCATTTATATTTGAAAGCGATAAATTGCGGAAATGTAAAGTCCTACGCTATTACATCATTATGGGATGGGGGTACAAAATTACAAATGGGGATTTGCAAGAATTTAAATTCTAATCATCTATTACAACCATATCGAATTGTACAATATAAGAAAAGGAAAATGCTTGTTTTAAAAATGTTTTTTTTTGTTTTAATGAATTAGAAAAAAGAAAGAAATAATTAGTTAATAAAAAGGAAATATTTTTTATGTCTTTTTATATTAATAAAAATAGTTCTAATGTTAAAAATGATAAAAATAAGAGAGAAAAAAGGAAAAATAATGAGAAATAGGATCAGCATGTTGCTGAAAGAAAAACAAAAGGGATCAGAAGTTCTGATGCCAGGCGTGCTGTGGTTCATAATGAAACGTCAGAGGAAATCAGAAGTTCTAGATTGATGCACTCTGAGGCCCTGAAAGAAATGTTAGAGGGAAAGACATAAGTTCTGGGTCGCTTCACGCTGAGTGTCAGAATAGTGAGAAAAGTCCTAGAAATTCTGTGTGTGTTAAAACAATGAGAAAGCCTAGAAGTTTTGTGTGTTGAAATAGTGAGAAAAATCAGAAGTTCTATTACCGTGTCATAACAATGTAAAAACCTAGGAATTCTGGTGTGTTAAAATAGTGAAGAGAATTCAGAAGTTATGTATTGTGTTAAACAGTGAATGAAAATCAAAAGTTCTATATATTAAATAATAAGAAATCCTAGAAGTTTTGTGTGTTAAAACAGTGAGGAGAACTCAGAAGTTCTGTGTTACATTTCAACTCCTTCCTTACATTAATCATAACATCAACAAATTTTTCAATTCTTAACAACAACAAGTCATAGAGATAAAAGCACAACAGTTTATAGAAGTTCTAATCCTAATTCTGAGCCTAACTTTATTCAAGAAGTTCTGATCCACCGTTTTTCTACTTATGCAATGATATGGACAACATCAATACTATGAAATTTACATATTTAATGATGTTCTGAATGAAAAGATTCAAAGTCAGAAAGACTTACCTTGAATATGGAACATGTGTTTGGGACTTGAGTTGTTGCCTTCAGATGTTCTGGAGTCAGCAAGAACAACAGAAAAGAAAATTCTATGTTCTTTGATTCAAAGGGAAGAACAAAGGTTTTGGTTTTGCTTAGGAATTCAGGGTTCACGAATGTTTTACTGCTTTCTTTTCTCTCTTTGATGATTCTCTCTTTCCAAAAGCCATCCCCTTGAAAGTGTGATGGAGCAACTTATTTATAGGTAATTTGCTGTGGTTTTGGGGGGAAAACAAATGGTTTAAACCTTTTTGGCATACTGTTCCATTGCTTTTTAATCACAGCTTTTGTATACTAATTTGGTGCAAATATGTGGTTTGAGAAAGTGCAGGCATGGACTGAATCAACAGCTGGTTGCAGGACTGTGATATATCATAGCAGCAGGCTGCTGAAACGAGGTTTTGGGATTTGGTGATGTTCTGATCGCAGAAGGCCCAAAACATAGCTTCCATATGCTGAAGAGTCAATGTTCTGACCGAAGAACATTGCTTCCATATGTTCTGATTGAAGAGTCATATTCTGAACCATCTTTGCAAATTCTGATTGCGCTTGTGTGGAAGCTGGCCCAAAAGTTCTGAAGTATCATATTCTCTTAACACTTAGAAAATTTTCTAAATGTTTAGAAATTTGATTTTTCAAAGTAATTTCTGACTTCTGATTTTTTATGAACCAATTTCATGTCCTGATGAAATATGATTGTTGAAACTTGATTTTTGATCAAAAAGTCAAAGTTTGACTTTTTCAGTGTGCTTTTGACCATTTTGCCCTTGTGAATGACTTTCTTGGAAAATTGTAATCCAAGACTTGAATCTTGATAGAAGCAAACCTGAGGGTCCAGGATGATTCTTTGGGAACTGAGAGAGCAAATTTTGGGGTACAACATAATGTCACGAGTAATCCAATTACCTTGGGCTCACAAAATGCGAGATTTTTTCTAGAGTTGTTCATGATATATATAATATCTCTCCATAATATTGTATATTGAAAATGATTTAAAAATATTACACGCTATGATAATTACAAAGTAAAAGAAAAAATTAATAAAAGTCTCATAAACATAAAGTTACTTATTAATAATTTGTTTCATCTTAGGTTTTAGTGGTTTGTGTAATGAACACAATATAGTTAGCATATTCGTCAGAAGAAATATGATGATCAATTGAAAATAATCTCTGAATGAATAATACAACCATATATAATTAGTATTTGGTAAAACATGGAAACTAACTATAACAGAGAAACCATAATTTTAAAATTACTCACTTATGGAGGAATGGTGCTAAGTAACAGTCTTTCCTCCACTTATATGTGATGTTAAGTAATCTTCGATGATTTTTTGTAGAATTACTTGGAAATCGAATACTAACTGAATCCAAAAATCCATAAGTATCTGATTTATTTAATTCTATACAAACACAGTGAATGTAACTAAATGGTTTGTTGCAATATGCCTTAAAAACCTTTGTTGATGAAGAAAAGAAAAATATATTTTTGGAGATTATATATACTACAAAAATCGGCCAAAAAGTCGAAAAACTAGAAATTAGGAAAACTCGTACGGTTGTACGAATAATGTATAGTAATTGTACAGATTCTGAATAGTGACCATACAGATGGTGAATAGTGATCACACTAATGGTGAATAGTAACATCGACTTCGGATTTTTCAGACTTTTTCGGGAATTTCTCGTTTTACGTGATTCAGGCTCTTCCAATTTGGTCCACGGATCCATGTGTGATTAGATTGTGATTTTGGAATTAAGTTATTGGGTATTTTCTATTATAAATATGTATCTATGTTTTCAAGTGTGACGATCTTAAAGCTTACAACAAAAAGGGAGAGCAAGGGTTTAAAGGCATAACATATGATTTTGGCTATTCTCAAGGGAAACCTTAGAAAGGCAAGGGTTTTAGGAAACCTTTTGGAGTTATCTAAGGGAATTGGGGAATTGGGAAACACTTGTTTACACCTTGGGTTTAAGTTATTCATATATTGAAGGTTGAAGAGGTTGGAAAATACTTGGGTAGAAAATATGGTTGTTCTTGGGAACCTGAAGGCGAAGGCTATTTTCTTGTAACTCATTTTTGTAATCTCTTGTAACAACTTTATGAGTATAGTGAATTAGAAAGCTGCTCTCTCCCCTAGAGTAGATCGTTTGATCGAACTGGATAAATAAACCTTCGCCTTTTTCTCACCTTATTCGGTTATATTATCTGTGTATAGATTATTATTGTTGTAGACCATTTATTTTGGTTTCTATTATTCTTTGCCTCACAAATTGATATTGAATTTTGTCGTAATTCATAGCAAGATTCACAATAAGTGGTGCAGTGAGCGTGGAGCAAAGAGGACTGTTTACAAGTAAGCACCACAATTTGTAGATGGGAGATCGATAAATTTTCCGGTAACAACGACTTGAGGTTATGGAAAATTAAGATGCGAGCAATTTTAATTTAAGATAAGTGTATCGATGCTTTGAAGAGTAAAGCATTGATGTCTATATGGCTTACACATGTATAGAAAATCGAGATGATGGATAAGGCCAGGAGTTCTATTATCTTGTGCCTCGGGATAAAGTTCTAAGAGAAGTCGACAGGGAGCAAACTGCAGTTTCTATGTGGGAACAACTTGAATCATTGTATATGATAAAGTCTTTGGCTCACAGGTTGTATCCGAAACAACAACTCTATTCATTCTAAATGGTAGAACACAAATCCTTAGTTAAGCAGCTTACATAATTTCACAAGATTATTGATGATCTTGAGAATATTGAAGTGAAGATTGAATATGAGAACAAGGCTTTACTCCTATTGAGTTCATTACCCAGATCCGTTGAGCACTTTAAGGATGCCATTATTTATGGTAAGGAAGGTACTATTACTTTGGATGAAGTCCAGAAGGCGATGAAATCCAAAGAATTTTCAAAGTTAAAATATTTGAAGATTGAAGATAGTGGTGAAGGCTTAAATATGTCAAGGGGAAGAGGTGAGCGTAAAGGGATGTGCAAATCAAAGAGGTCTGACAAGTCAAAGGTAAAATGTTTTGATTGTCAGAAAATTGGTCACTTTAAAAGGGACTGTCTTAAGAGAAAGGTCAATGAAGATTATGTTTAAACTGTAGTTGCCTTTGGTTAGGAAAGTTATGAGGATATCGCTGCACTAGTAGTATCGATTTTGGAAACTGAAGATAGTTGGGTCATTAACTCAGGTTTCTCTTATCACATGTGTCCAAGAATTGAATACTTTGAAACTTTGAAGATGGTTCAAGGTGGAGTAGTTCGCCTTGATGATAATAAGGCATGAAAGGTTCATGGTATTGGTACAGTCAGATTTAAAATGTTTGATGATGGTGAACTTCTTATTCACAATGTGAGTTATGTTCTAGAACTCAATCGAAATTTGTTATCTATAAGTATATTTGATGATCTAGGCTATTATACTAGAGTTGAACACAGAGTGTTGAATATTTCATGTGATGAATTGATTATTACTAAAGGGTCTAAAATATATGGTCTATATATTTTAGGATGTTAAAATATTGTTATTCATTCATCGTTAACTAGTGGAGGCTTTCATGACAAGGAAGAACTATGCGAGTTGAGTTTAAGGCGTTATGAATGCCTTGAGAAAGTTTCTGAGGAGTATAATGAATTTTGCAAAAATCAAGGGATACAAATTCATGTTACCATTGAGTTGTTATTGAGTTTTTGGGGAAGAGATAAGGTTAAAACAATTTATTTGGTTGGTAGATAATTTCTCCAGAGGAAGAATAGTGAAAACCAAGGGAGAAACCTGGTAAAAACTATAACGGAGAAAACCCAGTTTGGGGTGGAGTTTCCTACTATGGATGCTAGCAGTAGTGAGAAAACGGCTACAGAGATCTCTAATTATCATTTGAATCATGATAAGATAAGTAGGGTTACTGTAGCATCTCAAAGGGACAATTATGCTAGCCTTGGATATTATGTTTCTAATGTGGCTGAAGGACTGCAAAGTAAAAGAAGAAAAACCTTCAGGGAGGCATTTGAAAATAGGTGGAGTCAAGGGTGGTTGAAAAATCATACTTGTAGGCTCTTTAAATTACCTAGGTGGAAAAGGGTAATTGGAAACAAGTGGATGCAAGTGGCGAGATCAAGATTTAAGGGTGACTTGATATTGATCAAGGTTATTGATTAGAGTTTCAACCTGGTAGAGAGCAGTAATGTTATTGATGGTTAAATTGGTATCAACACGGTTTAAAGTCAAGGTGGAGATTATTGTAACATTCCTTAAAAACCTTTATTTATGAAGAGAAATACAACATATTTTGGAGATTGCATATACTGCGAAAATTAGAAGTTTCAGAAAGTCAGTCAAAAAGTCAAAAAGTTAGAAATTAAGAAAAATCGTATGGTCATATGGACAATGAATAGTCACTGTATGGATGGTGAATAGTGACCGTATATATGGTGAATAGTGACATCGATTTCGGGTTTTCGGCCTTTTTCAATAATTTCTCATTTTGCGTGATTCAGGCTCTTTCGATTCGGTCCATGGATCCATGTGTGATTGGGTTGTGATTTTAGGCTTTAGTTGTTGGGTATTTAATATTATAAATATGTATCTCTTATATGTTTGCAGATGTGACAATCTTATAGCTTACAACAAAAAGGGAGAGCAAGGGTTTAAAGACATAGCATATGGTTTTAACTATTCTCAAGGGAAACCTTAGAAAGGCCAGGGTTTTGGGAAACCTTTTGGAGTTATCTAAGGGAATTGGGGAATAGGGAAACACTTGTTTACACCTTGGATTTGAGATATTCATATATTGAAGGTTGAAGAGGTTGGGAAACACTTGGATAGAAAATAGGGTTGTTCTTTGGCGCATTCAGGGTTGTTCTTGGGAACCTGAAGACGGAGGCTATTTTCTTGTAACTCATTCGTAATGTCTTGTAACAACTTTCTGAGTATAGTGAATTGGAGAGCTGCTATCTTCCCCAGAGTAGATCGTTTTATCGACCTGGGTAAACAAACCTTCGATTTTTTCTCACCTTATTCTATTATATTATCTGTGCACGAATTAATATTGCAGTAGACCATTCATTTTGGTTGCTACTATTCTTTGCCTCACAAATTGATATTGAATTTTTTTCGTAATTCACAACAAGATTCACAATATGGTTAAACAAAATTCAAAAACAAGCGAGGAATCATTTCTATGCTAAAAAATGAATGTATCATGATGAGGAATTAGTTCTATATACTTATATGCACCAAACATGTATTAACCCTATGTCCAGACACCAATTTACAATGCACAAATCTTTTATATCTTTAGGATAAATATAGAAAAACTCTAAATCTGAATCATGTTCTATCCCAAGAGAAAACATCTCGTCTTCCTTTCACATAACATAACATAACATTTTGGTATATGATCCTTCAGAAGGAGCCAATAACCCGTTATTGATTTTTTTACCGATAAGGACGGCTGAACAACTGCCTTTTATGCTTGCACCACGTGCAAAGTTCTTTCCGACAATTGATCATCATCATCTTCATTTGTACACTATGGGACATGTCCAGTGATTTTCTACATCTTAAAAATAACCGGAACACAAAAAAAATCAACACAATATATATCATACATTTCATATATCACAATATTCTACATACCGCATATAACTCTTTAATTTCTTCCAATTCATTCTTGCGAGTTTCCCGCTCCGTAACTAACAGGTCTTGAAATTGTTTCTATTGAGTATCCAACTTCCTATCAAACTCTTCTAACGTTTATTTTTTCACTTGTCAGGTGCTTTTTCTAGATGAACCAAAATACACTCTTAGGACGATGCCATCTCCAACACCACAGACATGCCCATCATGCTCCTTTGTTCTGATTGCTTCTACTAATATATCATGACATGGTTTAGACCAAAGGAACCTTCACGGGATGATATAACCAACTAATCATACACAATGTGATAAGACATACATTGTTAATTACCAAAGTGATTTAAATAACACATAACATATGCACAACAAGTCTTACTTACACTTTTCTCAGTCACTAATCTTGAGGCATCTGAAGTGTAGTCTCCATTTCTTCTTTGTCAATCCCTCTTCCACTTCTTGTGTCATGATGGTGAAGATGGTTCTCAATCACGAATCACAGAGTCCTCATCTCCTAGTTGTTGTCTTTTTCCAACAATCATTGATTTCTCAAGTTTCATGTATCCTCTGCGAGACAATCTATGGGGTATTTGTTTTTTCCTTATTTAGCTTTCTTGCTTCACTTTTAACCTGTTTTAAACATAGGAAAATATTAATGTACTAGCATAAGTGATCCACTTTTTTTTCAACTTTGAATCATCTCTAAACTCAAACGTCAACTACACATTTACATCAATAAGTATGTATTAATGTTTATATAAAGTAATATTGAATCAATGAAAATTAAAATTAATACCCAGGCATCTGTCGATATGCTCTTATTAACCTCCTCTGTTACATATTTCCAATAATATAACAATATGATGACTTTGTTACATCCAAGGATCACAACATAACATTTTTTCCAACTTAGAATCATCGCTAAACTCAAACGTCAACTACACATTTGCATAAATAAATATGTATTAGTGTTTATATAAAGTAACATCGAATTGATGAAAATTAGAACTAATATCTAAATGTCTGTCCATATGCTCTCTTTCACCTTTGTTGTTACATCTTTCCAATCATTTATCAATATGCTGACTTTGCTACGTCCAAGGAACGCCACATAACTCTTAAAAAGCGAATAATAAGGATCATCAAGTATCGTATAAATGGAGCTAAACTCGACCAAAAATTTGACACCAGAATTGCAGACTTTTAATAACCTAGCCATCATTGTGGCCCCACTTTGTTTTATTCTTATGTTTATACCTACAAATTAAGAATCATTGGTAATGGTTTCATTTGTATAAGTAGCTTCATCGCTACTAGATAAAGAAGAGGCCATCTATCAAGGCATAAAACAATCAACATCAAGACACAAACAACCACAACAACAACTATGTCATCATCAAAACAATGACATCAACAATAAATACATACATAACAATGGCGACATCAACATAAACAAAAACACAATGGAAAATTATGGTACTGTAGATAGACGTGGAAAAATATTTACGTGCCAGAAACATGATGAATAAGTAAAAAATGTTGTTAGAATCTTTGTCTTCCTCCTCGATAGTTAAACCGAAGGCTAGTCAAGAACGAAGAACACGGTGTCATCTCCTTCCTCGATGATACGAAAGCAAAGAAGATGGTGTTGTTTCTTCAGGTTTGAAGATGGTGTTGTAAATTTTGTTAGAGTTGGAACTGTTTTGTTTCATTAGGGTTGAAAATGGTATATCTTGGTTAGGGTTGAAAATGGAATTGTTTCGTCAGGGGTTAAAATGGCGTTTGTGATACGGTGGGAGAACTGACTTGGGATGTTTTGCGTTTGATCGCAAATGTTGCGGTTAGCAAGAGTCGCCACCGACTTTTCTTTTATCCAATAAGGAAAGGCTGAAAAGAACAAGAAAGACCTTTGAGATTATTTCTTGAGTTCGGGGGGTAGATTATGAAAAGGGAAGGTGTTAGAACCCTTTTCATCCATAGTTATCTATGGGCTCTTAGTTGCTTTCTAGATCACTTGCTTTTGTTTTAAAATATGCTTTGTGGTGGTTTTGAAAGTATTTTGAAAAGGCGCATCCATTTAGGAAAACTTTGTAATGGTTCTCGTTCATAAGAACGTATACAAAGTGTTGGAATTTTGAAAATATTTTAAGTTTTGAAAGTTTGTTTTTGAATGTGTTTGGTGTTTGTTTTGAAAATGAGCAAGGATGTTTGTTTTGAAAGTGAGCAAGCAACTAGAAATAATCTACCTACTCAAAAATCTTTGTTCATTTCTTCCTTCCTTTGATATTGCTATCTTACTATTGATTTGGTAAGAAGCCTTATCTTTGGATGTAAAGGGACGGACGTGGTTCATCGTATAGTCATGATAGCAATATTGTGATATATCTTAGCATTTCTCTTTGAGGGACTAATATCATTTGAAAGGCAACATTCGTAGCGTCATCGAGGGACTATGATATTGTATTTTTGATTATTTTTTCTAAGACATCTCACATGCGTAACATGACTATTTTTTTAGGCAACAAGTGGAGTTAACATTAAGGGTGCATGTGTGAATAATGTGTTTGATTTGCATGCATTTAATCTTTGATTAGGGTTATCTACTTGTTGATTTTATCTTTCCAGACAAACCCTAATTACTAGTATTTATATAAAAGCGATAAATTGCGGAAAGTAAAATTACTACGCTATTACATCATTAGGGGGATGGGGTAAACAAATTTACAAATGGGTATTGCTATAAATTAAACCTAATTATCTATTACAACCATATTGAATAATTTACAAGAAATGAAAATATAATGTACAAGGATATAAATGGAAAGGAAATGATCTTGTTTGGTTTTTGAGGAAAGGATTTTAACCTAATTATCTAAAAGAAAATTATTAATTAAGATAAATAGAATTAAACCTAAATTAATTAAGAAAAGAAATAAAATTAGAAAGCATTTTTAGGGTTTTCTAGAAAATGTTTTTTAGTTTAATAAAAATAGTATGAAAATTAATTAATTAAAAGAAACCTAAATTCTAAGTTAATTTTAAATAAAAATAAAACTAAATCTAAATCTAATCATTGATTTATTAAGAAAAAGAAAATTAAGTTTGTTTAGGAAAATATTTTTTTGTCTTTTTGTTTTATAAAGAAAAATAAAAAATATAAGTGTGTAAATAATAAATAAAAATATATTTTTGGATTTTTATTATTAATAATAATAATAATAATAAAAATAATAAAGAAAAATAAAATAAAATAAAATATAAAAATAAAAGTCAGGGGGGGTTGAAATGGAATGTGGTAGTTTGTTAGAAAAAATAGTTTTCTGTCTGGCCCAAATGGTATTTTTTTGTAATCAGAAAAAATAAAAATAAAAAGGTTGGGCCTGTGTTGTGAATGGAAACAGGGGGGTGAGTTTCAGAAAAAATGACAAGGGCCCAGTACTAGAGGCCCAACGCGCTTGGTTTATGAAAAAAAAAGAAAATATGGAAAAATATGATAAATGGCAGCGCTGGGACTTGAACCCATGACCTTGACCATAAACGCGCGTTGCCTTTACCACTGGGGTGGTTGTACATCTGTTAATATAACTGAAACAATAAATACATAATACAAAACAAGTTCCAGAAATGGACTTCATCTTCAACCTCCTGCCATGGTTCCTGTAACTCACTCATTTCTCATCCATTCACAAAACTTCTAACATCAAACTTGTTAGAAATTTCATCATGATTCTGAATATGTAAATAACTTAAGCTAATTCTCAAAGATGAGCAAGAATTTCTAAAAGTACCAAATTCTGACCTAACTTTTTTCAGAGATTCAAACCTAAAATTCTCTAAGCTCAATCAATATAAATGAACTATAGACATGTATAGCTTCAGGGCAATGATATTTACATTTTATCTTCACAAATCAGAATCAAATGATGCTTGTATGAAGAGATAGAAGTTTAAAAACTTACCTCTTGCAGCTGGATTTGTGTATGGAGTTTTAGCAACCTTTGAGATGGCCTGATGATTTCTTTAGCTTGCCTGGACCTCCTTGAGTGTGTTCCAACTCCTACTTTGCTTTGAGGATTAATGAAGTTCCCAACTCAAGTCAAGTTGCAAGCTTCAGTTTTGAAAATGATGGATGGTGATGGAGGGGTTACAGTCAGGAAACAGGGGCCTGGATCACTTTTATATGATGTATATTAAGTGTTTGGATGGTTAAAACTTAATACGCACAAGTGGATTTGGAGATGAATATGTGTGGTCCAAAACTGTCAAGTTATTGCAGATTTTATGCAGCAGGGTGCTTGGGAGGTTTTGAGGGTGCTTGAACTCGTGCATTTGCTTGAAAATAACTTGTATAGTTATAAGCAAAAGGTCTTAGGGTTTGAAGTTGACAGATCTGTGAGATATAGAGTTGTGGCTATGTTACTTGATTTAGAAGAAAAGTGGAAAACATGGTTTCAAGGCATAGTACAAGCATGGTCTGAGTTTATTGGAAGCTATAAACATGTTTCTTTTATCTTTTGCATTGCTTGTACTCAGATGAAACAAGTTGGGAGCTCAAGAGGTTGACTTTGCATAAAGGCTTGCTTTACTAGAATGGAAATGTGACTTTCTCCCTAAAATGGCAAAATGCTTTGGACAATGCTTGAATCAATTGGAAATTGATCAATCAGTTTTGTAAACATTAAATTAAGGAGTGACAAACAAGTTTGAGGCCTGCAAAGTGAGGATTATGCAGCATGGCTATGGATTGGATCAATTATTCATCATGAAAATGACTTGAAAAACAAATTTGAAACCCTAACTTCTTGCCTTCGATTGCATTAGCTCAAGTATGATCTCAATGAGTTCTTGGACATTTTGGAAAGCTTGTAACATTCTATACAACCTTTATGTTGGACATTTTTGAAGAATAAATTTAGAACTAGGTGAAAAGTTTCCATAAAGTTAGTTCAAAATCCTGCCTAACTAGGGAAAAATTTCACTAAGTCTTTTAAGTTTCATGAACATGACTTCACAAATTCATAACTTGAAATCCAAGCATTTCTAGAAAAAGTTCTTCTCTAAAATGTTTTATTTCTCATTGAGCTCTACAACTTTCACGTTAGAAGTTTTCCTTGAATCATCTTGCATCATGGTGGAAATTTGGCACAAAGTTGTGAAAAAAGTGAACTTTCCAACACTTAGAAAAAATTCTAAGTCTTGGAATTTTGACTTTTCAAAGATGAATTTTGACTTTTCAATTCCTTGATGAAAAAGTTTCATACTTTTACATGTCTTGATGAATTGTAACCTTTGAAACCTGATTTTAATCAAAAAGTCAAAGTTTGACTTTTTAGTGTACAATTAACTTTTCATCAGTTGACTGAAATTCAACTATCAATCAATTGATCTTGAGAAATGTTTTGAGCCATGCCATTAAGTCAAAGTGATGTATTTGAAATCTTGAGATCATGTCTTAAACCAATAAGTCATTTTTAGGTCAAAAGTCAAAAATTGAACTTCCTCAGTCAAAACCCTAATTTTGACCATTTTGCCCTTTTGATGATCTGATCAAATTTCTTGAGGAATTATGATCCAAAATTGACCAATTGACATATATGAGTTCATGATGTTGATATGGATCACAAATTATGAAGTTTGACTGTAAATTTACTTTTCCCCCAATACAACTGATTTTAGGTCAATACAACTGATTTTAGGTCAACTGATCAATTGACTGAGCAAAAATGTGATCCAAGACTTGAAACTTGACATGAGAAATCTTGAAGGTTCCCGATGATACATGAAAGTCATATGGAGCCTTGAAAGTTCAATTATCCTTGTACAAACTCAAACCCTAATTTGAGTCATCAGTGATTGAGGAGGTGTCTTGAGCTGCTCAAACCCTGTGTAGTTTTGAACCAAAGGAGATTTTATGAGAGATTTATTGAGAATGAGAGGGAAAATTTTGGGGTACAACAGATGCCCCTGTTAAATCTTCTTAAACCTGAAGAGTTAGATTGGCGGATCCACCATTCGTGACTTGAAGGTGGAAGATGATTGAACACTAGAGTGCCCATAAATTTTCACTCGAAGATGTATTGGGAATGTGATTATAGATGCCATTTGGAGGAGTGATGGTAAATACTGGAAGAAGTATCAGCGTAAATCTTTGGCCGATTTATACTAAAACTCGATGTTTTACCTGTGGAAAAAAGGGTTAGTTAAATGTAGATGTATGCATGGTGTTCACAAGATGAATGAGATTGTGCTAAATGAATTTCGTATGTATATGATATGATGTATGAATGTGGGATGCATATTTGTCTGGGAAAATAAATCCCTGACTACTGTTGAGGAGTTCTGGGAAGTTGAATCCCAGATTGTTGTTGGGGATGAAAAATATACATATCTTCAAATTTGTTGAAAGAATGCTTCCGCTGGGGATTATCTCTTGAATGTTAGCTATTATCTGGTCTGATCTAGGCTTCACAACAACTTTATGAGGATGGGGAGGTCAACTGCTATCTGGTCGGATTCTAGGTTTCACAGTAACTTACCGGGGAAGAATAAATTAACTATTAACTGGCCGAATTCCAGGCTTCGCAGAAAATTTCTTGAAATTGAACTGTTATCTGGTCGGATCCAGGCTTCGCAGATTTCGCGAAGTGGTAACTACTATCTGGTCGAGTCCAGGCTTCATAGTTTTTGAAGTGGTAACTACTATCTGGTCGGGTCCATGCTTCATAGTTTTTGATAAGTTATACTATTATTTGGTCGGGTCCAGGCTTCATAGTGACTCAATAGGGATTGTAGCTAGTTATTATCTGGTCAGACTCCAGGCTTCATAATAGCTTGCTTGAATAGACGAAGTTGAACTGATATCTGGTCGGATCCAGGCTTCGTACTAACTTACTGGGGTAGAGGAAAACTCTACTGGGGAAAAGATGTTAAACCCTTGTCTGGATGAGTCCAGGTTCTTCAATATCTCGAGGAGTTAAACTTTTATCTGGTCGGATCCAGGCTTCCTAGTTTTTGAAAAGTTATACTATTATCTGGTCGGGTCCAGGCTTCACAGTTACTTGAGAGTTGAACTATTATCTAGTCGGGTCCAGGCTTCATAGTGTCTTGAGAAGTTAATTATTATCTGGTCGAGTCTAGGCTTGACTGTTACTTGAGAGTTGAACTATTATCTGGTCGGGTCCAGGCTTCATAGTGTCTTGAGAAATTAACTATTATCTGGTCGGGTCCAGGCTTCATAGTATTGAAAAGTTAACTATTATCTGGTCGGGTCCAGGTTTCATAGTGACTGAAAGTAGTACTATTATCTGGTCAGGCTCAGGCTTCATAGAATTTGAATGAATGGAGTTGACTGTTATCTGGTCGGATCCAGGCTTCACAACAACAACTTACTGAAGTTAAAACTGTTATCCGATCGCATTCCAGGCTTCACAACTACTTTTGGAGATAACAATGACTTTATTGGCGACATCACTGGGGATTAGGGGTTATGGCCCTCTAATTTGTAATAGTCTAAAAGACAAACTCAAGCTGGAGAGGATAGACTATGCCGAGGGATTTTGCTGTTCGTTGATTGTTGTTTGTTGGGGAAATAAACCATGTTGGGCAAATAAACCCTGTTGGGAAAATAAACCCTGTTGATGAATACTCGATGAACTACTGACGAGGTGAGTTATTTTAGGGAGAGGTTCACAAGGCTTCTTCTTTTAGGATCAACTTATCTGGGGAGAGAGCTGCCAAGAGATTGAGACTCTGGATAGGAATCAACCTATGCAAAGATATTTTATGGGCAACTCCGTTGGGGAAAGGTTTATTGTAGCCGTCCTTGTGGGGATAATGCTAATGAGATAACTCTATGGGGATATTCCATATACATTAAAGAGATGCTTGCTTCTTCTTAGCAGGAAAAATGTGCCAAATAATTTTAATCATGCTCACATGCATATGTTCGTTCAATTTTAGTCATTGGACAGTTTTGCATTCAAAACAAAACAAAAAGTTTGCACTTCAAAGTATACTTGTATTAATATTCTGCCCATCAATAGGCGTTTTTTGTACAAATAGACGGAGATCCTAGTAAGAGGAAATCGTCGAAAGGAAAACAAAAATTGAAAACAAAAACAAATAACCATGTGGAAATGATCTCATTGTATTCCAACTCTACTATTTCCCTAATGTCTTCAAATGCCCGTTGTCGTTGACAGAAGTTGATTGGATTGATCTTGGACCGTTTGAACTAGGACCTTGGTAATAAAGTCGACTGTGGTGATTCCACGGGACATAGTCATATGCTTTCAATCCTTAATTTTTGCCTGGACCGCCCTTTCGGGTTTTCAGCCCACCAGGATAGCCATTTTTGCCCAAGTCGCCCTTTCGGGTTTTCAACTTGCCGGGTGTACAATCTTTTGCATATATCCCTAATTTTTGCCCAAACCTTTTAGTTTGCCGAGATTCCCTTATATTTCCTAGGTGTGTCAACCTAGTGGGTCCTTTATGCATAATATTTTTTAGCTATGCCCACATTCACAGGATGTGGGAAGTCTTCGCCATCCATGGTAGTCAGCACCATGGCACCACCAGAGAACACTCTCTTGACAACAAATGGTCCTTCGTAGGTGGGAGTCCATTTTCCTCTAGGGTCGCCTTGCGGAAGAATGATGCGCTTTATCACTAAGTCACCAGCTTGATATACTCGAGGCCTGATCTTTTTGTTGAAAGCCTTGATCATGCGTTTTTGGTACATCTGATCATGACAAACATCAGCCAGTCATTTTTTATCGATCAAGTTTAACTGATCCAATCTTGTCTGAACCCACTCGTCTTCGCCTAGGCCTTCCTCATTCATAATCCTTAGTGAGGGAATCTGAACTTCCATTGGCAAAACAACTTCCATGCCATAGACTAAAGAAAAGGGAGTTGCCCCAGTTGATGCTCTAGCTGAAGTGCGGTAGCCATGAAGAGCAAACGGTAACACCTCATGCCATTTGTTGTAGGTCACTACCATTTTCTGCACAATCTTCTTAATGTTTTTGTTGGCCGCTTCCACTGCGCCATTCATTTTAGGTCTATAAGGAGAAGAATTGTGATGCTTGATTTTGAATTGAGTGTAAAGTTCGGTAATCATAGCATTGTTGAGGTCAGTCCCATTGTCGGTGATGATCTTTTCGGGGATACCATAGCCGAAGATGAGGTTATGTTTGATGAATATGGATACCACGTTCTTGGTGACTGAGGCAAATGAGTCGGCTTCGACCCATTTGGTGAAATAATCAATAGCGACAAGAATGAAGCGATGTCCATTGGAAGCAGTGGGTTTGATCTCCCCAATCATGTCAATGCCCCACATTGCAAATGGCTATGGAGCAGTCATGACGTTCAGAGGGATAGGAGGAACATGGACCTTGTCAGTATAGATTTGGCATTTGTGGCAAGTTCTTGAGTGTTGATGGCAATCAGTCTCCATCGTTGACCAATAGTAGCCATCTCTCAGGATTTTCTTGGCCATAATATGTTCGCTAGAGTGAGTCCCAAAGAGACCATCATGCATTTCTTCCATAATTTCCTCTACCTCATTCTTATACACACATCAGAGTAGAGTAGAGTCATGGTTGCGTTTGTACAAGATTCCGTTACGTAGGAAGAATTTGGCTGAAAATCTTCGTAAGAACTTTCTGTCATTGATGGAAGCTCCTTCGGGATACTCTTGTGCTTCAAGGTATCTCTTCACCTCATGGTACCATGGCTTCTCGGTGTCAGTGTCGAGCTCATAGCAGTGTGTAGGTTCGTCGAATATCTCAATTATAATCATAGGAGCTTCGTTGTCCCATCTGACTTTGAACATCGAAGACATTGTTTCCAAGGCGTCAGCCAACTGATTTTCCTCCCTAGGGAAGTGTTCGAAGGTGATATCTTAGAAGTAAGGAATCAGAGATATCACAAGTTCCTTGTAAGGGATGAGATTAAGGTAATTAGTGCCCCAATCTCCTTTTACTTGGCTAATCACTAGAGAAGAATCTCAAAACACATTCAAATGCTTGATCCTCAAATCAATGGCAGCCTTCAGACCTAAAATGCATGCTTCATACTCAGCCATATTGTTCATACAATCGAAGCATAGTCTGGAAGTGAAAGGAGTGTGGCAACCTTCAGGGGAGATGATCAAGACACAAATTTCGTTACCCAAAGCATTGGAAGCCCCACCGAAGACCATAGTCCATCGGGATCCTTGTTCAGGTCCGTCATACGGTCCAGGTTTCACGCAGTCGGTCACTAGCATGATATTCTCATCTGGGAAGTCAAAGTTCATAGACTGATAATCATCAACAGCTTGATGGGCCAAATGATCTTCTAGTACACTTCCTTTGATGGCATTTTGCATTGTGTATTGAATATCGTACTCAGTCAATATTATTTGCCATCTAGCTATCTGTCTGGAAAGAGTAGGTTTCTCGAAGATGTACTTGATATGGTCCATCTTAGAATTCAGTAAAGTGGTATGAGTTAACATATACTGTCTTAGCCGACGAGTAGCTCATGCCAGAGCGCAACAAGTTTTCTCGAGTAGTGAATATCTGGTTTCACAGTCGGTAAACTTTTTGCTCAGGTAGTAAATAGCATGCTCTTTTCGGCCAAACTTGTCATGTTGGCCCAAAAAACACCCCATAGAATTCTCTAGCACCGTCAAGTACATGATCAAGGGTCTTCCTTCAACTGGAGGCATGAGAATAGGAGGTTCTTGTAGATATTCTTTGATTTTGTCAAAGGCAGCTTGACATTCATCATTCCATCTGACTACTTGATCTTTCTTCAATAGTTTGAAGAATGGCTCACAAGTAGCAGTCAAGTGAGATATGAAGCGGGCAATGTAATTAAGACGACCCAAGAATCCTCTAACTTCCTTTTTAGAGTGGGGGACTAACATTTCTTGGATGGCCTTTACCTTGGCAGGATCAACTTCAATGCCTTTACCACTGACAACAAAACCTAGAAGCTTTCCAGATCGTACTCTGAATGTGCACTTATTGGGGTTCAACCTCAACTTGTACTTTTTCAGCCTCTCGAATAGCTTGTATAGGTGACTGAGATGCTCCTCTTTGGTTTCTGACCTTGCAATCATATCATCCACATATGCCTCTATTTCATGATGGATCATATCATGAAACAAAGCTACCATAGCCCTTTGATATGTTTCCCCTGCACTCTTTAATCCGAACGAAATGACCTTGTAACAAAAGGTGCCCCATTACGTAACAAAAGTGGTCTTCTCCATGTCTTCGGGAGCCATCCTAATTTGATTGTAGTCGGAGAAACCATCCATGAAAGAGAATACTTTATGCTGAGAAGTGTTATTGACCAAGACATCAATATGAGGTAGAGGGAAGTCATCCTTGGGGCTTTCCCTATTCAGATCCTTATAATCTACGCACATGAGAACTTTTTCGTCTTTCTTCTGTACTGGAACCACATTTGCAACCCATTGGGGGTAAGATGTCACAGCTAGGAATCCTGCATCAAATTGTTTATCACTTCATCTTTTATCTTTTCAGACATGTCATGCCTCATGCGACAAACTTTTTGTTTGACAGGGGGATAATCTTCCTTTGTTGGCAGATGATGAACTACAATGTCGTTATCCAACCCTGGAATATCTTCATACGCCCAAGAAAACACTTCCACATAATCATGCAACATCTAAACTAATCTGCTTTTGACACTGCCTTCCAGGTTAGCACCGATCTTGACCTCTTTCTTGTCTGTCTCAGTACCCAGATTGATGACTTCAACTGACTCTTCGTGCGACTGAATAGCTTTTTCCTCTTGTAATAGAAGTCTGGCTAGTTCTCCCGGTATTTCACAATCTTCCTCGCCTTCATATTCAACTTGTTTAATTGGATGTTCGAAATCATAGTCGGCAAAAGTAGAGTCATTGGCAATGAGATCCGCAGTGGATGAAGACCTACAAGAGTGTGTGTGTGTGTGTGCATGTAAGATACATGGCTATTTTGAAAAACGTATTTGATGAAAAATAAAGAAAATGAGCACAAATATTTGAATGCAAAAGTCCAATGATTTATATTGAATGATCATATGATAAAATGAACATAAATAAAACCCTTGACAAATGGACCAAAGTGCCTTGGGCCAGACATATGGCTTAAAAGTCATTGTTTAATATTACAGACAAAATGTTCTTGAATTAATAAAAAGCAATAAACAAGTAATTACTCCTCAACAAAGGATATGGGAATGAAGTCCTTTGCTTGACAATTGTTGAGCTCCATTGTAGTAGGGTATACCCAATCTTCAAATGCACATTCATCATCAGATTCACCTACAACGTTAACTTCATGACTTCCAATATAGAGAGGGGGTTTCCCTGCACGAGCGCGCCTCACTTCTTTCTGAGCCTTGATAGTGAAACCTAAACCACATTTGTTTGCTTTGAATAGGATCTCGAGAAGTTGCCCCCAAGTATCACAACTTCCTTCTTCGACTGCAGCACAAGCATATTTGAATGAAACCATCTTTGGCACGACCTTAACAGCTTTGGACACATTAGAAGAACATTTGGCAGTAGCAACCATTGGTGGTACAACTTCAAAATCCTGACACGGGGTCTCTATAAATTCTCCATCCATCTCCACATATTTGAAGTATTTGAGGTGGCTTACCATGAATTCCTCCTCACCACAGACAATGACAATTCTTCCTTTGACCGGATACTTGAGCTTTTGATGAAAAGTTGACGTTACTGCCCCTGCTCCATGAATCCAAGGGCAACCCAACAAACAAGAGTAGGCAGGACGGATATCCATAATGTAGAAGGTAGAGTTAAAAATCTGTGAGCCCACCTTGATCAGGAGATCCACCTCTCCATGAAGTGTCCTTTTGGACCCATCGAAAGCTCTCACAATAATATCACTTGGTTTCAAAACTAGTCCTTAACAGTCTAAACGGTCCAAACCCCCCTTGGGTAGCACGTTTAAAGAAGAGCCAGTGTCAACCAGAACATGTGCTAGGGTAGTCCCCTTACATTCAACAGAAACATGTAGAGTTTTGTTATGGTTCTTTCCAAGTGGTGTCAGATCAGCATCCGAGAACCCCAAACCATTGTTGGCCGTCAAGCTTGCCACACAATTTCCAAATTGGTCTATTATGGTCTCATGAGGGACACGAGCCTTCTTCAAGAATTTGATTAATGCCCAAGCATGGGCATTGGAACAAAGTAGCAAAGATTACATGGAAATCTTGGAAGGGGTTTTCCCCAACAGCTCTACAATCTTGAAATCACTCCTTTTTATAATTCTCAAGATCTCATCCATTTCTTGAGCGGAAGGTTCTCCATCAATAATGTCTTTTGCGGGTATTTCTGTCTCAAAAGGCTCCACAACCTTCTCTTTTCCCCTTGTATCAGCACTTGGCTTAGCAGCGGTGATGCGAACAGGCACCTTTGTAACAATTGGTGGTGAGATGTTGGGTGAAAAGATTCTCCCGGTTCTGGTCACCTTGCTAGAGCTAGTAGTGTTACCAATGTCATCAGCTTTGCTTTCTTCAATCCAAGCGTCTTATTTTATCCCATGGTAAAACACCTCAGCACCATAGTTCCATGGCACAACTTTATTGGAAGAGTACGGAATTGGTCAAGGATTAGTAATTATCAGAGGAGCAACAGTCGGTTCATTTGAAATCTTGATAAAATCCTTAGAGGAGATCCTAAGAGGCTTGTTTGAGATAGTTATGATGGAGAGGTCTTCAATCTTATTGGTCAAATTTTTTTGGCGGGCAAAGTCTTCTCAAATAGGATCTCATGGCTATTCACTAGGCGTTGAATGCATTCCTTCAGCCCTTTGCATCCATTGAGTTGTTTGGCACAACAAACACAGTCCTTCAAACAGCCAAGGAAAATCTCGGCTTTCAACAGATTCTTTTTGATGATGTTTAACGGAGTAGTCAAGTCTTCGATGTAGAAACAAAAATGGTATCTTCAACAACATTGACACCCTTGCCATGGTTTGGAATAGGCGCGGTGATCACATTCGGAGTTGGTGGAGGATCAAATTCAATGGTCTTGTTGTCTATTAAGTCTTGAATTTTATTCTTCAGTGCCCAACATTGGTCAGTCTCATGCCCGAGACTATTTGAGTGATATGCACATTTGGCGTTCAGATTGTATTTGGATAAAGAGGTATCTGGATTGGCCGGAGGATCACGCAGTGTAACCAAATTAGCCTTTAACAGGTGTTGTAAGGTTTGGGATAGTGACATGCCTATCCTTGTGAATTGTCTTCGCGGAGTCTCAAATCGTTGATGATTGGCAGATGGTCTTTGAGCAGGAGTTGGATTGGAAATCCGGATAACATTAACAGACTGAAAGTCATCCTTATTGGTACGGACCCTTGCCCCATACACAACATTGATTTCTTTCTTCGCGGTAAAAGGTTTCTTTACGAGATTGGAGGTGGAGGAAGATGCTATGGGAATCTTCCCACTTTTGATATCGCTTTCAACTCTTTCACCAGTTAAGATCAGCTCGATGAAACCGGATGAAGAACAACCAACCAAAAAGTTGAAAAATGGACCAGATAAAGTGCCCATAAACATATAAATGTGCTCCCTATCAGTCAAAGGTGGTTGAACCCTACTGGAAAGGTCTCTCCACTTTTGGGCGTACTCTTTGAACCCTTCATTCTTCCCCATTGTCATGTCTTGCAACTGAACTCTTGTCGGCGCCAAGTCGGAATTATACTGGTATTAGTGGTAGAAAGAGGTAGCTAAGTCTTCCCATGTGTGGATACGGAAACCGTCCAATTTGTAAAACCACTCTAGTTGCGTCCCAACCAAGCTTTCTTGAAAAAAGTGAACCCGGAGTTTCTTGTCGGCTATATGCGGTTGAATTTTGCGCACATGTGATTTCAGGTGAAGTTTTGGACAAGAAACCCCATCGTACTTTGGGAATACTGGTATCTTGAATTTATGGGGAATGACAAGCCCAGATATTAAACCCAAATCATCAAAATCCAAACCGTGGACGACTTGAATCTCAACGGCCTTCAATCTGTATTCTAGCTGCTTGTACTTAACATCGGCAGGAGGATACTTCTCGTCAAAATAATCATCATCGTCAGATGCTTGATCATTGATACACCCAACCTGGGTACTCCTAGCTTCTCCAATCTGATTCTCGTCTTCCTCAGATGACTCTTCCACTACCGGGATCTGACGGACAGGCTCTCTGAATCTTATACCCATGTTGACTTGGGCTTTCCTCTTTGGTTTCTTTTTGGCTGCTAGCAACACCATCAAGTCTTGTAGCCCATTGGCTAGGGTCAGCAGAGTCTCTTGAAACTGAGAGTTTTGTACTTGTAGATCCTTCACTGTTTTCTAGGATGCATGGAAGATG
This sequence comes from Vicia faba, assembly GCA_948472305.1. NCBI lineage: Eukaryota > Viridiplantae > Streptophyta > Magnoliopsida > Fabales > Fabaceae > Vicia > Vicia faba. The sequence continues at coordinate 180,848 of CATIWC010001554.1, read as the reverse complement.
TGTATGAAAATGATTTCAAGGATTTATGGAATTTAAGTTTGTATAGACAAAAAATGAACAAACGTCAAATTTCATTAATTAGTTCAAAATGATTACAACATGCCTCTTGGGCTACAAAATAAATCTCTAAGATAAAAAGACCGAATGCATCCTATTTGGTGCAAGATAGGCGTTCAAGCTCCGTTCTTCATGTAGTTTCTTTGTAAGCTCCAAAACCCTTTTTTCACTCACATAGCACTGAGCTTCAAAAGTGTCTCGTTCTTCCTTTATATGAATCCAACCCTTTTGCAAGTCTTCAAGAGAAGTAGGAATGTTGGGATGGAGGACAGTATACGAGACCTCTTCTTCAACAACAAGCTCCATGTTAACTGGTAGGATGGAGGGGTAAGGCATCATGAGTTTCTGAGCACGAGCTCGCACCTACCTAAGATAAGGTTCAAAGGGAATAGAATTCTTGCGTCCCAGTGTCTCACTATCTGCTTTGTTTACCATCATCCAAGCTCGTGCAAACCTTTGACGGTAACCTTGATCGTCGCTCTCGTAATCAAATACCACTCCTTGGATGAGCATATCATGAGGACCATCTCTTCAGGCATAACCAAACTATCGCAAGGCTAAGAAAGGGTTGTAAGTTATACCTCCCCTAATGCCAAGTAGAGGGACATTAGGGAATTCCCCACAACGGTCAATGATAGAAGTATCCACCAAGGATCTCGAACACCAATGGATATCAGAGTGAATGAGGGACATCATCCTTTGAGACCATGTCAATCTTTGCTGGTTCTTCAATGTTGATCGAGGTAAGTGCAAAATAAACCACTTGGCAAGTAGGGGAATACAACACAAGAGAGTACCTCTTTTCTTCATGGTGCGGGTATGGAAACAATGTAAGATGTCTCCCAGCAAGGTAGGTATAGGATTACGAGAGAGAAAGACTATGATGGAATTCACATCTATGAATTGGTCCGAGTTGGGAAATAGAACCAAACCATAGATGAGAAGGGCTAGGACATCTTTAAAGGCTTGAAAATCCAAATCTTCCCAAAATGAACGAGCCTTCTCCAACAAGAACTTGGCTAAGAATCCTTGAACTCAGTTTCTTATCTCCCAATTTGCTACAATGTCAGCCCTCTTCAGATGCAGGGCCTCGACAATGACTTCAGGTTTTGAAATCCCTTCTAAACCGGTGAACGGTGCTTGATCAAGCACGAGCACTCCAAATAAGAAAGAGAATTCTTCTAGTGTTGGCACTAACTGATAGCCGGGGAAGGTGAAGCAATGATGCATGGGATCAAAGAATTGGAAAAGCACGCACATCATCTCTTCTTGGAAATTGGAGGTAGCTAAATTTAGGAGTCGACCATGCTTCTCGGTGAAAGAAGAGTCTTCAGGCACCCTTGAAACTAAATATTGGAGTTGAGGGTGTGCTTTCGCAAAGTTGATTCAAATGGTATTTCTTCGAACGAAGTTCATGGCCTACAAAACAAAAACAAAGATAAATTCCTAAATCCTTGAAATGGATAGTGAGAATGTGTATGATGTTATGATGTTTATGATGTTATGTACAAGTAAGCATATACACATAAGGCAAACAAGTCCTTAGGTTTAGGCCTGCATGGAGTTTGTAGGTAAGTACCCTCTTGAAGTTTTAGTTGGCTCAAACCTGTCCTAGTAATAGTAACTGGGTTCTAAAGGGTCTCAATATCATTGACCTTTCTTTTAGGCATTGTCTCAACATAATAAATCTTTTTTGGCGGTCGAGATATCCCAAAAGCCCAATCTCAATTAGTGTAGTATCGAGTATCAACCAATTTTCAGCTTTCCACCGAAACCGGTCGTCTCACTACGTCCTAATGGCCAAGTTTGTTCAATTAAGGTTCTAAAGTCAGTTAGTGCTTCATGACACCACTCAGCGGCCCCGTATTCTCCCCGATTCAACACAAGGGATACTGGTACCCACAAATGCGTCACACTAACGTAGCCATTGTGTTGTACCCCAAAATTTTCCCTCCCATTTTCACTCAAGACATGCCTCTAGAGGTCCTCAATTTCTCAAGGATGACCAAGAATTGACCAGACAAACTCTCTTCCTAAGGCAATGAATCTCAAATTAGGGTTTCAATTTCAAGCAAGATGTATGAGTCCAAAGGATTCCAAATTTTCTCCATTGTCTTAATATGTCCTCAAGATCACCCATGCCAAATTTCATGCCTTGATCAATAAGTTTGCTCAGTCAACTGCTCAAATGCCTAGAAATCAACTATACCAGGTCAAAAGTCAACTATGGCCCAAATACGGTCAAACTTCAAGATTTTTGGTCAACATCAATATTTTGAAGTATTATCCATCATTTGATCAAGGGTTGATCATGACTCCTCAACAAATGCTCCGAACTCATCAAAAGTCAAAAATGACAAATTAGGGTTTCTATAGGAAAAGTCAACCAAACTTTGACCAGGCATAAATTTCTCATACTTTATCATAAGTTTTTCCTCCAAGGCTCATTTTGAAGAGAATCTAATTCACTACAACTTCTATTCAGCCCTCAAGTCGAAGAAATGCCTCAATCAAAAGATACAAGCTCAGACGCTATAGGTATTTTAAAAAAGTCAACAAAAATACCTTTTGGGTCAAAACTCCTTACATGAACATGAAAGATCCAATTGAGATGAAACCAAAAGGGTTGTTTAAAGGAAATCCAAATCTATCTAAAAAGTCCTAGAACACCCTCATAGGGTTTAAAATGAGAGAGATATGTATTGCTAAAGATGACCAATTTTTGGAAATATGCATGAAGTCAATATTGACCAAACTTGATTTTTTCCCCAAATGGGCCCATGTTTTCATGCTTGAAACTTGTTCTTAACATGACCCACGACCCCTGAGCTCACTCATACATTATTTCATTATTTTTATTATTTATTTTTATTATTTATTTTTATTTTTTATTCATTTAAATCAAAATAAATAAAATAAAATATTGAAATAAAATCCAAAGATTTGTTTTAGGGCCATATAATGAGTCTAAGATCTGATGAGCAAGTGAAGACTTCGTGCAAGGACTGATTGGAATGAAAAGAGCATGTTTTGGCCAATTTTGGAAACTTAAAATACAAATTGCAAATCAAATCTTTTTCTCACAAATCTTCAAGATTGTATCCAGTTTTGTTAACCTTATGCATTCTCATATATATGTGTAACATTCCCAAACCAAGAGGACAAGGGTTGGCCGCATAGAATACACACAAGAAGTTCAATATTTTTAACAAAAAGTGGCAATCAGTTTGACCTTTGCAGAAGGATTCAAAGAAACTGGACATTTGCAATCCATTCCTGGGGACTTTCTGAAGCTAACCACATCATTCTCACGCGTCAAAGCACCCAGAACCATCATTTACATCATCACAGTTTGTTCATGATATTTTGAATTCGATTTTGATCATACATGCGTTATAAATAAGTTTTGAGTATGCATTCATATTTGTATGAGCATTTAGAATATGTTTGAATGATTAGTTTCCAGTTTTAATGCATATATGACCAACTGCCATTGTTAGGGTTTTGAGTTTCATTTTGGGGTTTTCAGGTATAAGCAAAATCAGGCCTAATAAAAGATACCATTGTGCTCAAGGGATCAAACCCAATTGATCCATGCCTTTACATTAAATTTATATTTCCAATTGTGAGTTTTGGAAATTTGCAGGTCCTTTAGTGACGATTTTGTCCGTAGGTAAAAGTTCCCGGGCTAAAACGACAGCAACTGAAGAAGACGATGGCGTGGCACGACCTGGTTGGGCCATTTGAATGCAACGCGTGTTTTTTTCTTCTTAAATATAACTTCAATTGTTGATTTTGGATTATATTATTTTGTTGTTGTTTGTATAAGCGAATGACAAGTTGGCTCAGATGGCAAAGGTGAATGGCTTAAGGCACGCGTGTGTGGGAAGTCAGGGGTTCGACCCCTGCCTCCTGCATATTATTTTTCTAACAGTTTGTTTCCATATCTAATGTGCTTCTTGCCCAACGCGCATTCCATATGCCTCAAATTTATCACCCTCAGATTAATCAACACCAGATCAAACGCTCTAGCTTCAAACGTACACGGTGGACCTCCAAGCTTGCTCCATACTGAATCACACGCTAGCAATGGGCCAACCAGATTTGGGCTTGGCCAACCAGATTTGAAAATTAATTAATCTAATTAAATTTTAACCTTATTTCATTAATTAAAACTTAATTAGAAAATTAGGTTAAAATTCAATTATTTTCATAAAAATACAAAAAATATATTTAATGATCAAATTAGATTTTTAGGGTTTAGAGCCTTTTTCCAGTTTTAATTCCCGCGCGTTATTATTTTTCCATACGATTATTTTTATTATTGATGTAACTGCGTCTAGTTTGTAATAGTTTAATTAGGGTTTATAATTTCCGCACTTTACTTTTCAGTCATTAATTATGTAACTGCCCCATGGCCCTTTAATAGTTAGGAACTTTATTTTTCCGCAACTTACTTTCTGTACGATAAACTGCTTAGATGTATGCTAATAGGGTTGTATGGAAAGATAACAGTTAATTGAACATAGATAACCCTAAATGCGCAAGATAAATGAACATAATCAATCACACTTGCACATGCTCATCCTTAGGGTATCTCTCACTTTGGTTGCCTTCGAATACGCTCACAATTCTCGAAATGTGAGAATCCTTAGTGGCTGTCCTTGAGTCTAACAGATCGCTAGTCCCTCGATGACCCTCTCGACTGTTGCCTCGGTTAAAAAAGTGATCTTAGGGCTTTAGGATAGTTACTAAGTGTTCTTGCCCAGTTGCCTTAGTGACCTTAACGTCCCTTTTGATAGTCCCTCAACATCCGACGATAGGGCTACCTACTCACTAATAGTAGTATAACACTATCTAAAGGAAAGGAGGAAAATAACGCCCTTTTTTCGAGTAGGTAGACAGTTCTTATGTACTTGATCAAAATATGATTTTTTACACTTACACACCTTTCAAATTAATTTTCAAAAATGCTTTATCACACTCTTGAGGACTGATACAAGAGTTACCATAAAGCAAACAAAAATCTTTCAAAACACACAAACACAAACAATTTTCAAAAATGAGCAAGTACCTAAGAGCCCGTGGAAAGCCACAGATGGAAAGGGTGTTAACACCTTCCCTTTCCATAATCTACCCCCTTACTCAAAAAATATCGAAAAAGGTCTTTTTATGTTCTTTTCACCCTTTCCTTTGTTGGATAAAAGAAAAGTCGGTGGCGACTCTTGCTTACCGCGACATTTTTCCGAACAAAAAACGCAAACCAGTATTAACAGTCAGTTCTGCCACCGTATCACAGAACTGGTGACTCTGCTGGGGAAAATAGTAAAAGTGGGGTTTACCTTAGGGTATAGTTCATTTCTAAACTGTTTTCTTTGACTGTTTTGATTGCTTTACTTTTAAGGGTATTGTTTGGGTTACTATAGATCCTACACCCGGATCTGGGGAAACCTTTTAGGTAAGTAGCAATAGATCATGGAAACTGTGCTGGGTATACCGACATGGTTGAAGCGATGGCTACGTTGATGCGACACTTTGGTTGGTACCGGTATCCCTTGAGTTAATCAAGGAGAATACGAGGCTTCTACGTGGTGTTATAAAGCGTCAACTGACCTTAGAACCTTTAAATGAACAACTTGGCCATTAGGACGTAGCGAGATGGCTGTCTTTGGTGTATTCCCAAAGTAGGCAGATACTCGATGCTACACTCATTGAGACCTGACTCATGAGTTTTGTTTGGTTGCGAGTCAGTTTCCTATCGAACGAAGCTTATGGGAAAGATCAGTGATATTGAGATCCCTTAGAACCCGATTACTATTATAGGACAGGTTAAACCAATCCAACTTCAAGAGGGTAATACCTTAAAACCCATACAAGCCTTAAACCTAAGGTCTTGGTGTGATTTGTATGTTGCTTTCTATATATGTGATTTCTTAGCATAATCTTGACATTATAACATGGCATATCATACTAACCATTTCAAGGATTTTCTAGGGCTTATCTTTGTTTTATTTTGTAGGACATGGCATCCTCTCACAGGAACACTATCTAAATTAACCTTGTGAAAGTACCTCCTCAACTCAAGGACTTAGCATCAAGGATTCCTGAAAGCTCTCCCTTCATTGAAAAACATGGTCGACTTCTCAACTTGGTCATTTCAAACCCCAAAGAAGAAATGTTAAAGGTGCTCTTTCATTTCTTTGATCCGTTGCACCACTGCTTCACTTTTCTTGATTACCAGTTAGTGCCTACTATGGAGGAGTTTTCTCAGTTATTAGGGGTACCTATCATTAATCAGCTACCATTCAACGATACAAAAAGAGACCCAAAGCCTGAAGAGATTGCTCAAGCTCTGTCTTTACAACGGTCTGATGTAGTGGCAAATTGGGAAACTAGAGGAAGTATCCAAGGATTTCCAGCTAAGTTTTTATTTGAGAAAGCCCACTATTTTTGGGATAGCCTGGATTTACAAGATTTTGAGGAGGTGTTGGCCCTTCTAATCTATGGGATGGTACTATTCCCTAATACAGGCCAACTCGTAGATATGAATGCGGTTAAGGTTTTTCTGTCACATAATCCAGTGCCTACCTTACTTGGGGATATTCTATACTCTCTGTATACTCGCACTCTAAAGAGAAGAGGGACCCTTTTGTGTTACACTCCTCTATTGGCTAGGTGGTTTATTTCGCACCTACCCTGGTCTATCATGAGAAATGAGTAGGGTATGAGATGGTCTCGTAGGTTGATGTCCCTTACACATTCGGACATTCATTGGTGTTCGCGATCCTTGGAGAATGTTACCATCATTGATCGCTGTGGGGAGTTCCCTAAGGTCCCCCTCTTAGGAATCAGGGTAGGAATCACTTATAACCCTTGTTTGGCGTTATGACAGTTTGGTTACGCTAGAAGGGATGGTCCTCACGACACACTTGTCCAAGGAATCACATTTGACTATGAGAATGACGTTCACGGTTATCGTAAGAGGTTCATTCGAGCTTGGGGCATGATAAATAGAGTTGATAGCAAGACGCTGGGGCACAAGAATTCCATCCCACTTGAGCCTTACCTCAAATGGGTATGAGCTCATGCTCAATGTTTAATGATGCCTTACCCCGCCATCTTACCTATGATTATGGAGCCAGTTGTAGATGGAGACACTCCTTACGTCGTTCTTCATCCTGACATGCCAACCGATCTTGAAGAGTTACAAAGGTCGTGGATCCAACTCAAAGAATAACGAGACACTTTCGAAATGCAATTCTACGCCAGCGAGAAGAAGGTTCTAGAGCTCACCCGGTTACTTCACGAGGAGAGGAGTATAAATGCCTACATTGCACCTAAGAGGATGCGTCTGTGGGAAGCTTGAGTTTTCTTTAGCTTGGATGGTTTTATTTTGCTTTGTTCCCTTGCGAACCCAAAAGGAATTATTGTGATCGATAAATTTTTTTAATACAATTAATGTTTGTTCTCTTTCTGTTTAAGAAAAATTGAGTCTTAGAAATCCTTGAAAACATTGCATACATATATCATACATATCATTGCATAAATAGGTTTCAAAACAGGTTTCTCATCCTCTTTGCTGTTTATTTCAGCAATGGCTCTAGAACAAACAGTGAAGGACTTACAGACTCAGAATGCACAATTTCAACAGATGATTATGGCTCTGGCCAAAAGGCAAGAGGATTTGAAAGCCCTGCTTGTTAAAGACAAGACCAAGAAGCCAAGGAGGATAGCTGGTGTGGTAAATTTGGGAAGCATACTCAAAGGACCGCTAAGGCAAGCGGTTGAGCTGACATCTTCATCAAAAGAAGGAGATAACCAAGAGGGTGAGACAATAGAGGAAGACCCTAGTCCAAGGGAATCTGGCAATGAGACTGATAGCAATGAAGAGTAGTATCCTCTGGCCAACGAAAAGTACAAATAGCTGGAAGAGCGTCTGAGTGCAAAGGAGATTTAGAAAGTGCCTGGGCTGGACTTTGAAGAGCTGGGTTTGGTGTATGGGGTTGTCATCCCTCCAAATTTCAAGGTGCCAGTGTTTGCCAAATATGATGGGGTCTCATGTCCCAAAATGCACTTCCGATCTTATATGAGGAACATACAACCTCACACTTCTGACAGGGACTTATGGGTCATCTTCTTTCAGGATAGTCTATCCAGAACTCAGCTAGATTGGTTCTACCAGCTGGAAAGGACCAACATTCATAATTGGAAAGACCTGGCCGCTGCTTTCTATAAGTAGTATCAGTACAATGCAAACCTTGCTCCCACCCGTACTCAACTCCAAAGTATGGCTATGGGTTCGAGCGAGGGCTTTAAAGACTACGCTTAAAAGTGGAGGGACTTAACAGGAAGAGTCCAGCCTCCCCTGTCTGATAGGGAGCTAGTGGATATGTTTCTGGGTACCTTGTTTGGTCCATTCTTTAATCACCTGATTGGAAGCTCCTCGACCGACTTTACTGAATTAATCTTGATAGGGGAAAGAATTGAAGCTGGAATTAGGAGTGGTGAGATCCAGAAGGATGCATCCTCCAATGCAGTAAGGAAGCCATTCACTGGGAAAAAAGAATTTAGTGTTGTGTACAATCAAAGGAATAAGGACAGAACTGAACACCGTCCGGCAGTAGTGACTATTATGATCTCTAAACCTGCATCTGTTCAAAAAAGCAACAATCAGTCTAGAGCAGAAAGGCCGGTAAGACAGTATACCCGGATAAACATGACTCTGTCTCAAGTTTTAACACATTTACTGAAGTCTAATATGGTAACATTGAAGGAAGCTCCAAAGAATCCCAACACTGCCTCTCCCGCTACAATCCAAATGCCCACTGTGTTTATCATTCAGAAAGTCCAGGTCATGATACAAACAACTGTTGGGCGTTGAAAAACAAGGTACAAGACCTTTTCGAGGCAAAGGAAATTGAATTTGACGCCCTAAAGATCCCAAATGTTATCACTGCTCCTATGCCCAAGCACGGCCGTGGTGTTAACGCTATTGAAGATGATGTGTTTGTTACTACTTTTGAAGAGCTTGTTACTCCTCTCATGACTGTTAAATGGAACTTTTTGAAGGACGGTTTATTTCTGGGCTGTGGCAAAGCTTGCCACTTCTGTTTATCTCTACCGACTGGTTGTCATTTGTTGAAGGCGGGTGTTCAGCGCCTGATGGATCATAAAGAGATTTTGTTTGAGAAGACTCCTGTTCCAACCATTTCTTGCATGGATATTTCAATAATAACCATTTCCGCCAATCCTCCCAGGGTCTCCACCAAAAGACCCGTCAGGATTACATCTGTTATGAAGGTGACTCCACTGATAATTACTATGCCAGGGCCAATCCCATACTCCTCAAACAAAACTGTTCCTTGGAACTAGGGGGTGCCATCTACTACCTCGGTGTCAAGCAAGATTGGCTGGCTGATGAAGACCAGGTTTCTGAGAAGGTAGACCCCAACATTGGCAACATTGTGGGAACCAGCAAAGTAACCAGAAGTGGAAGAGTGTTCTCCCTTGAGATTTCTCCTCCAAAAGTTGTTACTGGTCCTGTGATCATTCCTACTTTTATTCCTGCTGATACTACTACTATAATTCATGTGATTACTCCTACTGACACCCCTATCACCGAGTCAACCAAGACTCGAGGTAAAGACATATTGGTTGAGCCTGTCCAGACGAAGGCGCATTTGGTATCTATCCTAGAGGCTTATAAGAAAGAAATGGAAGAAATTTTGAAAATTATCAAGAAAAGCGACTACAACATGGTCGAACAGCTGGGGAAGACCCCTTCATAGATTTCTATGCTAGCCTTACTGTTGTGCTCCGAAGCTCATGCGAAGGCTCTGGTTAAATTTCTTAAAACTGCCCATGTGCCACAGGAAACCTCTGTGGACCAATTTGAAGATTGTGTGGCCAGTTTGACGGCTGATAATGGTTTAGGCTTTTTGATGCTGATCTGACTCCTAGAGGGAGGAAACACAATGATGCGTTGCATCTCCCTGTCGAATGCAAGGGCACTACTTTGGCCCATGTCCTAGTAGATACTAGTTCATCATTGAATGTGCTACCTAAGAAAGCTCTGGATAGACTCGACTGTGAAGGTTTGGCTTTAAAGCCCAACAACATTGTAGTGAGGGATTTTGATGGTCCGAAGAGAATGGTGCAGGGGGAGGTGGACATCCCCATAAAAGGTGGTTCTCAAACCTTCGACTCCACCTTCTACATGATAGATATCAGACCATCCTATTCTTGTTTATTGGGTCGCCCTTGGATTCATGGATCGGGAGCTGTTACGTCCACTATGCATCAAATGGTGAAATACCTGGTCAAAGGAAGAATTGTCACTGTACACGGGGAAGAAGAATACATGGTCAGTCACTTGAATTCCTTCAGATATGTAGAAATAGATGGTGAGTTCATCGAGACTCCGTGCCAGAATTTCGAAGAGGTACCTTAGACTATGGCTGCAACTGAAACTTTCACCAATATGCCAAGGATCACCAGACCTCCCTTGAAGTTGGCTTCTCTTAAGGATGCAAAAGCGGTTATTGAAGAAGGTGGGTCTACCATCTGGGGTCAGCTCCCTGATATTCCATACAAGTCTGATAAATTTGGTTTGGGTTTCTCTTCAGGAGCTCAAAGGGCTGTTTGACGTGCTCGTGCTGGAAGACCTCCCATACACATCAATAATCATGGGGTCAACACTTTAGAAGACGAAGACAGTGACAATGAAATGGACAGCTGGATCTTACCTACTACCAATAGTAGACCCAGTAACTGGACAGAAAAAGATTTTGTACCGATTACTTTTGTTCAGAATTAATTGTATTTTTTTTTGGATATGTAATAAAAATATAACTTTATGGCCATGTGTCTTACCCGAGGCACATCGGTTTATTTGTGAGGGTTATCACGTTTCACTTTCATATGGCATTAATAAAGCATTGGACGTTTATGCATACAAATTTTGCACTATCTGTTTTTCTTTTCTACTTTTACTTTGTCTATACAACTATGCTCTTACACACACTCACGTATGCACTGCAGATCCATATCCACTATGGATCCCATTGATAACAGTTCTGCTATTTCCAGTTATGACTTCGAAAATCCGATCAACCAAGTCGAGGACGAAGGTGAGGAAGATTGTGAGGTACCTGGAGAACTTGCTAGGCTGTTACACCAGGAAGAGAGGGCTATACAGCCTCATGAAGATCCAGTTGAGACAATAAACCTGGGCACAGAGGAAGACAAAAAATAAGTCAAGATCGATGAAAATCTGGGGCTTAATGTCAAACAGCAGTTGATACAGATGTTGCATAATTATGTCGAGATCTTTTCCTGGTCATATGAAGACATGCCAGGACTGGATACAGATATTGTGGTTCACCGTCTGCCAACTAAAGAAGATTTCCCTCTGATAAAGAAGAAGGTCCGTCGTATGCGCCCTGAAATGTCTGAGAAGATCAAAGCAGAGGTTATAAAGCAGTTCAACGTTGGGTTCCTAGATGTCACCTCTTATCCCCAATGGGTTGCCAACATAGTTTCGGTGCCTAAAAAGGACGATAAGGTACGTATGTGTGTGGACTACAGAGATTTGAACAGGGCAAGCCCCAAAGACGACTTTCCGCTCCCCCACATCGACGCTCTAGTTGACAACACTGCGCAACACAAGATCTTTTCCTTCATGGATGGTTTCTCTGGTTACAATCAGATCAAGATGGCACCCGAAGACATGAAGAAGAACACATTCGTTACGCAATGGGGCACTTTATGCTACAAAGTGATGCCGTTTGGATTAAAGAATGATGGGGCAACCTATTAACGCGCCATGGTAGCCTTGTTTCATGACATGACTCACCATGAGATAGAGGTATATGTGGATGACATGATAGCCAGGTCTCAAACTGAGGAAGAACACCTTGATCATACACAAAAGCTGTTTGATAGGTTGAAGACGTACAAGCTGAGGTTGAATCCAAAAAAGTGCACCTTCGGGGTAAGGTGTGGTAAACTCCTAGGTTTCATTGTCAGTGACAAGGGCATTCAGGTGGACCCTACAAAGGTAAAGGATATACAAGAGATGCTGGCTCCTTGCACTGAGAAGGAGGTCAGAGGATTTTTGGGACGACTAAATTGCATTGCCAGGTTCATTTCCCATTTAGCTGCTACTTGTGAGCTGATCTTCAAACTCCTTAAGAAATATCAAGTGGTAAAGTGGAATGACGAATGCCAGATTGCCTTTGAAAGAATCAAGGAATACCTTCAAGAACCACCAACTCTGATGCCTCCGATTGAAGGAAGACCTTTGATAATGTACTTCACAGTGTTAGATAATTCAATGGGGTGTGTGCTGGGGCAGCATGACGAGTCTGGTCGAAAAGAGCACGCAATATACTACCTTAGCAAAAATTTTACCGATTGTGAAACAAGATACTCACTGCTCGAGAAAACTTGCTGCGCTTTAGCATGGGCTGCTCGCCGACTGAGATAGTATATGTTGACCCACACCACTTTGCTGATATCTAAGATGGATTCGATCAAGTACATCTTCGAGAAGCCCGCCCTCTCCGGAAGAATAGCAAGATCGCAAATGATCTTGACCAAATATGATATCCAATACACGACCCATAAAGCAATCAAGGGAAGTGTACTAGCTGATCATTTGGCTCATCAGGATGTGGATGACTACCAGTCCATGAATTTTGAGTTCCCGAACGAGAATATTATACTAGTGACTGACTATGAAGAACCTGGACTGGATGAAGGACCTGAAGAAGGATCCCGTTGGATTATGGTTTTTGACGGAGCCTCGAACGCACTCGACAATGGCATTGGTGTTGTAATTATATCTCTTGAAGGCTGTCATACTCCTTTCACCGCCAAATTATGTTTCAACTGCACCAACAATATGGCAGAGTATGAAGCATGCATCATGGGTCTAAAAGCTGCTATTGACATGAGGATCAAGCTCTTGAGCGTATTCGGAGATTCAACCTTGGTAATAAGTCAGATCAAATGAGAGTGGGATACGAAGCACCCGAATCTCATCCCATACAAAGAACACGTGTTGACATTGCTTCCACATTTTGAAGAGGTCACCTTTGAACATTTTTCGCGAGAAGAGAATCAGTTAGCAGATGCGATAACTACCATGTCATCTATGTTCAAGGTCAAGTGGGACAATGAGGCTCCCTGAATCACTATTGAGAGGTTGGATGAACCAACATACTGCTACGAGATTGACACTGAGGAAGTAGCAGGCAAACCTTGGTTTCATGAAGTGAAAAGGTATCTCGAGGCTCAAGAATATCCCGAGGGGGCATCTGTCAATGATAAGAAGTTTCAGAGAAGGTTCTTTGCAAAGTTCTTCCTCAGTAATAGAATCCTCTACAAGCGCAACCATGACTCTACTTTACTTCGGTGCGTAGACAAGAGCGAAGCAGAGAGGATTATGGATGATTTACACGAAGGTACCTTTGGAACCCATTCTAGTGGACATACCATGGCTAAAAAGATCCTACGGGCAGGATACTATTGGTCCACTATGGAAGTAGACTGCTATCAACATTCCCGAACTTGTCACAAAATGCATGTACCTCCTGTTACCTTGAACATCCTGACGGATCCCTGGCCCTTTGCAATGTGGGTCATTGACATGATCAGAGATATTAGACATACAGCTTCTAATGGGCATCGCTTCATCCTAGTGGCCATTGATTACTTCACAAAGTGGGTTGAGGATGCCTCTTTTTCTACTGTTACCAAGAATGTTGTGGCGCGATCAAGCATAACCTGGTTTGTCGGTATGGTGTCCCTGAGATAATCATTACGGACAATGGTCCAAATCTCAACAATACAATAATCACTGAACTCTGTAAACAATTCAAGATCCAAAATCATAATTCTTCCCCTTACCGGCCAAAGATGAATGGCGTTGTAGAGGCTGCTAATAAGAACATTAGGAAAATCATACAGAAGATGACAGTGACATACAAAGATTGGCATGAGATGTTACCATTTGCTCTTCATGGTTACCGCACCTCAGCACGAACGTCGACAGGGGCAACACTCTACTCTCTGGTATATGGTATAAAGGTTGTCCTTCCTATTGAGGTCCAGATCCCTTCTTTGAGAATCATGAAGGATGTGGGTTTGAATGAAGACGATTGGATCCAGACTCGACTTGATCAACTGAATCTGATTGATGAGAAAAGGCTTACTGTTGTCTGTCATGGTCAAATGTATCCAAAAACGGATGATGAAGGCTTTCAACAAAAAGGTAAAATGTCAAGTATATCAAGTTAGTGATCTAGTGATCAAGCGCATCATATTGCGACAAGGAGATCCCAGGGGCAAATGGACTCCCACGTACGAAGGGCCATTTGTGATCAAAAGCATATTTTCCGGTGGAGCCATGATTCTGACCACCATGGATGGTGATGACCTTCCTCACCATGTTAATACGGACATAGTGAAAAGATACTACGCATGAATAAAGACCTGTTAGGTTGACTGGCCTAGGCAAAAACAAGGGCATCTCGGTGAACCAAAAGGGTTCGGGCAAAAATTAGGGATAAAAACAAAAAAAAAATTGTACACCCAGCAAGTCGTAAATCCGCAAAGGCGGCTTTGGCAAAAAAGGGTATCCCGGTTGACTGAAAACCCGAAAGGGAGGTCCAGGCAAAAATTAGGGATTTGAAGCGTATCACTATGTCCCATTAGATCATCTTGCGACCAGACTTCAGTATCAACTATCAAGCTCAAACGGTACCGATCAACCCAGTCAGCTTCGGACAAGTAGCAAAGTGATGAGACGCTCGAAGACATAGGGGAAATAGCAGAATTGAAACTCAATGGGATTATTACACATAGATGCCTTCTTCTCTTTGTACACTATTTTGTATAGTTTTCACTCTCACGGCGGCGTTCTCCTACTAGAACGTCAGCCTCTTTGTACAAAAATGCCTGTTATAGGTAAACTTCAGAAATCAATACAAATCGTTTCTTTGGAAGTATAAAACTGTTTGTTTTTCTTTTTTCTGTTTTGTTTTGCAAAAACATCCAATGACTTATTCTTGACATATGCATTTGAATATGATTTCTATTCAGAAATATTTGCATAAGAAATAGAAAGACAGTTGCTCATGACTTTAAGGAACGGGGCAAAGTCTAAAAAACCATTTTAGTCCCGACAATTACTCCTTCCAGCAGGTACAGGGGTAGAAACCGTTTTGAGACAAAGTTGCCATTACGTATGACTTCGTGATATCTATGTTCCCCGCAGAGTAGAAATAACCAAAGTTTCAATCTCTTCTTCCCCAAAGCAGGAATTATCTTCTTCAGCAAAGTTCCTTCTCCAGCTGCAACCTGTATTCCCCAGCCGAGCTTTATAATTGCAAACAGTTTATAAAACCTCCTCCAGGGTAGAGTTTACTTCTCTAATTGCAGAAGTTCAGGCTCCAACAAAGTTGATTTCTCTACATCAACAAAACCTTCCGGTAAAACATCTCCCTCCATAGAGTTTATTCTCAAGCAGAGTCAATCCCCGGCAGAGCATCCTCAAACAGGAAGAGGAAATCCCCAGCAGATTATATCCTTTCATCATCCCCAACGGAAACGAAGGATTCAACCTCCTTATACTCTTCAGCAGCAATCCATGATTTATTTCCCCAAACTAAGAAACATCACAATAGCATTCCATATTCATACATTATGGAATACACATACATATCGCATACAACATAATCTCATTTATTTTGAGAACATCGCCAATTCCTTTCATACATCATGACATTGCATATGACCAACTCTTTGCCTTTTTTTAGGGAAAAGATCAAATCAACAAACACCATCGGCCACTTATGTGACCTGGTAGTTTCTCAAAAGCTAAGCCTGATGAAAGGTTATTTCATCATATTCCTCAGAACGATGTTCTCAGAAGACCTTCTCTGGTTCAGTTAGATCGCCACTAAGATCTCCCTGATTCTTATTCCATTTGAATATTGACCCAAGACTTTTGTCTGGTTCAGTTGAATCGATCCTAAGATTCTTCTGATTACCGTTCCAGTCTGTGATACGATGTAAGAACTGACTATTTTTTAAATGCTGGTTTGCGTTTTGCGTTTGTCTTTGCAAAATGTCGCGGTAAGCAAGAGTTGCCACCGTCTTTTATTTTATCCAACAAGGAAAGGAAAAAAGCACAGAAAAATTCCTTTTTTGAGATATTTCTGAGTACGGGGGGGTAGATTATAGAAAGGGAAGGTATTAGCACCCTTTCTATCCGTAGTTATCTACGGGCTCTTAGGTACTTGCTCATCATTTCCAAAATTGTTTTCTTTGTGTTTGTGGGTTTTGAAAAGTTTTTGTTTTAACTTCGATTTAACTCTTGCGTCTGTCTTCAAGAGTGTAATGAAGTGTTTTTGAAAACTTTGTTTGTAAATGAGTGTAAGTGTGAAAAATTTGTTTTGATTGAGCAAGTAGTTAAGAGCTAATCTACTTACTCGAAAAAAGAATCGTTCTATGCTTGTTTCCTTTAGACAGTGCTATCCCACTATTAGTGAGTAGGTAGCACCGTCGTCGGAGTTTTGAGGGTCAATTCGAAAGGGACATACGGTCACTAAAGCAATGTTAGGACGTCTTAGTGGTAACCCTAATGTCTTAGATCATTTATCCTAGGCAACGATATCCGAGGCAACCTTTCCAAGGTAACTTTGATCTTTTAGACAAGAGGACGACCTCTAAAACATCCTATACTCAATGACCATTTATGAAGGCAACCAAGTGGGAGTGTACCCTAGGAGTGCGCATGTGCGAGTGATTCAGTTTCAGATTATTTTTATCTTTGCACAATTAAGGGTGATCTAACTGTTTTAAATTTAGTCATTCATTCTTGTCATGCAAACCCTATCATCAAACATCTAGCAGTTAAATATTTGCAGAAATTAAAATGCGGAATTTAAACTAGACTATTACAAGGCTTCAGGTATTTACATAGCCAAAAACAAACCCTTTGAAATTTAAAAGCGGTAAAAATAAATAAATGTCCTAATTTAATTATTACAAACCGGGAGCAGATACAATAATTGGATAAAAATAAAGCGCGCGAGAAAATTAGATTGAATGCGAAAACTAGGGTTTTGACCCTCCTAATTAAAAGAAAATGTTTTTGTTGTTTTTAATATTTTTGATAAAAGAAATTAGGTTTTTTAAATTGAATGCAAAATTAATTAGTTAATTAAACTAATTAATGAAAAAATAATTAAATGACATATTTTTGGTTTTTTTTGTTATTTTAGGAAAAAAATAAAATAACTAAGTTAGTATAAATCTTATTTATTCTAATTGATTTTAATTATTTACAAAAATAAATTAAAGTTACCTAATTTAATCAAACCTAATTAAATTAATTAATTTATTGCTAAAAATAATATTCTAAATTTATTTGGACATAAAAATATTTTTGGTGATTTTTTTGATAAAAAAAAGAAAATTAATTATTGGTTAGTAATTAAATAAACAAAATAATTAAATAAAGTAAAATAAAAAAAATATAAAAAGATAGAGAATGGGCCTGAATTGGGGTGCCAATAGCAATTTTCCTGGGCCCATTGAGATGAGATCTATTTGACCTTTGCAATTCTGTGCGCACGCGTTGACCCTGGATTATGGTGCACTCCCAATGGTGGCCACCAGATCTGGCCATCTGGCCATCTAGCGCGTTTATGATAAAGGCATATGGTGGATCTCCTGGCCTCGCTTGCACTGAATCACCTGAAAATAAGTGGGAAAATAACAAATGCTGGAGGCAGGGATCGAACCCCTGACCTCGAGCCTCTAACGCCTTGAATACTCACGTGGCCACCACTACACCACTTTTGTTTTGCTGTACATTAATCAAACACTGAAAATAATATGTAAAACAAAAGAATATTGAAAAACAATAAAAAAAATGCGCGCAGAAATTTGAATGGGCGAATCAGGTGGATCCACGTATTTGTCTTCCTCCCTGCACCGTGGCTAAAGGTTTGAGACCCTATACCCACGGACAATGTTCGTTGCTATAACCCTGTCCACTCTCAAAATCACGTACAGGTAATATAAACGACCACCAAGGCCATGGTTAGAACTGTCTCCTTCTTCTGAACACAGTGGTACCTTTTATCAAGGTCAATTGTTCCTGAAATCAAAGACCCTAAAAAACTCCAAAAAAACATAACGATGGTGATTCACGATTTAGTCCATTAAAATGCAATTGGCTATTGTAGAAAGTTTGCAAATAATATGGTGATCAAGAATGTGCCATTATTTTACGCTATACGTGCAAGAATGATGCTAATCGAATTCAAGAGCATAGTGATACCCTGACAGACTTACAACGCGTTGTAGGGCTTGAAAACGCTTGGTTTCGATTGCTTTCTCTTGCTGAGAGTGCTAGGAAGAAATTGGGAGAGGTATCGAGCCTTGAGGATGCCTCTAAGTGGGATTTTGATCTCACACTTTTTTCTTGTTTTTTCAAATTTTGTTCTTCTTCTAGCGCCTCCTTCTAACCTCTCTTTTGATCTGCACACAGTCCTTATGTATTAGTGAAGGGATTAGGGTTGCAAATTGCATCCAAATCTTTTTCTTTCAATGCTTTTGATATTTGATTTGATTCCTCTTTAAAATCTTTCCAAACATGGATTTTTCAATCTTTTTGTCCACTCTATGCATTTGCACGAATTTGAATGCTTGCAATCTGTAATTTAAGACCTGAAATCATCACAAAATCCTTGGTTTCAATGTTTTGGATTTTTATTTGATTTAATTTGATTTAAATTGAATTAATTCAATTAAAAACCAAATTAAAGAATAAAAATAAGATATGGACAAGTGGCAAAGGCTAGAGCACGTGGGATATGTTGCCAAATTAAAACAAGTGAAAAAGATTGTGCGCATTTGACAAAATTTGAAGTTTTGGGCATAATTGACTTTTGGCAATTTTGCAAAAAAGGTCAACTTCAACAATGCATAACTTCCTCAATTTTGACTCTTTGGAGGTGTTCTTGGACTTCTTAGAAATCTTGAGATGTCCTCTAAAACAATCTTTTGGTCTCATATCAATTTGATATTTCATGCTCAAGGACGAAGCTTTGACGAAAAAGGTGTTTTTGTTGACTTTTCAAAATGACCTATAGTGTCCAAATTTATAACTTCTTGTGTGTGCATATTTTGAACTTGGGAGCTGAATATGGATTGTAGGGAATTGCATCCTCTTCAAAATGAGCTTCGTATGGGTCATTTATCATAAAGTATGAGAAAGTTATGCTTGGTCAAAGTTGAGTTGACTTTTCCTACAAAACCCTAATTTAGAAACTTTTGAGTCTTGATGAATTATGAACAATCCTTGATGAATCATGATCAACCCTTGATCAAATTATGAAATATACTTCAAAATGAGGATGTTGACCAAAAATCTTGAAATTTGACTGTATGTGGGCCACAATTGACTTTTGTCCTAGCAAGTCAATTTTTGGACCTTTCAGCAATTGACTGAGCAAACTTCCTCTGCAAGACTTGAAACTTGACATGGATGATCTTGAGAACATATTAGGACATTGGTGGGAACTTGGGGTCACTTGGACTCAAGGATCTTGATGCAACATGAAACCCTAGTTTGGGGTAGACTGCCATAGGAGAGAGCTTGTCTGACCAACTCTTGGACTATCTTGAGCAACTTGGGGATCTTGCTTGAAACGTTTTGAGAAATATGGAAGGGAAAATTTTGGGGTACAACAACTGCCCCTGTTCAATCTTATTAAACCTGAGGATATAGATTGGCTTTCGTGCCTTTCATGATCCGAAGGTGGAAGAGGATTGAACACTAGAGTGCCTAGAAATTTGCACTCGCATGAAGTGGTAATTGTCTTGTGATGTCGGGAATGGGCTTAAAGATGCCATTTGGAAATTGCTGACGAGGGGATGGGCTTAAAGATGCCATCTGAAGGAGTGTCGATCACATAAGAGATTCCTTAGTGAGAGCTTGTATACCTGTCGTTGAGGAAGATTCTGCTGGGGAATGCTGATCTCTGTTGAGAGAAGTAGAATTTTAGGAGCTACGTTCGTCCGTTATTCTGCTTGGGAAACATATCTGTCGAGATTTAGGAACTCGATCGTCCGTTATTCAACCGAGGAAACATCTCTGCTGAGATTTAGAAACTCGTCCGTAATTCAACTGAGGAAACATCTCTACTGAGATATAGGAACTCATCCGTAATTCAACTGAGGAAACATCTCTGTTGAGATTTAGGAACTCGTCCGCAATTCAACTGAGGAAACATCTTCGCTGAGATTTAGGAGCTTGTCCGTAATTCAACTGAGGTAAAAGCTTCATAGCTTATATTTTGTGAGAATTTGATTGTATCTTTTCCTGAAAGGTAAAGGTTAGCTGTATGTAATGCGTGATATGTATCAAGCAATGATGTTCTAAAAATAAATGAGATTGTGTTGTATGATGCGTATGCATGTCATGATGTATGAAAATGTGATGTTTTTGGCTGGGGAAAATAAATCCTGGATTGCCGCTGGAGAAAAGAATTAAATCCTTCGTTTCTGCTGGGGATAATTGATGAAGATGTTTGTGAGAATAAACCTGTAGGAGAGGATAAATCCGCTGGGGAATAAACTGATGAGGAGATTACTCTATGGGGAAGAGATGATCTGCCAGAGGTTTCTTGCTGATAAATTCAGCTGGGGATGAATTACCGTTGCTGGTGATAATGAACATTGTTGGGGATTGAATTCCTGTTTTGTAAAAGGAAAGAACTCCGCTGGGGATGATTTTCCAGTTGCGACTTCACGGGGAATAATCTTTTAGACTCTACTGGGGATAATCTTCCAGAGTCTACTGGGGGCAAATCTTCAAACTCCACTAGGGATAATTCTTCAAACTCCACTAGGGATATTTTTTATACTCCGCTAGGGATGATAAGACTTTTTAGTGCTGATGGTAGATAAACTCTGCTTGGGGAGAATATCGTCAATTCATTCAAAGTTGTGAGTCTCAGTTGGGGAGAGCTAACACCACTATCTTTCTCTTACTCTGCAGGGGATGAACGTACTTTCAAACGTTTCCTCCAGCTAGGTCTATCCCTATACTTGGTGGACAAAGCAACTGTGCGGATTGGACATTTCTCGTTTGTCCCTGTTTCTGATATTACAAGTAGTCGTCTTTTATTTTGTATTGTAAATTTTTATGAGCAGCAATCAATTTCAAATGCATATATCAAAAATGAACATTGGACGTTCTCGCAAAACAAAACAGAAAAAGGAAAACAGTTTGAAATTTATTCGTGAAAATGACTTGTATTGATTTTGAAGTTAGCTTGTAAATAGGCGTCTTTTGTATAAGAGGCTGACGTCCTAGTAAGAGAACGCCGCCGATCAAATAGAATTTATACAATTTGTGAAAAACAAAGAAAAACAACTATGTGAATAATCCTACTGGGTTCCAACTCTGCTATTTCCTTTATGTCCTCGAGCATCTCATCCCTTTGCTACTTGGTTGAAGGTAGATCATATTTATTAGTGTCGTCCGAGCTTGGTAGTCGATACTGAAGTCTGATTGCAAGGTGATCCAATGAAACATAGTGTAACGCTTTAATCCCTAATTTTTGCCTGGACCGCCCTTTCGGGTTTTTAGTCCACCGGGATACCCTTTTTTGCCCAAGTCGCCTTTTCAGGTTTTCGACTTGCCGGGTGTACAACTTTTTCATTTTCATCCCTTATTTTTGCCCGAACTCTTTTGGTTCGCCGGGAAGCCCTTACTTTTGCCTAGGCCAGTCAACCTAGTGGGTCTTTGATTATGCGTAGTATTTTTTCATTATGTCTGCATTGACAGGGTGAGGAAGGTCATCACCATCCATGGTGGTTAGAGTCATAGTTCCTCCTGAGAAGATGTTCTTAACCATAAATAGTCCTTCGTAAGTAGGGGTCCATTTGCCCCTGGGATCACCTTGAGGTAGGATGATACGCTTGATCACTAGGTCCCTAACTTGATACTCTTGTCGTCTAACTTTCTTGTTAAATGCCTTGATCATCCGTTTTTGGTACGTTTTACCATGACAAATAGCAATAAGTCTCTTTTTGTCGATTAAGTTCAGCTGATCAAGCCGGGTCTGAATCCAGTCATCTTCGCTCAAACTTACATCCTTCATAATCCGAAGAGTGTAATTGCAAGCTTCTCAAGTCATATTTAAAGCATGTGTTTTGATGAAGACAACATGGACATCAACATTCAAAGGATGTGCAAAAAGCTTATCAACATCATATAAAAGTCTTGAAGATTATTGAAGAATTATTGAAGAATCATCAAATGTCAAATGGTATAAATAATTATTAATCTTGAATATAGATGTTCACAAAAAAAAATATGCATTCATAATCATATACATATCCAACATGTTTTCACTTAAGAAAAACTTTGTTTAAAATCTTTTTCAAAAAGAATTTTTGAAAATTAACTTTCAGGAACCGGTTCCTCCCTAACAGGGAACCGGGTTCCAAAACTTGTTCAAAAACATGTCCCTGGAATTTGTACCAGGAACCGGGTTGTACCAATAGGGGAACCGGTTCCTGCGTGATATTTTTGAAATCTGACTTATAACGTTCACTAAGAACCGGGTTCTGTCAGTGTCGGAACCGGTTCCTAGCGAACCAGTGCAGCTTTTCTTTTGGTTTTTAAACATTTTTCAAGTGGTATCTTTTCATGAATGCATTGCAACTTTTCATATGAATTGGCATGAATGAAGAGGTTCTTATGACTTTATAAAATGCTGCAGATTTTCTTATTTCAAAAAAATGCTTCAATTTTCAAATTAACAAAAAACCTTCTTCAATAAACAATTTTCTCATTCATTCAAATTTGAATTCATACTTTCATGTGTTCATAATTTTGTGAAACTTGCCATATACACTTTCATTAAATCATTACAAGTTTCATACATACATTGTGAACATTTATATACATTGTTTGAGAATTGTTTTTATCTTGAAGAAGAAGATCAATTGAAGATTGATAGTGCTATCCATCTACTTCAAATAAATCATTGTATTACTTAAAGAAATTATTCCCTTACTATCCAGGATTGTTGGAAGTAAGTGTTGTGATTTGAAGAGGATTGTTCTTCATTCACATTAGTGTTTGTTTGGTCTTAAAGGTGTTAAGAACCTTTGATCACCCTATAGGTTAGATAGTAAGCATAGGCTGTACAATCATTCTAACTATAGTGAAATCTCTTTCGTGTTGGAAAGGGGACTGGAGTACTCTCGGATTGTGAGGGGAACCAGGATATATCACCGTGTTCTTTACTTTTCCGCATTTATCGCTTTCATCACCATAATCAGGAAAAGATAAAGATATAATCAAAACCTTCAAACACTTAACCAAAAATTACTACCAAGCATTCTCATAAAACCGAATAAATTTTATAAGACCTAATTCACCCCCCCCCCCCTCTTAAGCACTCTGAGACTTACAAAGAGAGGGTATCTGAACTTCAATGGGAAAGACGGCCTCCATGCCATAAACCAAGGAATAGGGAGTTGCCCCTATTGACGTCCGCGCTGAGGTACGGTACCCGTGAAGATAAAAAGATAAAATCCCGTTCCAATCTTTGTATGTCACCCTCATCTTCTGAACAATCTTCTTAATGTTTTTATTAGCCGCTTCTACAGCCCCATTAATCTTCGGCCGGTAAGGAGAAGAGTTGTGATGCTGTATCTTGAACTGTTTGCAGAGCTCAGTGATCATCTTAGTGTTGAGATTTGTACCATTATCCGTAATGATCCTTTCTGGTACACCGTATCGACAAATTAGATTGTGTCGAATGAACCGTGCCACGACGTTCTTGGTTACTGTAGTAAAGGAAGCCGCTTCAACCCAATTTGTAAAGTAATCAATAGCTACCAGGATGAAACGATGCCCGTTGGATGCCGTAGGTCTGATCTCGCCAATCATGTCGATGCCCCACATTGCAAAAGACCAAGGTGCTGTCAAGATGTTCAGAGGATCTGGAGGTATGTGCACCTTATCAGCATAGACTTGGCACTTATGACAGGTCCGAGGATGCTGATAACTGTCGGCTTCCATGGTGGACCAATAATATCCTACCCGAAGGATCTTTTTCACCATGCTGTGTCCACTGGAATGAGTCCCGAAAGTACCTTCATGTAACTCTACCATAATCCTTTCTGCTTCGTTCTTATCCATACATCACAACAAGGTTGAGTCATGATTACGCTTGTAAAGAATGCCATTGCTGATGAATAATTTCGCCGTGAACCTCCTCAGAAACTTTTTATCATTAACAGATGCACCCTCAGGGTATTCTTGATCCTCAAGATACCTCTTCACCTCGTGAAACCATGGCTTATCTGCTACCTCTTCAGTCTCAATGTCACAGCAATGTGCGGGTTCATCCAACCTCTCAATGGTAATTTGGGGAGCTTCATTGTCCCATCTGACTTTGAACATAGAAGACATTGTAGCTAACGCGTCCGCCAACTGATTCTCCTCTCTAGGGAAGTGTTCAAAGGTTATCTCCTCAAAGTGTGGAAGCAATGTCAACACATACTCCTTGTAAGGAATAAGATTTGGGTGCTTTGTATCCCACTCGCCTTTGATCTGACTGATCACGAGAGCGGAATCTCCGAACACACTCAAGAACTTAATCCTTAGGTCAATAGCTGCTGAAGACCCATAATGCATGCTTCATACTCCGCCATGTTGTTGGTGCAGTTGAAACATAGTCGGGCGGTGAATGGAGTATGAGAGCCTTCAGGAGATATGATCACGGCGCCAATGCCATTACCCAAAGCGTTTGAAGCTCCGTCAAAGTACATAGACCATCAGGATGCTTCCTCAGGTCCTTCATCCGGTCCAGGTGTCTCACAGTCAGTTACCAACATGATGTTCTCATCCGGGAATTCAAAGTTCATAGACTGGTAATCGTCCACTGCTTGATGTGCCAAATGATCTGCCAACACACTTCCCTTGATTGCTTTTTGGGTCGTGTATTAGATGTCATACTCAGTCAAGATCACCTGCCATCTTGCTATTCTTCCGGACAAGGCAGGCTTCTCGAAGATATACTTAATTGGATCTATCTTTGATATCAATAGAGTAGCGTGAGTCAGCATATACTATCTCAGTCGGTGAGCAGCCCATGCCAAAGCGCAGCAAGTTTTCTCAAGCAACGAGTATCGGGTCTCACAGTCGGTAAATTTTTTGCTAAGGTAATAAATAACATGCTCTTTTTGGCCAGACTCGTCATGCTGCCCCAACACGCACCCCATCGAATTATCAAGTACTGTCAAGTATAAGATTAGAGGTCTCCCTCCCACTGGAGGCATCAGAATAGGTGGCTCTTGGAGATATTCTTTAATCCTTTCGAAAGCGGCCTGACATTCATCGTTCCATCTTACCACTTGATCTTTCTTCAGTAATTTGAAGATTGGCTCACAAGTAGTATTCAGGTGTGAGATGAATCGGGCAATATAGTTTAAACGTCCCAGAAAGCCTCTGACTTCTTTTTCTGTTTGGGGAGCTGGAATTTCCTGTATAGCCTTCACCTTTGCAGGATCCACTTGAATACCTTTATCACTAACGACGAAACCCAACAGCTTACCAGACCTCACTCCGAAGGTGCACTTGTTCGGGTTTAACCTTAGTTTATACAACTTCAACCTATCAAATAGCTTCTGAAGATGGTAAAGGTGTTCTTCTTCAGTCTGGGACCTTGCAATCATGTCGTCAACATATACCTCAATCTCATGGTGGATCATGTCATGGAACAAAGCGACCATGGCACGCTGATACGTTGCCCCAGCATTCTTCAATCTGAAAGGCATGACTTTGTAACAAAAGGTACCCCATTGAGTAACAAAGGTTGTCTTCTCCATATCCCCGGGAGCCATCTTAATCTGATTATAACCGGAGAAACCGTCCATAAAGGAGAAGACCTTATGATGTGTGGTGTTGTCAACCAAAACGTAGATATGAGGAAGAGGGAAATCATCCTTGGGGCTGGCCCTGTTCAGATCCCTATAGTCAACACACATCCGAACCTTACCATCCTTCTTCGGAACCGGAACCACGTTGGCCACCCACTGTGGGTAAGAAGTAACTGCTAGAAAACTGACATCAAACTGTTTCATAACCCCAGCTTTGATTTTCTCAGACATCTCTGGGCGCATTCGGCGAACTTTCTGTTTCACTGGAGGACAGTCTTCCTTGGTAGGCAAGCGATGAACCATGATATCAGTATCCAACCCAGGCATATCTTCATAAGACCAGGAAAAGATCTCAACATAGTCACGCAGCATCTGAATTAGCCGTTTCTTAACACTAAACTCCAGATTTGCACCGATCTTAACCTCTTTCTTGTCTTCTTCTGTACCCAGATTCACTGTTTCCACTGGCTCTTCATGAAGCTGTATGGCCCTCTCTTCCTGAAGTAACAATCTAGCAAGTTCCCCAGGCACTTCACAATCATCCTCACCTTCGTCCTCGGCTTGGTTGATCGAACTTTCAAAGTCATAACTGGCAGTAGCAGAGTCGTTATCAATGGGATCCAGAGTGGATGTAGACCTCTATTTGTGAGTGTGTGTAAAATAGTTGTTTTGCAAGATGAAAAAGAAAAACAAGGAGTGCAAAATTTGTAATGCAAGAAAACGTCCAATGCTTTTATTAATGATATATGGAAATGACACACAATAAACCCTCAAACAAAGCCACAGTGTCTCGGGTAAGGCACCGGGCCGTAAAGTTTAAAATTGTCTGTTACAAATCCAAAACAAAAGTCTATTACTGTGTAATAAAAGAAATTGGCACGAAGTCCTTTGCCGTCCAATTGCTTAGTCCGCCGTCGGTGGTCGGGTAAATCCAGCTGTCAAACTCTGACTCTTCATCATCGTCTTCAATCATATTCACTTCAGGATTAGTAATACGCAGGGGAGGTCTTCAAATCCGCGCGCGTCGAACGGCCCTCTGAGCTTCTACAGTAAAACCCAAACCAAACTTGTCAGTCTTATGTGCAAAGTCATGGAGTTGTCCCCAATTCGCACACCCATCTTTCTCAATAACAGCCCGGGCATCTTTTAGGGAAGCCATCTTCATTGGAGGATCTTCAGTAACAGTTTCAGTTGATGCTAGCATCTGGGGGACTTCCTCAAAATGTTGACACGAGGTTTCAATGAACTCCCCATCCATCTCCACATACCGGAAAGAGTTAAGGTGGCTCACCATGTACTCCTCTTCTCCCCGTACTGTAACAATTTTCCCTTTCACTAGGTATTTTACCATTTGATGGAGCGTAGAAGTTACTGCCCCAGCTTTATGGATCCACGGGCGACCCAGCAAACAAGAATAAGATGGTCGAATATCTATCACATAGAATGTAGACGCAAAAGTCTGGGAACCAACCTTAATAGGGACATCCACCTCTCCATATACCATCCTCTTGGACCCGTCAAAGGCCCTAACCACAATATTACTTGGCTTCAGCACCAACTCTTCACAATCCAACCAGTCTAACGCTTTCTTGGGTAAAACATTCAACGAGGACCCAGTGTCCACCAACACGTGAGCTAGAGTAGTGCCCATGCACTCGATTGAAACATGCAGAGCGTCATTGTGATTCTTTCCCTTGGCAGTCAAATCTGCGGTGGAGAAACCCAACCCGTTATCAGCAGTCAAACTAGCCACACAGTCTTTGAACTGGTTAGCAGATGTTTCCTGGGGCACGTGTGCAGTTTTTAGGAAAGCAATCAGAGCCTTAGCATGGGCTTCTGAGCATAGCAATAAAGACAACATAGAGATCTTTGACGGGGTTTTCCCCAGCTGTTCGACTACATTGTAGTCGCTTTTCTTGATGATCTTTAGAATTTCCTCTATCTGCTGTCTAGAGGCTTCAACCGTAATCTCTTTTGGTGCCTCCGTCCAGGCAAACTCACCGGTGATCCCTTTGCCCCGAGCGTCAGATGACTCGGCGACAGGGGTAATGATTGGAACATGAACAGGGACAGTAGCAGATGTACTGACAGGTGTAATAACAACAGGATTCTGAACAATTGGTGGAGAGATCTCAGGGGAGAAAAGTCTTCCGCTTCAGGTGACTTTACTAGATCCAAGAAAATTGCTGACATCAGTATCAGCCTCTTCGTCCTTCAAGTCTTGTTTAATCCCGTGATAATACACATCGGACCCATAGTTCCATGGGACAGCCTTATCCGACGTGTAAGGGATAGGTCCAGGAATGGTAATGATCAAAGGAGCAATTCTCGGAACATATGTAATTCTAACAGGCTTTCTCGAGGAAGCCTTGGAAGAATTGGCGGAAATGGTGATTATAGAAACATCTTCAGAAGGAATAAATGGAACCAAAGTTTTCTAAAACAGAATTTCTTTGTTATCCATCAGGCGTTGGACACCTGACTTCAATAGATGGCAACCAGTAGGTAGGAAGGAACACAGATGGCAACCTTTGCTACAACCCAGAAATAAACCGGCTAACAGAAGGTTCTTCTTCACAGTCATTAATGGAGTAGAAATGTCTTTCACAGAAGTCACAAACGAGTCATCATCCACAGCATTCACTCCATGCTTGGGCATAGGAGCAGTCATGACATTAGGCTTTTCTGGCGCTTCAAACTCGATCTCTTTAGCATCAATCAGATCCTACACTTCATTATTTAAACACAACAATTGTTGGTATCTTGCCCTGGGCTATCTGAGTGATAAGCACAACGGGCGTTTGAATTATACAGCGGTGATGTGGTGTTGGGATTCTTTGGAGCCTCCCTTAGAGTCACCAAATTGGTCATTAACAACTGCGGCAGAATTTGAGACAGGGTCATACTGAGCCGAGTAAATTATCTCTGAGGCCACTCTGCTCTTTGCTGAGTGTTGTGTTGTGGGGCAACAATTAGTCTTGATATAACCACCGCATTAACCGCTTGGCGGCGCTCAGGTCGGTTATGGCTCCTCGAGCTGTAAACTGCACTGGACTCCTTTATGATGCGATGGGAGAACTAACTTGAGGTTTTGTGTTTGTGTTTGCAAATGTTTCGGTTTAGCAAGAGTCGCCACCGACTTTTTATTTTATCCAAAGGAAAGGTCAAAAAGCACAAGAAAGACCTTTGAGATTGTTTTCTTGGGTTCTGGGGGTAGATTATGAAAAGGGAAGGTTCTAGCACCCTTTTCATCCATGGTTTTCCATGGGCTCTTAGTTATTTGTTTAGATCACTTGCTTTTGCTTTTCAATTGTTTGAAATGGTGCTTTTGTGTGTGGTTTTAAAAATATTTTGAAAATAGGCCTTTGTCTAGGCAACCTTTGTAATGATTCTTGTTTGAATATATACAAAGGTGTTTATCTTTTGAAAAATGTTTCAATGTTTGAAAGTTTGTTTGGAAACTATTTTGAAATTGTGTGTGTGTTTTTGAAAATAGCAAGGATGTTTGCAAATTGATCAAGTAACTAGGAGTTGTCTACCCTACTCAAAGATCTTTCCTACACATTTTTAACCCTTTGACATTGTTGTTTTACCATTGTATTTGGTAAACAACCTTGTCTTTGGATGTTAAACGGGACGGGCGTGGGTCATTGTATGACCATGATAACAATATTGCCAAGTATCTTAGCAAGTTTTTTGAGGGCCTAGATCATTTTTGTATAGGCAACCAAGATAGCGTCATCGAGGGACTATGATCTTTTTGTTTTGATTTTGATTTGCCAAGATACCTAGCATGCATACCATGGCCATTTTTAAGGCAACAAGTGGGTGAAACCCTAGAGATGCTTGTGTGCATTGTGTTGTCATTTTTCATGCATTTTTGTCTTGTATTAGTCATACTATTTGTTTGATTTTGGTCTTTGCATACAAACCCTAGTTTTACTATCATGGCATTTGAAAGCGATAAAATGCGTAAAAGTAAATCTACGACTATTACAACAATATTATGGGAAGGAGGGTACAAGTTTTGAATAAGGGGTATTTGCACAAAATAAAGCCCTAAAACTATTACAACCATATTGAATTTATTTGTACAAATAAATAAATGAATAATATTTAAATATGCAATTAAATATCAATATGCAAAAATGTTTTTATATTATTTTTATGTATGTAAAAATAAGTTTATTTAATGTCCTAAAAATAAGGGAAAATAAAAATGATTATTTTTGGAAAGGGTGGAAACCCTAATTTTTGTTTTTAAAGAAAATATATTATATTATTTATTTATTCATTTTTATGTACAAGATAACAAATAAAAATATATTCAAAGATGTTAAAAAAATAAAATATGTGAGAAAATAATATTTTAAGTGTATAATATAATAAAATAAAAATATGTAAGTATTTTAATATTATTTACAAATTTATTTAAGAAAATAAAAGTATTTAACCTAATAAACTATTTTTTTGTCATAAAAAATAATAAAATAAAAATGTAAAAATTAAGAAAATATTTTTGGTAATTTTTAATATTTAGAAAAAAATAATAAAGTTAGAATATAAAAAAAGAAATGAAAAATATGAAAAAATAAAAAAATGGACCAAGGGGGTGCAAAAATTAAAGAGGGAGGTGCAAATAGCCAGAACAACCAAGCCCAGCCCAAAGTTCACTTCGTCCCTGACCTTGGACAAACGCGTGCGTCCTGTTCAGTTCAAACCTGTTCTCTCTTTTTCTTGCATGAAATCCAAAACTCATAACATGAAAATTATAGAGCTTTAAACCACGATTTCAATGATATAAAAAACTTGATCTAACTCTAAGAAACCAGGGAGAATTTTATCACCCCCAATTTCTGACCTAAAAAATTCAGCAACTTCAACATCCAAATTCTCCTAGCTCAGTTAACATAAATGAATTCTATGCATATGTACAGTTCAATGACATTAAGGGCTACATTTTTGCTTCACAAACCTAAGCCTAATGATGCCTAAATAAGGAGTTAGAAACTTGAGAAATACCTGTTTCAGTCAAGTTCGAGTATGGCAATGTAGGGGTTGTGAGTAAGGCCTGAAGGACTTTTGAGCTTGCTTGATGTTCCCTTGACCTTTCCCAATGCTTAGCTTGCTTTGAAATAATCTGAAACTCCTTGTAGAACTCAACCTGCAAACTCAGAATTTGAAAATGGTGAAGTTTGAAAATGGAGTTACAGTGGCTGGACAGGTGCTTGGACAGTTTAGGTATGTTGTATGGAGTGTGTTTGAAGTGGTTTCAAGCAAAACGCACGAGGCAATGTGAAGATGGCTTGAGTTCTGCAGGGCTTGCCCTGTTTTTGGCAAAAATGGAGTGTTTGGTGTATTTGGGTGTTTGCGAGGCTATGAGCTCGTGTTTCTGGCCTTATACAATATGTTGAAGTTGTTTGAAATGAGACTTAGACTTGCTCTTATCAGATTACAAAGTTATGGCCCTTTTGCAAGTTGACTTGTTTTTGAAGCAAAAGTTGGAATTGACAATGCCAAGGTTGTACAAGATAGCTTGAGGCCTGCTGATAGTTGGTACATCTTTCCTGATATTAGTGAACTTTCTTTGCAGCAAAAGGCTCGGTGTATGGCTCAAGATAAACAATTTGACATAAAGCATGCTTTATCAAAGTGGCAATGTTATCTTTTTGCCAAAAATGGATTAATTCAATGTGTAATATTCTAAAGCTCAGAACAAAGCCTCTAACCAATGTATTTGCATTTAATTTTTGAGTGTAGAAGATATTAGAACCTGTAAACCAAGTACAAGCATGCTTTGGACAGAATTGCAAGTTGTAGCAATGTGCAAAATGCCTTGGACAAAAGTGAGAAATGGCCATTTTCATTCCTTCAATTCTCTCTAACCATAAATAATCTTGGAGAGTTCTGGGACATTATGGAAAGCTTGTAATATGCTCTTCAATCCATCTTTGAAATGCATTTTAAGATTCCACTTGGAACTATGTGAAAAGTTGCCATGAAGATATGTCAAAATCCTGCCTAAACTAGGGCAAAATTTCACTAAGTTAGAATGTTTTTGGACCCCTATTCACAAAATCATAACTTGAGATCCAAGAATCTTTTGTGAAAACTTTGTGACTCAAAGTTATATATTTTATGGAGTACTACAACTTTCATCTTGGAAGTTTTCTTTGAATCCAATTGCATCATGGTGTAAAAGTTGGGAAAAAATAAGAAATTTTCATAACTTAAAAAATTTCTAAGTTATGAAAATATTCCATTTTGAACCCTAATTTTTAAAATTAGGTTTCTTGGTGAACAAGTTTCATGTTTTGACACATCTTGGTGAAAAATGACCCTTGGCACTTGATTTTGACCAAAAAGTCAAAGTTTGACTTTTCAGTGTACAGTTGATTTTTGATCAGTTGACTGAAAAATTCATCTGTCAATCCAATGCTTTTGGGATCTTTTGAACCTTGTGATTAGGTCAATATGATGCCATTTAGTCCTTGAAACTATGCTTGAACCCAATTTGCCATTGGCTAGGTGAAAAAAAAATCAGAAATTGCCCTTCTACAGTCAAAACCCTAAAAATGACCATTTTGCCCTTTTGATGATCTGATCAAATTTCTTGAGGAGTTGTGGTCCAAACTTGATCAAATGGTTCATATGAGTCTATATTGTTGATGTGGATCAGAAATTATGAGGTTTGACTATAAATTGGCCACAATTGACTTTTTCCCCAATACAACTGATTTTTAGGTCAACTGTCCAATTGACTGGGCAAAAATTTGATTCAAGGCTTGAAACTTGGTATGGGCAATCTTATAAGTCCAACATAAGTATGAAAGTCACATTGAGCATTGCAAGTCCAAAAATTCTTGTGCAAACTCAAACCCTAATTTCAGGTCAACAGTGCAAGAAGAGGTCTTGAGCAGAGCAAACCCTAATTCTGTCTTGAGTCCAAAGAGTCTTGTGCGGAAAATCTTGATAAAATGAGAGGGAAAATTTTGGGGTACAAAATCCTTCTTGAAAGGCTTCTTCTCGGTACTTGATGAAGCACCTTTCTGTATTTTGCCGCTTTTGATACCGGCTTCAACTCTCTCCCCAGTCATTATCAATTCAGTGAACCCGGACGATGAGCTACCGATCAAATGGTTGAAATATGGACCAGACAAGGTCCCCAGAAACATATCCACCAACTCCCTGTCAGCCAGAGGGGGTTGGACTCTACCAGCAAGATCTCTCCACTTCTGAGCGTAGTCCTTAAAACCTTCGCTCGCACCCATAGACATACCCTGAAGTTGGATACGCGTGGGAGCAAGGTCGGCATTATATTGGTACTGCTTGTAAAAAGCAGCAGCAAGGTCCTCCCAGTTACGGACGTTAGCTCCTTCTAGTTGATAGAACCATTAAAGTTGAGTCCATGAAAGACTATCTTGAAAGAAGTGAACCCAGAGGTTCCTATCAGTAGTATATGGTTGAATCTTTCTGACATACGAGCGGAGGTGTAGCTTTGGGCAGGAGACCCCGTCGTACTTAGAAAAGACAGGTGCTTTAAACTTGTGGGGAATAACCACCCCAGATGCCAAACCCAAATCTCCGAAGTCCAGCCAAGGTATCTTCTGGATCTCCATTGCGCTCAACCGGTCTTCGAGTTGCTTATACCTATCCTCAGCCGAAGGATAATGGTCTTCATCAAAGTAGGTGTCATTGTCAGAAAAAACAGGGCTAGGAGCCGTCCTTTCTTCTTGATTCTCTCCCCCTCCAGATGAGTGAGATAGATCAACCTCTTCCTGCAACTTGTTTCCAAATCTATGACCCATATTCAGGAGGACCGTCTTCTTCTTCTTCTTCTTCTTCTTCTTCTTCTTCTTTTCATCCTTCAAGATAAGAGTCTTCAGATCTTTCTGCCCCTTGGCCAGGTTCATGAACATTTCCTGGAACTGAGCTTTTTGAGCTTGTTGAGCCTTAATAGCTTGATCAGTAGAGGTTTCGGAAGATATGATTGCTGAAATAAACAGCGAAGAAGATGAGAAACCTGTAAGGGTACCTGTAATGAGGTGCATGGGAATGGAATGCATATGACATGATTTCAAAGACTTTAGGGAGATTCAAATTCGTAAACCAAAATGAAGCACACTTTTATTAGATAAAAACTTGAACTCAATGTTTAACAAATGCCTTTAAGGCGTTACAAAAAGAAAAACTGAAAAGTAAATCAAAACTAGAAATAACAAAAGACATCAGCGCTCCCATGGTCGTTTTCCTTGTGTGCTGACATAGTCGTTGAGGACCTTCTCGTTCTCCAGCTACTTTGTAAGCTTCAGGATCTTCCGTTCTTGTTCATGATACTTGTCTCCGTAAGTATCCCGCTCTTCCCTCAACTGGATCCAAGATCTCTTTAATGCCCCAATGTCAGTAGGCATGTATGGATGGAGGACAGTATGAGGAACCCCTTCTTCATCAGTACTCTCAACAATTACCGGTAAGACAGCTTCGTATGGCATCGCTAGTTTTTGAGTACGGGCTCGAACCCACCGGAGATATGGTTCCATCAGAAGAGAGGTCTTCATTCCTAGCTCATGCGGATCAGACCTGTGCACCCTGTTCCAAGCTCATATGAATCTGCGGCGATGTCCTTCAACATCCCCCATGAAGTCAAAGACAATGTCCGGAAGTAGCAACTCATGAGGTCCGTCCCTCCTAGCTCGCCCAAACTGTCGTAAGGCCAAACAAGAATTATAGGTGATCCCTCCTCTAATTCCCAGCAATGGAACAATGGGGTATTCCCCACACCGATCGATGACAACTACTTCTTCCATGTCTTTAGTACTCCAGATGATGTCCATGTGAGCAAGGGACATGATTCTGTAGGCCCAACCCATGCCTTCCTCGTTCTTCAAAACAGATTTGGGGAGGTGAGAAATAAACCACCTCGCCAGCAATGGTGCACAACACATAAGGGTTCCCCGTTTCCGAGAAGTACAGGCATAAAGAGCATGCAGGATGTCACCTAAGAGAGTGGGCACTGGATTGCGGGACATGAAGACCTTGACTACGTTCACGTCGACGAAAGAATCTGAATTAGGAAACAGAACCAAACTATAGATGAGAAGTTCCAAGATATCTTTGAATGCTTGAAAGGCCAAACTGTCCCAAAACTGTTGAGCCTGACTAATCAAGAACTTAGCAAGGAAGCCTTTAACCCCACTCCGAGTCTCCCAGTTAGACATTACATCAGCCTTTGTCAGATGTAGGGCTGTAGCAATATCTTCTGGCTTAGGAGCTACCTCCAAACCTGTAAATGGTGTCTGCTCTAGAATAGAAATACCAAGTAAATCAGAGAACTCCTCCAAAGTAGGGACCAACTGATAGTCCGGGAAGGTAAAACAGTGATATAGTGGGTCAAAGAACTGGAACAAAACACTCATCATCTGCTCATCTAATCTGGAAGTGACCAAACCAAGGAGAAGGCCATGCCTTCTGACAAAGGAAGAAGTATCAGGAACCTTGGCAACCAAATCTCTAAGCTGAACAGGGATTTGTACGAAGTTGATCCGAATGGTATTTCTGCCCATAGATGCCATGATCTACAAAACAGAACAAAGATGAATCCCCTCGGTCTTTGAAATGGGTTAGTCTAATGAAATATGCATGCAATGTCATGATGCATGATGTCATGATAGAAACACACCACCAATATTCACAGATAGCAAACTTCGTAAGGGCACACAAGTCACACAGTAGCCCTTAGATTTCAGGCTGGCATGGAGTTTAGGCACTACCCTCTTTCAGTTTAGTTGGTTCAACATGTCCTAGTAATAGTAACCGTGTTCTAGAGGATCTTAATATCACTGACCACCCTCGATCGATCATAATTCCAGTTTAGCAACCTTTTCTTGCAGCCGGCATCATCGCGAGAGTTTGGTCTCAATGAGTGTAGCATACTGCTACTTTTCTATGGCCAACTTGATCAATTATAGGTTCTAAGGTCAGTTGGTGCTTAATGACCCCTTAGCAGCCCCATATTTTCCTTGTTCCTCCACAAGGGATATCGGTACAAACTAAAGTGCCACACCAACATAACTACGACTTCAACCGTATCGGTCTATGCCGTACAGTTCCCTCACAGTCTATTGCTACTTGCCTAAAAGGTATCCCCAGATCTGGGTTAGGATCTATAGTAACTCCGATTCAAACCCACAAAGATAAAGCATACAAATCAAGCAATTGAAAACATTATGATGAACTAATCCTAAGGTACACCCCACTTATTAACTCCCCACCAGAGTCTCCAGTTCTGTGATACGGTGGAAGAACTGACTGTTTTTGAAATGTTGGTTTGCGTTTTGCGTTTGTCTTTGCAAAATGTTGCAGTAAGCAAGAGTCGCCACCGTCTTTTATTTTATCCAACAAGGAAAGGAAAAAAGCACAGAAAAATTCCTTTTTTGAGATATTTCTGAGTACGGGGGGTAGATTATAGAAAGGGAATGTATTAGCACCCTTTCTATCCATAGTTATCTACGGGCTCTTAGGTACTTGCTCATCATTTCCAAAATTGTTTTCTTTGTGTTTGTGGGTTTTGAAAAGTTTTTGTTTTAACTTCGATTTAACTCTTGCGTCTGTCTTCAAGAGTGTAATGAAGTGTTTTTGAAAAATTTGTTTGTAAAGGAGTGTAAGTGTGAAAATTTTGTTTTGAATGAGCAAGTACTTAAGAGCTAATCTACCTACTCGAAAAAAGAATCGTTCTATGCTTGTTTCCTTTAGACAGTGTTATCCCACTATTAGTGAGTAGGTAGCACCGTCGTTAGAGTTTTGAGGGTCAATTCGAAAGGGACATACGGTCACTAAAGCAATGTTAGGACGTCTTAGTGGTAACCCTAATCTCTTAGATCATTTATCCGAGGCAATGATATTCGAGGCAACCTTTCCGAGGCAACTTTGATCTTTTAGACAAGAGGACGACCTCTAAAACATCCTATACTCAATGACCGTTTACGAAGGCAACCAAGTGGGGGTGTACCCTAGGAATGCACATGTGCGAGTGATTCAGTTTCAGATTATTTTTATCTTTGCACAATTAAGGGTGATCTAACTGTTTTAAATTTAGTCATTCATTCTTGTCATACAAACCCTATTATCAAACATCTAGCAGTTAAATATTTGCAGAAATTAAAATGCGGAATTTAAACTAGACTATTACAAGGCGTCGGGTATTTACATAGCCAAAAACAAACCCTTTGAAATTTAAAAGCGGTAAAAATAAATAAATGTCCTAATTTAATTATTACAAACCGGGAGCAGATACAATAATTGGATAAAAATAAAGCGCGCAAGAAAATTAGATCGAATGTGAAAACTTGGGTTTTGACCCTCCTAATTAAAAGAAAATGTTTTTGTTGTTTTTAATATTTTTGATAAAAGAAATTAGGTTTTTTAAATTGAATGCAAAATTAATTAGTTAATTAAATTAATTAATGAAAAAATAATTAAATGACATATTTTTGGTTTTTTTGTTATTTTAGGAAAAAAAATAAAATAATTAAGTTAGTATAAATCCTATTTATTCTAATTGATTTTAATTATTTACAAAAATAAATTAAAGTTACCTAATTTAATCAAACCTAATTAAATTAATTAATTTATTGCTAAAAATAATATTCTAAATTTATTTGGACATAAAAATATTTTTGGTGATTTTTTTGATAAAAAAAAGAAAATTAATTATTGTTTAATAATTAAATAAACAAAATAATTAAATGAAGTAAAATAAAAAAAATATAAAAAAAGATAGAGAATGGGCCTGAATTGGGGTGCCAATAGCAATTTTCCTAGGCCCATTAAGATGAGATCTGTTTGACCTTTGCAATCCTGTGCGCACGCGTTGACCCTTGATTATGGTGCACTCCCAATGGTGGCCACCAAATCTGGCCATCTGGCGCGTTTATAATGAAGGCATATGGTGGATCTCATGGCCTCGCTTGCACTGAATCACTTGAAAATAAGTGGGAAAATAGCAAATGCTGGAGGCAGGGATCGAACACCTGACCTCGAGCCTCTAACGCCTTGAATACTCACGTGGCCACCACTACACCACTTTTGTTTTGCTGTACATTAATCAAACACTGAAAATAATATGTAAAACAAAAGAATATTGAAAAACAATAAAAAAAATGCGCGCAGAAATTTGAATTGGCGAATCAGGTGGATCCACGTATTTGTCTTCCTCCCTGCACCGTGGCTAAAGGTTTGAGACCCTATACCCACGGATAATGTTCGTTTCTATAACCCTGTCCACTCTCAAAATCACGTACAAGTAATATAAATGACCACCAAGGCCATGGTTAGAACCGTCTCCTTCTTCTGAACACAGTGGTACCTTTTATCAAGGTCAATTGTTCCTGAAATCAAAGACCCTAAAAAACTCCAAAAAAACCTAACAATGGTGATTCACGATTCAGTCCATTAAAATGCAATTGGCTATTGTAGAAAGTTTGCAAACAATATGGTGATCAAGAATGTGCCATTATTTTATGCTATACGTGCAAGAATGATGCTAATCGAATTCAAGAACATAGTGATACCGTGACGGACTTACAACATGTTGTAGGGCTTGAAAACGCTTGGTTTCGATTGCCTTCTCTTGCTGAGAGTGCTAGGAAGCGATTGGGAGAAGTATCGAGCCTTGAGGATGCCTCTAAGTGGGATTTTGATCTCACACTTTTTTCTTGTTTTTTCAAATTCTGTTCTTCTTCTAGCGCCTCCTTCTAACCTCTCTTTTGATCTGCACGCAGTCCTTATATATTAGTGAAGGGATTAGGGTTGCAAATTGCATCCAAATCTTCTTCTTTCAATGATTTTGATATTTGATTTGATTCCTCTTTAAAATCTTTCCAAACATGGCTTTTTCAATCTTTTTGTCCACTCTATGCATTTGCACGAATTTGAATGCTTGCAATCTGTAATTTAAGACCTGAAATTATCACAAAATCCTTGGTTTCAATGTTTTGGATTTTTATTTGATTTAATTTGATTTAAATTGAATTAATTCAAATAAAAACCAAATTAAATAATAAAAATAAGATATGGACAAGTGGAAAAGGCTAGAGCACGTGGGCTATGTTTCCAACTTAAAACAAGTGAAAACGATTGGGCCCATTTGGCAAAATTTGAAGTTTTGGGCATAGTTGACTTTTGGCAATTTTGCAAAAAAGGTCAACTTCAACAATGCATAACTTCTTTAGTTTTGAATATTTGGAGGTGTTCTTGGACTTTTTAGAAATATTGAGATGTCCTCTAAACAACCCTTTTGGTGTCATCTTAATTTGATATTCCATGCTCAAGTATGAAGCTTTGACAAAAAATGTGTTTTTGTTGACTTTTCAAAATGACCTATAATGTCCAAATTCATAACTTCTTGTGTATGCATATTTTGAACTTGGGAGATGAATATGGATTGTAAGGAATTACATCCTCTTCAAAATGATCTTTGGATGGGTCATTTCTCATAAAGTATGAGAAAGTTATGCTTGGTCAAAGTTGAGTTGACTTTTCCTACAAAACCCTAATTTAACAACTTTTGAGTCTTGATGAATTATGAACAATCCTTGATGAATCATGATCAACCGTTGATCAAATGATGAAATATACTTCAAAATGAGGATGTTGACCAAAAATCTTGAAATTTGACTGTATGTGGGTCACACTTGACTTTTGTCCTAGCACAGTCGATTTTTGGACCTTTGAGCAATTGATTGAGCAAACTTCCTCTGCAAGACTTGAAACTTGACATGGATGATCTTGAGAAAATATTAGGACATTGGTGAGCACTTGGGGTCACTTGGACTCAAGGATCTTGATGCAACATGAAACCCTAGTTTGGGGTAGACTGCCTTAGGAGAGAGCTTGTCTGACCAACTCTTGGACTACCTTGAGCAACTTGGGGATCTTGCTTGAAACGTTTTGAGAAATATGGGAGGGAAAATTTTGGGGTACAACACAGTCAAAGTTGATTAAATACCTTCTCTGGTTCAGTCGGATCACCCCTAAGATCTCCCTGATTCTTATTCCTGTTGAAGATTGACCCAAGACTTTTGTCTGGTTCAGTTGAATCGATCCTAAGATTCTTCTGATTTTCGTTCCAGTCAAAGGTGATTAAAAACCTTCTCTAGTTCAGTCAGATTGCCACTAAGATCTCCATGATTCTTATTCCATTTGAAGATTGACCCAAGACTTTTGTCTGGTTCATTTGAACCGATCCTAAGATTCTTCTGATTGTCGTTCCAGTCAAAGTTGATTAAAGACCTTCTCTGGTTCAGTCAGATCGCCACTAAGATCTTCCCGATCCTTATTCCAGTTGAAGATTGACCCAAGACTTTTGTCTGGTTCAGTTGAATCAAACCTAAGATTCTTTTGATTGTCGTTCCATTCAAAGTTGATTGAATAAGAGGGCAAATTTTGGGGTACAACAGTGTTGTTTCATAATGGAAATTAAAATATGCAACTGAAGAGACAAGTTAGCTAGCTCTGTTTCTTAAAAATGAATAAGTCATATCACTGCAGTTGTTTAATAAAATTGTTGTTATATATGGACAACTTAATGAAATTTTATAAAAAAGCGCCAGGTTTTACGCATTTAAAAAAATAAATAAATAAATATATATATATATATATATATATATATATATATATATATATATATATATATATATATATATATATATATATATATATATATATATATATATATATATATATATATATATATATATATATATATATATATCAAAATAGTTTTAATAAACAATTATGGTGATATAAGTTTTACATTAATGTTATTTTATAAAATAAGCGTCATGTTTTAAGTCATTAAAAATTTTAAAAAACTAGAAAAATATATCAAAATAGTTATGCTAACTAACTGCAGTGATATCACTTTCATCTTTTAAATAAAAATGAAAGGGACAACTAAAATACCGAAGAATTCACGAATTAGCAGCCGTTGAGAATCAAACTCATGAAATGTACAAGATATGAGTACAGATGTTTTAATTAACCATGGTAATAAGTTAACAACATTTAATAAAAAAAAATAAAAATATATAGGCACCTGAATTTAAAGATATAACCATGGTCCTTCAAATGAAAGTGGTAATGTTGGCGCTGTTGTATATAATTTTTGTAGTAGTGGACCCCACTATTAAGAACAAGACCAAGCCTAATTTCACCTTCAATCATGTTGGTTTCAATGCCTACATTAAAGATCACCATGAACAAACTGAGGAAGTTTTTGACTATGAGCATATTGCTTTCCTCACCCTCTAGTTATCTCATTACATCCTTTGTTTTGGATCTCTCCAAATAGCCAAACAAATTCATACCACTAGCAACCTAGCTTCATGAGCTGCAAAATGTTTGTCTTAGCAAATTGATCCTGGGTTGTCTTTCGCAATCCTTAGGAGTTGCCTCCCTTGACCTTAGAACACAAACCAATTCTTATAAAAAATTTCTAATTTTTGGCCTCATATGGCTCCTTCAACTCTGACTTAATGCCATCTTTGAACCTTATCTAGATGTTGATGTTTCACCTGATTTAGAAAGGAAAGTCGAAGGTACTATACTCGATTTGATAACTCCATAAGATGTCGACTTATTGATTGAAGAAGCTTGCAAGAAATATTTCCAACTTCTTCACATGGAAACCAGTTTGAAGCTCTCGAAAACTGGATAGCTTTCTTTAAACCCATTTTTCTGTTAACTAGAATTTCAGTTGAGAAATATGGAATTGGGTTTGTTGGATATCAACCAAATTTGGTGGCTATGCAATTTGGTTTTAGCCAATTCTTGCCAATATCGCTTTTCACCAATGACATGGAAATATGCTTGGCTAATACAATACTAATGGAGAAAACTACAAGGCATGTTTAGCTTCTCATGCTAAAAAAAGTCATTAACCGAGCCCTTTCAAATTTGACACTTCTTTTTACTTCACTAAAAAATTATAAGAGTGGTAGATGACATATCAAAATAGTGTTATTGGGGATCACTCAACTATGTTTCAACATCTAATCAATGATTTTTCCTCTCTATAATAAAAAACCAAGAAACCAAAAGATCGAGGTATGCACATTAAGGATATTCGATCTTTTCACAATTACTTGGAAAAAGTGTATAATCTCTATCGACTTAAAAACACTATTCATGGGGCGGATTTTTCTTTAAAACAAAAAATTATTGAAATTGTTCCAAAACTTAATTTTTCCTTATGTAACAAATAGATATAAATTTGCTTGGGAATTGTAACTTCCGATATTTTCACCATTACCAACTTGTGAACTTGACTTAGCTATCAAGTTGTCACTTCCAAAATGGTATCATTTTTGGTCTTTGGCAACCCTTGTAAATGATTCAAAAAATCCTTCCCAAAGAGTAACTTAGACTAGGTATAATATACACAATTATCCATGTCTCGTAAGAGTCAATTTCGAAAACATCCGAGTCACATCCACCATCCTAGAAGGTGAGATAACGAGACTCTTAAATCTCAATAACTCCTCTTTTTGTTTCACACTATTTACTTGTGTCAAAATTTTGTAACCCAAGCTCTCATTCCCTTGAAAAAGTCGAAGAAGAAGAAAATTGAACAAGCTGAAGAAAGTGATGAAGAATCGAGCCCGGTACTTGGCCAATAAAAAGAGGGAAAAACAAGTACGTTTTCTAAACCTTTGTTCTCTTTATATAAAATTCCTTACCTATTATTTATCCCTTTTCTTGTATTTCAGAGTCGAAAAAGAGGAAGTAGCTCCACTGCTACCCCAAGTCAAAAAAGGACAAGAAAAGAAACACCACATGTCCCTCTCGATAGTGAAGGAACTCAGGTTTAACCCAAACTTCAACGTTTATTAACATCTTCTAACTCTTTAATTAAACTTTTTATTGCACTAATAATTATAAATTTTTCAGTCTGACCAAAGAGTTAAAGAAAGGGATAATGAAGACGAAAAGAATGATGAAGGTGATGATTACGAGGAAAGTGAAGAGGTTTCCTCTGAAATAACATGTCCAAATATTAGAGTAAATGGTAGGATTCTACCGAGAAAGTAGAACTTCGACAAGCCAAGAAGCATAAAGTCCAAGCTTAAAAGGCTAGTACACAAGAGAAACCAAGAAGAAAAATGGTCATTTCTTATGAAAATGGCCA
The DNA here is from genome assembly GCA_948472305.1 of Vicia faba. Taxonomy (NCBI): domain Eukaryota; kingdom Viridiplantae; phylum Streptophyta; class Magnoliopsida; order Fabales; family Fabaceae; genus Vicia; species Vicia faba. The sequence goes on along the minus strand of CATIWC010001554.1, from coordinate 137,623 downwards.
AGAGAAATAAGATTAAGGTACTCAACTAGCTCAAAAGAATGAAGATCGACAAAGACCATATACTTCCGATGAACATTTAAAAGTGAGGATTTAAGCCCTAACCACAAGACATCTAAGGTACTTTGAGTTTCATTCATATCTTTTTTCAATATACATCAAACAATTTATAATATTGTTCTAATTTTACCTTATTATAAGAAATTCTAGTTCCTGCTACTCCTCCTCTGTCACACATTACCTCAGATGCTTAGCAGTCGACTCTACAAATAAATCCCTCAGATGCTAATGAGATCTTGAAATCCAACCACCCTCTAACAAACTCGCCACCACAACAACAAAGAATTTAAGATTCAGTCAGGGAACCAATTTTCAATCAATTAGAAAAAGTAGTCGAAAATCAAGGTCCCGAATAACAATCGATTGGTCCAGATGAAACTGATCAACCAAATGACCAAGAAAATTTCGACCAGAGTGCAAGAGGGCCAAGATCAGATGGAAACTCAGGCTGCTACAAACGAAAAAGAATAGAAACAAGTTGTTAAAAATTTACAAATTTCACTAGTAACCACTAAGGTTCCTTTTTTGTATACAACTACTATTGCTCATTCTCAAGTTGGAGATTCTTCATCCAAAACCTCTAGTATTTCTCTCAACCGTGAAGAACTAGAAACTATATATAAAAAAGAACCCATGGAGGATTTTAGAAAGCTTATGAGCAATCAAAGTATTGTCTCTACTGGAAAATCTCTAAGCTCCTCAATTGTGCCAGGCAGTGAGATTTTTGGCAACACCCTCACTCTGTTGGTTCAACAAATAAAAGCAAACGTGTTCGAAGAAGATTTATTCAAACCCATTGAAAAATGTCCTTCTACTATTTCCGGCATCAGAAATATATTGAAGCAACCTATTGCTCAAGATTTTCCTGATCCCACTATTCATTTCATACTATAGTTTGAACCATTTCTCGAACAAATCAATCAAAACATAAAAAATAAGAAGGAGTGTATGAGAAAGCTTAGGCAAAAGAATGACACTATGTCCCGAAAATGGGACCTAATTTCTCAGTATCAAAGTAGAGTTAATGATCAAGTAGAATTCTACAACAAACAAATTGCAAACTTGATGAAATAAGTTGAGAAACTGCAATGAAAGAAGGTTGTTGTAAAGATTTCTAAATTAGATTCTCTTGAAGAAAAGATAGTTCAAGAAGACAACATTGGTCTTCAGTATATGTATGCCTCTTATATATTAAAAGTAGAAATCCAAACCCTAAAAGCTAAAGACTCAATGACTGATATAAGAATCTAGCTTGCAAAAAAGCGCTTTGAAAAGATCAAGGCTGAACTTCCCTTCTGACTTTTTTACTTCTTGTTTGTTGTTGTGTAACTATGTGTTATACCCTAATTTTTCCCTTAAGATCTCTCATAATCTCATAATATACATCAAGAACACACATTAGGGGTGGTTCTACCTTCTACATAATCCTATCTTTAAGTTTTCTATTGAGGGATCACCAAGCACCTTGAATTGTGTATCTCGTACATGTGTTTTTAGGTGGATAAAATTTTAACTAACATCAAGATATGTATATATGTTTCTTTGAATGTTCATATTATAGGTGATGACACAACTGCATCCATCTCACTATCTAACCTAGGGTTTTACGGGATGGTCCTCACTCAAATGGTTCTTCAATGGATTGCAAGAGCTTAAGCTTCAAGTCTATGTATATGATATCAAATTTTTTTGGTTCAAAGAGCTCTCCCGCCTTATTTAGGTCAAGTTTTCCTCAAAGTTGGTGGTTCTATTCATCAAGAAGACTCATAGGTTCATGTGTTTATTTCCATGCTTTCTTCAATAAGTTTCATTGAGACTTAATCTCCACCTTTGAGTGTGCTTCAATACAACATATTCAAGGTATAATGTGATCCATCATGCTCTATTTTGAAAATAAATTTCAAAAGATTCAAGAATGGTTCAACAAGTTTGACCTAATTGGGCAAGTGCTTGATTCAGTGATCACAAGTGCATAACTCACTCAATTTTCAATATTTTGAGTTGGTTATTTTTGCTATGGGTTATTGTCATCATCTACAACAACTTATCTTCACATGACAAGACCCAATTGTGCAAGGAAAATCATCAAAAGTTTAAAGGGGTTCCAAGTCATTTTGACACTCTCTGAGCTAGGGTTTGCTGACTTCAAAGGACCATATCTTGCTCATTTTTTGAGATTTTTTATTGATTCCAAATCCATGATTCTCTTTAAAGGGTCCTTAACAAGTTATCTTCAAGGGTTTAAGGCTAATTTTGAATGGAAGATCATTAATGATTGGAAAAGATTACAAGTCCTTTGGGAAAGCTATCAAATTCTCTTGTGTGACTTCAAAGGATAATAACTTGGTCAATTTTTATCTCCTTGAGCTCATTCTTTATTCACAAAAATCTTTTGGATGTCTACTACAACTTTGATTCAATATGCAAGACTTGAAAATTATTGGAAAATTGTTTAAAAATTGAAAAAATTATAGGTCTTTTGTGAATTTCCCCAAATTTGTTAATCATCTTCCAACAAATATAACTCTTTCAATTTTTATGATTTTTGAGCGTTCTCAATTCCACAACTCAATACAAGAGGTCTACTTCATTTCGTCTTCAAGGATAAAGATCAAATTTTGATTGTAAGGCCATTTAAGTTTGAAGGACATTATAAGTCACTTTGGAGTTCTATACTTAGAAATTTTTCTAAGTATAAAAATTCATGTGTTTTTCACAAATTCAAATGCACATAACTCTCAGCTCATGTATCCAAATGCAAAATTTCTTGGCACATTGCAAATATTATGAGAATATTTTCCCATTCCAAAAAGAATGATGTCATAAAGCTCCCTACATTGTTAGTACCATGGTCGTAAAGTTGGTATCTTGAAGCTGAAGTTTCATGTTCAATCAGATTTGAAAATCAATTTAAACCCAATTGCAAACCTATTTAAGGATAAATTTCTTGTCTAATCATGTTTAAGGACTTGCCATAATAATAAACGATCTTTGAACCATCCATTTGCTGCATTTTGAGCCATGTTAAGTCACACCTTTTCCATTTAGCAGGTTCACACGATTTCATTGATTTTTCATCCAATTTTCACGCTTGAGCCTTGCATAATGTCTAGATATAAATAAGGATCATCCCTCTCTCATTTAGACAAGCTTAGAGATCCAAAATCACCATACCAAACTCTCTTTATAGCTCACATTTCTGAATTTTCGAAATCACAATTTCCTCATTTCTAACTCTAATTTCTTTGTTCATTCTTCATCCATGAACTGCAATGAATCTAACATAAGAAGAATTTAGCCCCGGGGTGCTCTAAATTGCGCTATCCAAGTCAAGTTTCAGCGTAACTTCTTCATACTCTGTTCATGTAGTTTAAGGAACCAAATCTTCTAACTCAAATTACTAAAATGGTCTATGATGTTCATTGATGCTTGCTGATGGTCTAATTTTGTTTAATTGATGAATTTTATGCATCTATTTTTGAATTCAAATTCCTCAAACTTCTCTAGTTTTTTCCAAATCGGCTAAGATGTGGTTAATATAAATTTATCGCGAGCATATGGTTATGATCGTCTCAAGTAGACGCATCTAATGGTACCACTATGAACGCATACATTTACAGATTTGTAAATATGTGTTTTGCCCTAATTGTAGAAGGCTGGAGGTTGAAGATAACATACATGTCATTCCTCTATCAATGATACACAGCCAAGCATTTTAATCTGATTGATTGGAGCTTTTGGTGTTGCCTGCGCGCGTTTCAGTGATTATCACCATAGATCCTAGCTTCAGCACCTTTGGATTTGACACAGTGGATAAGTGAACAAGATCTAACGCACCACATTATTTTGATATTATTTTTATTTTCTGATTTTTGTTTTAATTATTTTAAACTTCAAAAATTCATAAAAATTCATTTCAACTTCTAAAATTGTGAAAAATTATCAAAAATACTTTTGATTTTTCTCTTTCTGATTTTTATTTTTTCACAATTTTCTTTTGTGATTTGGTATTTTTATGATTTTTTACTTTATTTGACTTGTTTTAATTGTTTAAAAATATTTTTCTTGATTTTAAAATTCTGGAAAAATTCTGGAAGAATCCAATGACCTCTTGACAATTATTGGTGAACTCATTTTATTTTTATTTTTGATTTTACTATTTTTCACATATTTTGGTTTATGTTACTTATTTCTTTAAATTTTAAAAATAGTTTCTCACTTTAGAAAATTCTAATTTTTTTTAATACTTGTTGACTCATGTTTGACTTCTGATATTTCTTTAGGATTTGTATTTGGTGTTTTAATACATGTTGTGTATTTTACCAATTATTTATTTTTTTAATCATTTAAATTTTGTTTTATATTAAATATATATTATTATTTTTTTGATTGGTCCTGATTTGGAAAGACTTGAGTGTTATTTTGGGACAAGTTCCTCAACCTCATTGGATCTTGGGTGTTGATAGATTGAAAAACCAAATCCACCAAAATGGATGAATGATGTTGATGATATTTGAAACCCTAATTTCATCTGATACATTATTTATACTATCATTCCCCTCCCTCTTCATCTCATCACTTTCTTGTTTTTACTTGTGCTATATGTTTTTGGAGATTAATCTATATTTCATTTCTCTAACGTGTTTGATACATAGATTGCTATTGAACGACCTCAAAATAGGTGTGGCTTCTACATAAGTCCACTTACGATTGCTTAAGATAGTGCTAAATTTGTCCTGATTTGAAAAATGATCATTCGTGGTCCAAACCTATGTTTGCAAGCCTAAGTATGTTTAATTTGAAACCTTGGACCCAATAACTTTGAAGTTCATTGTTAGAAGGCTTTGATTCTATCAATCCTCCAATGAATTTCATGAATTTTGGTCTAAGAGAACCATTTGAACATCGTTAATCACATGTGGTTATTTTAAGCGCTCTAAATGAATGATATACTTGACAAAAAGTAAATGAAACTTTTTGTTGTGAATCTCTGATTTTATCAATCTTCTAATAATTTTTCTAAAGAAAGTTTCAAGATGGTCATTTAACTAACCCTCTAACTTCTAATTCACCAACAATTAACTTTACTTTATGCCTTTATTTTGTGCCTTTATTTTTATGTACCATTTACTTTAGCATTTACATATTATTCCATTTTTTCTTTTGCTCACTTGAGCATTTATATTTATGTCATTTTATCTTTGCTCACTTGAGCTTTCTTTTCTTTTAAATAAACTTAATGATAACTTGAACATTAAAAGCTTTAAGGTTACTTGGACTATTGGTTACTATCCTTGGCATTGTGGAGTTATGGACCTCTCAGACTTAGAATTATAAGCCTTGATACCTGGGGACCTTGTTGCTCTGTTGTTATTCTGTCTGAAGTTCTTGGGGTTTACTCCAAGGCATTGGGTTGATTTTCTTTGTGTGCAGGTTATTCTGATTTTCATGCTTTGCCTGTGATTGAGAATTTCTCTGTATACAGTTGTTACTCTGCCTAATTTTTGTGAAGACTTAATTCATCTGAAGCTTGGTATTCCTCAAAGGTTTAGTATTTTTGCTTGCTTTATTTTAATCCAAAGGATGAGAATTATACATTAACTTCTAATGTCAAGTGTTGGCTCCTTGTTGGTTAGACCATTATTTTCCTTAGCTTTTACTTTATGCTTTAGGATAGTCCCTTCACCTCCTCCCATCTTCTTTAATTTCAAAAAAATATTCTCCCTCCTTTTCAAAACTCTTCTTATTTTCTAAATTGAATCGCTTTCAAAATAAACTTGGACTTAGGTCCATGCATTTTCCAAAATATTTTCTTAATCAAACTTTAATCAATTTAACAATACTTTGACATCTTTTTGAAAGACTAAAAGTCATTAACCTCATTCAAACCATTTTGCCACTTTGGATTTTTACTTTTAAACTTTTCTCAAAAGATGAGACTCTTGTCAATTCTTATAGTGACGCAAGCTACTATACTTTTATAATATGTAGTGAAGAGAGATATTTTCCACTTAGGTGTTGAATGAGGCTTTGTTGATGTTAAAATCCGAGCTATATCCTCTACTTTGACATGATGCAAATTCTCCATCCTCATAATCGTGGGTAGTAAGCATGTTTTCCACTCGGATATGAAAATGATATATCTTCTCTTAAAATTATCCAACACACATGTGTTTTAAAACTTTTAAGGTGAACTACGAGTACCCTGATCCCCTATTGCACAGAAGGTGGTACGTAGTCACTAAAGTTTCGCAACCGCGACTGGTGCAAAAATTGTAAAAAATATTTCTTTCCTCATCTCCACCATCTTATTTTGTATACACCTTTTATAGCCAAAATACACATATTCTCAAAGAGATTCCTGCACAGTACCATAGATGTTTAGGGTGCTAATACCCCCTTTGCATAACCAACCCCCGTACCTAGATTCTCTCCCTCTTTTTTGGGTTTATTCGTTTTTTTCCCATTTTCTTTGGAAACAATAAAGCGCAATGATAATTTTTATTTGATCTATACGAGTTAAGTCAACCCAATGGCTTAGTCTCAATATTTCTACTGCTACAGAAAACTGGCGACTTCACTGGGGAAAACCATCTCTAAGTGGGTTGAGCCTATCTTTGTTTATTTGGGTATGTGCTATTATTTGTTGTATATATGTATGTCTAGATTTTTATGGTTTCCAGGGTGCTTGGTGATCTCTTATAAGTCCTATACCTGGACTTGAGCAAACATAAGGTAGGACATGAGGTATAGTCGTGTTAACTTGGAGGGAGTAATTCCGAAAAAGGATACATGAGATCCACCACTCAGTGGAGTTCTCTTTGACTGTAGTATTTGTTTACCGAGCAATCGGGAAGACATTGATGCTTTTGACCTGGGAGCCCGCGAAGCTAGGAAGCCGTTGAACCTTTAACCTGTCTTGGCCTTTTAGGTGTAGTGCAGAGACTATAACAGAGCAATCTGAAAGCAGTTATCACGCGATGCTACACTCAGACGGGTTTTTCCTGAGAATATTGCTAATTATTGAACTAATCGGGATGTTGGTAATATCTGAAGGAAGAATGTAAACTCTGGGATTTCCTTAGAACCTTGTTCAGAAGATGATAAACTATTAGTCCTTACCTTGTGGGTAGTACCTTTGACTTCGTGCTCGCGACGTTGAACCTATGAACCCCCATGTTTTTGATCTTGTGTGTGATTGTTGCATCATCATGCATTCATGCACCCATGATCATTCCTTAAACAACTTCTCAAGGAACTTAAGGTTGACTTTTTTAGATATATCAGGTACTTTTTTTGACCGTGGATTTTGGAAGGAGAAAGACTCGGAAGTACACTTTTAAGGATCCTAAGATGGAGGAACTGATGAGTTTGATTCCTGAGATCGAGAGTTCTACAGATTTCCAGAAGAAGTATCGAGCCCTTGTGCCGCTTATAAAGCTCAAGAGGAAGGAGGGTGTTCTTTCTACATTGATCCAATTCTATAATCCGTTATACCAGTATTTCACTTTTCCTGATTATCAGCTGATGCCCACCTATTACTGACTATGTTCCTTTCACTAGCTTAGAAGGAGAGCCCAAATCTCATGAGATTGCCACCATAACTCACTTGAAGATGTATGAGATTGGGGCTAACATGACTACCAAAGGAGGAATTAGGGATTTAACTGCTCAATTTCTATTAGAGAAAGCTCGTTACTTCTCCAAGATGAAGAATACAACTGCTTTTAAGGATATCTTTGCTTTGCTTGCCTATGGGTTGTTCTTGTTTCCTAACATCGACAAATTTGTGGATGTTAATGCCATTAGGGTCTTTCTGATTGGGAATCCAGTCCCTACGCTGCTAGGAGATACTTATTATTCCATCCATATTCGGAATTTCTATCAATAAGGGATGATCAATTGTTGAACACCATTGTTATATCATTGGTTTATTTCTCACTTACCTCAGTCTGTTGCTTTTTAGGATATCAAGAAGGAACCACGTTAGGAACTGAAGATTATGGCTCTCACTCATTATGACATTGATTGGTATCATCAAGCTTATTATGATGTGAAGATTATTGATAGATGCAGTCGTTTTCCAAATGTACCTCTTCTTGGTACAAAGGGAAGAATTAATTACAATCATGTTCTTGCACGCTGCCAACTTGGATATCCAATTAGAGATGAGCCAAACAACATTCATATGAGTGGTTTATTTCTCAAAGAAGGAGAAGATCACAAGGAATCTAAGGAAGATATTGAATAGGCTTGACGCCATATTCATTGGAAGGGTAGAAAATATTTGGGGACCAAGAGGAGTTGTTTCCTTAGAGCTTCATCTCTGTTGGGTACAAGCAAGGGCAATTCAGTTGAAGATGTCTTATTCTCGTGAAGAACCTTTAGCTGACGTGTTTATAAGGACTCCTCCTCCTCTCTTAGATGATGTGGAAGAACTTCAGCTTGACTTATTTAGGATTCAGAAAGAGAAGGAAGTGTGGAAGAACAAGTACCAGACTTTGGAGGTGTCCTACTCAATAAAATTGAAAGGAAAAGATGACTTGATAGACATTCTTGAGAGTCATGTTGTGGAGATGATGGAGAAGAAAGAGGATTTATTTTCTTCTAGAGTTCATCCAGGTCCCGGTCACCCATTTTCTGATTGTGGTGGATGGAAAGAAGTCACCGACAAGTATGCAAAAGAGAACAAGCAGTTGAAGACTCAGATTGCAAGACTCAAGGGAAAGCGTCAGTGTGTGGAGAGATCTTCATCAACTTTGGCTCCTTAGGATTTTTAAATTCTATCTTTATTCTATTTTACTTAGGATTATTGAAACTTGTACTAAAAGTTGTAATCCATTCTAAAGTTATTATTAAAATGAAAATTTTCAATATTTCCAAATGTGGTAGTACTTCAATATTTGCAATTGTTTATAATTATTTGAGTTCCTTGAATAAATAAGATAAATCATGTGCATTCCATATCATACATAATTCACACATATTTTTTACATTCCTATCTTTCATAGGTGTCTTACTTGTTTCTCTGCTTCAACAGTTGACAAGCTGTCTCATCGCTACAATACTCGGGCTAATTCTAGAAAGAAGATGGAAAACCTTGAACAAGAGAATCGTGAGCTGCATGAAGAAGTTACCGCTTTGATAACCTGTATGGCTAATCTAACTTCTTTGGTAGAGTCATTGGTGGTTGCTCAGAATCAACCACCACCACCTCCTCCTCGTCCGTCCCCTCATGCTACTCAACTGCAACATACAACCGTTATTTCAGAGGTTCTGTCAGTTCTCATCTCTGTTACTCCAGTTACTATTACTCAATATCGTATGCCTCGCGATTACCTGTGGGGAATGCCTGAGAATTTCATGCCATAAGGTTACAATCTTGCAGCTCAGGTTGCTCCATTTCTTCAAACTGCTGCTGCTTCGGCACCTCTTGTGGTGCATGTTAATCCCGTTGCTAATAATGAGATTCATCATGCTGCATCTCCTGGAGTGAATGTTATGCCTATTATTAATGATGAAGTTTATCATCTTGCTCCTCAACCAAGTGAAAGTTTTAGGATTTTATGATTGAATGGATGACTTTCAAGATCAATTCAATGAAATGAAAAAAGAAGTAAAGGCTTTCCGAGGGAAAGAGTTATTCAGGAAGAATGTCAGTGACCTCTGCTTGGTTCCTAATATGAAAGTGCCAACGAAGTTTAAGGTGCAAGAATTTGAGAAGTACAAGGGCAACTCTTGTCCCCGTGACCACCCGGTGATGTATATCAGAATAATGTCCACTCATACTGATGACCAACTGTAATACAGTGAGAGAAATGACTTTACTGGTTTTGCATTTTATTACAAATGTTGCAGTTAGAAAGAGTCGCCACCGACTTTTATTTTATCCAATAAAGGAAAGAGTAAAAAGAATAGGAAATACCTTTCAATAATTTTTCTGAGTAAGAGGGGTAGGTTATGGAAAGGGAAGGTGTTAGCACCCTTTCCATTTGTAGTTATCTACTGGCTCTTAGTTGCTATCTCACTTTGAAAATGCTTTTTAGTGTAAGTGTATTTGAAATGTAGAGGAAAGGAACTAACATGCTCGACCTTTGGAGACTTACGACCTGTAGAGGAAAGGAACTAACATGCTCTTAGAAGAGAAAAGTCGAATGGCGAAAAGAAAAGTTGAATTTGAAATGTAGGGTTTGTTTGTATTTTTAAATGAACAATGTTGAATTTAATCATTCCACCACTGCTCGACCTTTGGAGACTTACGACCTGTAGAGGAAAGGAACTAACATGCTCTTAGAAGAGAAAAGTCGAATGGCGAAAAGAAATGGATTGGTTTGTATTTTTTACCATGAAAAGAATTTTTGTACGCTTAGCATTTTTTATATATTTCCCAAGAAAAATAAGTATTAGTTTTAAATGCAATTATGCAAAAATAGGAAGAAAACATATATGGGAGACTAACCTATCTCTAACCTAATGTTACCATACAATGATTGATCCTAAAGTTGAGCTTTGAAGGGAAATCTCTACCCTAAGTTGACATGCTTGGATAACAGTCCTAATGTCTATCTCAACTCATCCTCTATAGATGAATCAAGAAGTCCTAAAGGAGCATAGCAAGGGTCTATCATCTCAAAACATGCACACAAAGACGAAATCAACCAAGCAGGCCAATAAGCTCAAGAGAGTACACCTAGAGAGATCCTACCTAGGTTAGCATGCCAAAGAAAGTCTAACAAAACTATCCTACGAGGAACATACAATGAGAGCGAAGTCGTGATCTCAATTTCTAAATTGAGTAACTCTTCGATCAACAAGAAATAAAGGAAAGCGATAAAATCCTATAGGGAGCATGCACTGAGAGCGAAGTCGTGATCCCAATTTCTAAATTGAGTGACTCATCGATCAACAACCAAGGAAACAAACACAAGCATGACACATATAGCAAATGAAGTGCGGAATGCCTGCTACATGTCTTTAAACAGCGACTTCGAGCGCACGCTCTTTATTTCCCGCTTCCTACTTCACATGATTTCTAGAAAGTGATAAGTACGGAAATATAACTTGGAAGCAGTATAATACCAAACGAACAATGATGTCCACAAAAAGTGCAACCAAAGCAAAGAAACCCAGAATACTTCGCGCGAGTTGGCATCAACAAACAAATAGTCAGATATCAAATGCAAGAAATAAGTGTCGAAGCGTCATCGATGTGAAAATAAATCACAATAAAAAACTTAGATGTATCCGCATATCACGCACTAAACCTGCATAAGACTCAAATATCAACAAGCAAAAGTAAATCACAAGTTTCAAGTAATCGAAAAACATTAGGAATTAACTTTCGAAAATCAAATAAAGAGCCTAACAAACATTTTTATTGATTTTGTAGTTCATTATCTAAAAAAATAATAAGAAGTCCTAAATTCTTTTTTATTTTATTTTTTTATTACATGTATTTTATTACTATTTTTATTATAAAAAGGAATTTAAACTAAAACAAAACAAAAATCTAGAAAAACATAGGAAATATAAATGGTCAGGGGGGTGCATCTTATGGTCAGGGGGGTGCATTTTATTTTCTGATCTTAATTGTTTTAGCACATCACCTACACTTTTTGATTGCTGACAAAAAGGGGGAGAACAAGAATGATATTTTAAACAATAACGGTTAACTAAGACAGAAATTCTCGAACATTCAAACTCTATTATACTTGAAAATGTTTTTTCTGTTTTGCTTAAAGTCTACAGGTACAAGGAAGCTCCTGGACACTCTGAAGACTAAAAGCTCTGAAGCTCTGATCCGCTCTGATACTCTGATCCAAAGCAAAGCTGTGACAAGAAAAACTCTGATACGCTGATCTGAAGCTCTGCTCTGATATGCTGATCTAAAGCTTCCGATAGTCAAAGACTCTGATACTCTGATGTTCAAAGAAAGGCAAAAAGATCTGATCCTGAAGAACACTTGTAATCAAAAAGGGAAGTAATAAACTTAGGGGGAGTATCTCTCAACTCTGATATCTTTTTATCCCTTATCTTTGATAACCTCTTACTCTGATGCATCTCTCTGATACCTTTTCACGTTATTTTCATTTAAAAAAATATCTAGTTTTTGTCATCATCAAAAAGGGGGAGATTGTTAGAACAAAGTTTGAATCTACTACCCTATGTTTAAGTTTTGATGATAACAAAGTGAAAAGATATATTATTTATATGATTCATGTATGAACTATCTGCTGCCTAAATTATTACGTTCTGATTTGCAGATACTCTGATTGGTATAAGCAAGATCACACCTAATCAGCATCAGAAATTTGGTTCCTGACATCAGCATCAGAAGTTGCCATATCAGAATGTCAGAATCAGAAGATTAACTCACGTGTATGCTGAAACCTGATGAATAGAACTGCGCTTAACACTCTGATACAGAAACACAACAGTTCATCAACAGCTAAGCAGAGTCAGAATGAGCCAAGCCAGAACTTGCATTAAGTAAGCAACGGTACTGTGCATTGAAAGCAAATTAATACCAATGGCCTCATTCCAGACAAGATCTGCTCGATAAGGAAAGTTTGTTATTAGCATTGAATCAAGAATATTGCTCCAACGTTCAACATCTCAGTGCTATATAAACAAGACTTTGAAGATTGAATTGGCTAATGCTCTCCAAATCTTTACACGCCTAAAAGCTGATCATAATCTTCCTTCTCTCAGTTTGCTAAACACTACACATTCTCTTATTCAAATCATTGTTTAGCAATCTAGTTTCTAAGCTTTAAGTTGTGTATACATCACAGTTGTAATACAGTTTTGTAGAAAACATTCACACACTTAGATTTATCTTCTTTGTAAGAAAGTGTTTCCTTGACAAATCGGGTTGTGGTTTGCATCAAGAAGGCTTTAGCAGTTGTTAAAGTAGTCTGTAATATTCAGTTGAATATAGTGGATTAAGACCTCGTTGGAGAGAGGCGAAATCACCTTGACGGGTGGACTGGAGTAGTTTGAGATCAAACGAACCAGGATAAAAATATCTTGTTCATTGCATTGATTTTCAGTTTTACAATTCAACCCCCCCTTCTTGTGTTTTTCACTACTTCAATTGGCATCAGAGCGCTTGGTTCTGAGCTAAAACACTTAACCTTGTCAGTACAAGATCCAGCGTCAGAAAAACACAATGGCAGGAAACTACTCTCACACCAGCAATGACAACAATGAGGACAGAGACAGATTCAGCGGCAAACCTCCAGTCTTTGATGGAGAAAACTTTGATTACTGGAAAGACAGAATTGAAAGCTTCTTTCTGGCACATGATGCTGATCTGTGGGATATGGTGACAGATGGATACACGCACCCTGTGAATGCAAGCGGTCAGAAGATTGATAGAAAAACAATGTATGACCAACAAAAGCGTGACTTCAAGAATCACCACAAGGCCAGAACCATCCTCCTCAGCGCCATCTCCTATACTGAATATGAAAAGATCTCCAACAGAGACACAGCAAAGAACATTTTTGACTCACTCAGAATGACACATGAGGGCAACGTTCAGGTCAAAGAAACTAAAGCTCTGGCGCTCATTCAGAAGTATGAGGCATTCAAAATGGAAGAATCTGAAACCATTGAAACAATGTTCTCAAGATTCCAGATTCTGGTAGCTGGTCTCAAGGTTCTGGACAAAGGATACTCTACTGCTGACCATGTCAAGAAAATCATCAGAAGTTTACCCAAGAAGTGGAGACCAATGGTTACAGCTCTGAAGCTAGCTAAAGATCTCAACAAAATCACTCTGGAGGAACTTATCAGCTCCCTCAGAAGTCATGAGATAGAGCTAGAAGCTGACGAGCCTCAGAAGCAAGGTAAGCCTTTAGCATTAAAATCTAACAAAAAATCTGAGTCTAAAGTTTTGCAGGCAGTTGAAGAAACATCTGATGGATCCTCATCAGAAGAAGACGAACTCTCCCTCCTCTCCAGAAGAGTTAATCAATTGTGGAAGCAAAGACAAAGGAAGTTCAGGAATCCCAGAAGATCTGATCAGAACGAGTCTTCTTCCAGATACAGAAGGACAGATTCTTCCTCTGGATACAGAAGATCTGAAGGCTCCTCTAGTAGCAAAAAGCCAAACACCAAGGACATCATCTGCTATGAGTGCAATGAGCAAGGACACTATAAGAGTGACTGCCCAAAGCTTCTGAGGGAAAAGCCCAAAAAGAAGTTTGGAAGAGAGAAGAAGAAAAGTCTCATGGCTACATGGGATGACTCTGACTCGTCTGAAGCTGACTCAGAATTAGATGATGAGAGGGCAAACATAGCTCTCATGGCTAACATCTCAGAAGATAGTGAAGCTTCTGAATCAGACTCAGAATCAGATACTGAAGAGGTATTTCCTAACTTTGCTGTTAACTTTACCAAGGCTGAACTTGCTGAAAGCCTTAATGAGATTCTGGAACGGTATCAGCAAATTAGAGTTAAATTCAGAGACCTGAAAAGGAATCTTGAATCTGACTCTAATAAGACTGAGAGTCTCAAATTGGAGAATTCTGAGCTGAGAAATAAGATTTCAAAATTAGAAAACACTTTACAAAACTCTCAGAAGGAACCAATTTCTGAAACTCCCAGCAACGCTGATGAGATCATCAAGGAGTATGATCACAGTTTCCAGAAGTTCCTCGCTAAAAGCATAGATAGAAGCAAAATGGCTTCAATGATCTATGGAGTTAGCAGAAACGGCAGGAAAGGAATAGGATACCAAGGTAAGGTTCCTACACCAAAGAATGTCATGGACTTAACCATTAAACACACTCCTCTGAATTCACATTTTGTGTATGGTCACACACATGATATTAAATACACTAGCAGTAAGCACTCTGTGAAACCAAAATTCAACCAGAGTTTTGGTAAAACTAACAAATCAGGACCCAAGAAAATCTGGGTACCTAAGGATAAAATAATACATGTTGCAGATATCTTTAGCAGCAAGTCAGAAACACCAGTCATGGTACCTGGACTCTGGCTGCTCGCGACACATGACGGGAAGAAGGCATATGTTCCAAAGCCTGGAACTTAAGCCTGGAGGCCATGTTGGTTTTGGAGGCAATCAGAGGGGAAAGATAATTGGCTCTGGAACTGTAGGTAATGGAAATCTTCCCTCTATTAATAATGTTCTGCTAGTAGATGGATTGGTGCATAATCTGTTATCCATAAGTCAATTAACTGATAACGGTTATGATATAATCTTTAATCAAAAATCATGTAAAGCTGTTAGTCAGAAAGATGGGACTATCCTGTTTAATGGTAAGAGGAAAAACAACATTTACAAAATCAAACTTTCTGAACTAAAGAGTCAGAATGTAAAATGCCTTCTGTCTGTTAACAACGAGCAGTGGATCTGGCACATAAGATTGGGGCATGTTAGTATGAGAAGAATATCTCAGATTAACAAACTCAATCTGGTCAGAGGACTTCCTAATTTGAAGTTCAATTCAGATGCTCTGTGTGAAGCATGTCAGAAAGGCAAGTTTGCAAAACCTTCTTTTAAATCCAAAAATGTTGTTTCTACCTCTAAGCCATTAGAACTTCTGCACATTGACTTATTTGGACCAGTTAAAACTGCTTCAGTCAGTGGCAAGAAGTATGGGTTAGTAATCGTAGATGACTATAGCATATGGACATGGGTAAAGTTCTTAAGACACAAGGACGAGTCACACTCTGTGTTTGTTACCTTCTGTAACCAAGTTCAGAATGAAAAGGATCTTAGAATCATTAAAGTCAGAAGTGATCATGGTGGAGAATTTGAAAACAAAGATTTTGAGTCATTCTTTAATGACAGAGGCATTCTGCATGATTTCTCTTGTCCTAGAACTCCCCAACAAAATGGAGTTGTAGAACGAAAGAACAGAACATTGCAAGAAATGGCCAGAACCATGATCAATGAGACAAACGTTGCTAAGATCTTCTGGGCAGAGGCAATAAACACAGCGTGCTACATTCAGAATAGAATCTCAATAAGACCTATTCTGGAAAAGACTCCATATGAATTATGGAAGAACAGAAAGCCCAACATTTCATATTTTCATCCATTTGGATGTACTTGTTTTATGTTAAATACAAAGAATTATTTGAACAAGTTTGACTCTAAAGCACAGAAGTGTATTATGTTGGGATACTCTGAACGCTCAAGAGGGTACAGAGTATACAATACAGAAACACAGATTGTGGAAGAATCAATCAGTGTTCATTTTGATGATAAGCTTGACTCTGAAAAGTCAAAGTAGAATGAAGTTTTTGCAGGTATGGAAATTGAATTTACAGGTTCTGAAGACAAGTCATCAGAAGCTCTCAACACAGACACTCCTTCAACGTCTGAAAGGAGCACTGCTAGCAATCCTACAACAGCTGCTGATCAACCTCAGAAGAGATTACCCAGAAGCAGCTTGGATCACCCAGAAGAGACTATCTTAGGAAGAAAGGAAGATCCAATCAGAACAAGAGCAAGCTTCAGAAACTCTGAAGAAACTCTCATGGGACTTGTGTCTCTGATTGAACCTTCTTCTATTGATGAAGCACTTCTGGATAATGACTGGATTCTGGCAATGCAAGAAGAGCTGAATCAATTCACCAGAAACGACGTATGGGAGCTTGTTCCCAGACCAAAAGGATTCAACGTCATTGGAACTAGATGGGTGTTTAGAAACAAGCTAAATGAACAAGGTGAAGTCATCAGAAATAAGGCACGACTGGTTGCACAAGGTTATAGTCAGCAAGAGGGGATAGACTATACATAAACCTTTGCCCCAGTCGCCAGGTTAGAATCTATCAGACTTTTAATTTCATTTGCTGTTAATAGAGGCATCACTCTGTATCAGATGGATGTCAAAAGTGCATTCTTAAATGGTTATATAGAAGAAGAAGTTTATGTACACCAACCCCCTGGTTTTGAAAATACAAAACATCCAGAACATGTTTTCAAACTAAAGAAGTCACTATATGGTCTGAAACAAGCTCCCAGAGCTTGGTATGAAAGGCTAAGTAACTTTCTATTAGAAAATGAATTCACCAGAGGGAAAGTGGACACTACTCTATTCTGTAAATTAGTTAAGAATGACATCTTAGTCTGTCAAATTTATGTTGATGATATTATTTTTGGTTCTACTAATCCTTCTCTTGGAAGAAAATTTGCTAAGTGTATGCAGGCAGAATTTGAGATGAGCCTCATGGGGGAACTGAAATTCTTTCTAGGAATTCAGATCAATCAAACTCCAGAGGGAACTTACATTCATCAGAGAAAATACATCAGAGATCTTCTGAAGAAATTTGACCTCTCAGAATGTAAGCCATCAAAGATTCCAATGCATCCCACGTGCATTCTGGAAAGAGAAGAGGTAAGCAAAAATGTAGAACAGAAAGTCTACAGAGGTATGATTGGTTCTCTCCTCTATCTGACTGCTTTAAGACCTGACATATTATTCAGTGTTTGTATCTGTGCTAGATTCCAATCAGATCCTAGAGAATCTCACTTAACAGCTGTTAAGCGAATTTTCAAGTATCTGAAAGGTACTACTAATCTGGGTTTGTTTTATAGAAAATCTAGTGATTACAGCTTAGTAGGCTACTGCGATGCTGATTTTGCTGGAGACAGAGTGGAGCGTAAAAGTACTTCTGGAAGCTGCCAGTTTCTGGGAGAAAATCTGATCTCTTGGTCCAGCAAAAGGCAATCAACAATTACGCTATCAACAGCAGAAGCTGAGTACATAGCAGCAGCAGGATGTAGCACACAAATGCTCTGGATGAAAAGTCAACTTGAAGACTTCCAGATTTTTGAGAGTAACATTCCTATACTATGTGATAATACTTCTGCTATTTGCTTAAGTAAGAATCCCATTTTACATTCTAGAGCTAAGCATATAGAAATAAAACATCACTTCATTAGGGACTATATTCAGAAAGGAATTTTGAACTTAAAATTTATAGATACAGACCATCAATGGGCTGATATCTTTACTAAACCCCTTTCAGAAGATAGGTTTAATTTCATTCTGAAACATCTCAGCATGAAAGTCTGTCCAGAGTGAAAATGTTTTAATTCCATATATTTATCTTCAGAATGTAATTGTTTTACTGTGAACTTCTGATCAATCTTCTTTCAGAAAGATAAGACATGCAGATTGTATCAGATGCAAGTCTAAAGATCTGAGAGTCTAAGCTCAAAGACAGACGTGCTGATCACTACATCAAACAAGTGTCATCCAATCATCAGCAAATCTCTGAAGCAGAACGCGTGCATGCTTCTGAGAAGGCAAAACGCTGATTGGGTGCATTGAGACACATGTCTGGTAACCGTTTTTAAGTATCTTTCTAAAATCCCCCAAAATCAGCAAGCATTTAATAAACGTAATCATGCTTTTAAAACGCAATCATGATTTTTCTCTTTCTTAAAAACGTTTATTTTTTCAAAATATTCTGAACTCTATTTAAACACATTAACCTCTCATTCTAATTCTTTATAGTTTCTCACTAATTCTCAAGCATTCTCTGCATTTTTCTGTGTTCATCTCTTGTAAAACCCTTTTTCTCAGTTTCTTCTCAAAATCTTTTAGTGTGAACATGGCAACCTTCAGCAGTGCTTCTGCAGGTCCTCAGAAGAAAGCATCATCTGAACAGTATCAAGTGCCATTCAGAACTCTCCTCACTCCTGTGAAGAATCTTGAAGTGTTATCTGAATTGATCATTGATTTTGGAAGCTTGAAGGAGAACGGTTTTGACCTAACAGAAGAAGTTAGGGCACAAAAATGGGAAAGGTATTTTGACAGGTTGGTTGGACCAACATTCCCTATGTTAGTCAAGGAATTCTGGATTCATGCGAAGGATTCAACGCATCTAGTCACCTCCTTCGTTATGGGGGAAGAAGATTGTGATCACTGAGGATCACATAGCAAGGCTAATCGGTTACAGTGGCGGTGGCGTCCGCTGTATTGATATGGCTGAGAGATGTGCTGACGTGAGCGTGATAGCTGAAAGAATTTTCACCCATGGGGTGCCCAGCAGCAAGATCAAAGATCTGAAGGATCACCACAGAGTTTGGGCGAAGATAATTCTGGGGTGCTTAAACCATAGGAAGCCAACTAGTTCCCCTGATTACATAAATGTGGATCAGCAGTTTCTGATCTACTTTATTGATCAGAAGGTAAAAATCAACTTGGCTCATCTTCTGTTCAACCACCTCAGAACAAGTGTGAAGGAAACCAGGGAAGAAGAAAGAACGAAGAGGGATTGGATACCCTTTGGAAGGTTGATATCAGATATTCTGACAGAGAATAGGCTGATAGAGCATCTGATAGAAGCTCAAGAGTTAAGCACCATTGAACCAACAGTTGGGAAGCCTCTGAACGCGAAGAACTTGAAGAAAACGAAGTTGATAGAGAATATCAAAAAGGAACCCAGAGCTACTCCTATTGCTGATATCACCAGCAGAAGAGTTCCACTGAGTGACTTTCCTTTATTTTCTGAGATAGAATCTAAACCAGAGGTGGTTCTCAGATACTTAGACGCGTGCAAGGCAGATGGTACAGATCCAAATCTGATTATCAAAGAACTACATCAACCTCAACAAGAAGTGACTCTGAAGAAGACGAAGAAGAGAAAGGCACCTTCAGAAGGATCATCCCAGCAGACACCCAAGAAAAGAGGTAATTTATCTGCTGCTTCTGTTTTAAATTCTTCTACTATTCCAGCATCTATTCCACCTCCAACCTCTCATAGAATCTCAATCCCCATCCCAACAATAGATGAAACTGAACCAGAAGATGGCCCTTCTGAGGCATTAAAACTCAGAAGACCCAGAACCAAACATCCCAAACCAACAATCTCAACAACATCAGCAATTGACAAAGTGCTGTCTGACATTGATCAACACACTTCTGATCACTCCGCCAATCCAAACTCTGAACCACAAATTGTCCCTCCTCCACAACCAGAACAACAACAATCTGCTGAAGAACCAGAACAACAATAACCTCTCTCATCAATTCCAGAAGAACCCCTTGTCCCTGAACAACCAGAAATTCCAACAACTTCTCCTCAACCAGCAATTCCGTCTCCCTCTCCTCAACCAGAAATTCATCCACCATCACCTCAACCTGAGTTTCATCACTCTGAAACTCAAACTCCTCCACCTTCTGAACCTCATTCACCTCAATCATCTGAACCACAACCTCTGGCAATCCAACTGCCATGTGGAACAACAGTCACCATGGCCCAGCTGCCATCCTCGCCAGAATCTACACCACCAAATACTACCAAAACACCAAACAGTCCAATCATAATTTCTGATTCTCCCACTCCATCTCCAAAACAAACAGCTGCCAAGCAAACCATCGAAAACCCCAGCAGGACCTTCATAGACTTAACCAGCCTTGACCGTCTTGCTGATCTGAAACACAAAATAGCCATCCCAAAACCAAAACAACCAGATGTTGGCTCTGGTATTATGAATTTTGAAACAGGTGTGCAGCAGTGGATTGCTTCTTTGAAGCAAGTTTGTCCTGGAATGATTGACCCAGCTGCTTCTGATCAGCTCTGGTCATAATTCAGACTTTGGGTACGTGCTGAAGCCCTCAAGTTGCAGGATATCAACTATGAGCAGGCACAACAGAACTTCAGCAAGCTGCTGAAGGAAGTTGAAAGTCAGCTGCCTCAGGAAGCTGTGCTCCCTCTGGATAGTGAACCTTGGTCTGAGAAACAGCTAGCTTCAAAGGTGCAACCAGAAGAAGACAAGACCATTCAAGCTGAAGCAAGTCAAGCAGAAGATCTTGCAGAAAGCTCTCAGAAGCTTCCTGCTTCTGATGTTTCTCAAGCTGCCTTGGATAGGCAGACTCTGGAAGAGCTGAAGCTGAATGACATGCGTCTGCAGCAGAGGATGGATGAAAACGACCAGAAGATGAAAGAAAGAATGGATGTGCAGGATAGCAAGATTGACACTGTTGTCAGCATGGTGCACAAGCAGAATGAGACTGCTGATCAGATCAAAGCCATGCTGGAGAACCTATTCACACGCTTTCCTCCCCAACCTTAGTTTTTTCATTCATGTCTTTTTCATGTTTTCTTTGATTATCTGATGTACTGTTTGAATATGTTTTGTTTGATTCTGAACCTTTTTAATATGACAAGTTTTTCTGATCTTAATTGTTTTAGCACATCACCTACACTTTTTGATTGCTTACAAAAAGGGGGAGAACAAGAATGATATTTTAAACAATAACGGTTAACTAAGACAGAAATTCTCGAACATTCTAACTCTATTATACTTGAAAATGTTTTTTCTGTTTTGCTTAAAGTCTACAGGTACAAGGAAGCTCCTGGACACTCTGAAGACTAAAAGCTCTGAAGCTCTGATCCGCTCTGATACTCTGATCCAAAGCAAAGCTCTGACAAGAAAAACTCTGATACGCTGATCTGAAGCTCTGCTCTGATATGCTGATCTAAAGCTTCCGATAGTCAAAGACTCTGATACTCTGATGTTCAAAGAAAGGCAAAAAGATCTGATCCTGAAGAACACTTGTAATCAAAAAGGGAAGTAATAAACTCAGGGGGAGTATCTCTCAACTCTGATATCTTTTTATCTCTTATCTTTGATAACCTCTTACTCTGATGCATCTCTCTGATACCTTTTCACGTTATTTTCATTTAAAAAAATATCTAGTTTTTGTCATCATCAAAAAGGGGGAGATTGTTAGAACAAAGTTTGAATCTACTACCCTATGTTTAAGTTTTGATGATAACAAAGTGAAAAGATATATTATTTATATGATTCATGTATGAACTATCTGCTGCCTAAATTATTACATTCTGATTTGCAGATACTCTGATTGATATAAGCAAGATCACACCTAATCAGCATCAGAAATTTGGTTCCTGACATCAGCATCAGAAGTTGCCATATCAGAATGTCAGAATCAGAAGATTAACTCACGTGTATGCTGAAACCTGATGAACAGAACTGCGCTCAACACTCTGATACAGAAACACAACAGTTCATCAGCAGCTAAGCAGAGTCAAAATGAGCCAAGCCAGAACTTGCATTAAGTAAGCAACAGTACTGTGCATTGAAAGCAAATTAATACCAACGGCCTCATTCCAGACAAGACCTGCTCGATAAGGAAAGTTTGTTATTAGCATTGAATCAAGAATATTGCTCCAACGTTCAACATCTCAGTGCTATATAAACAAGACTTTGAAGATTGAATTGGCTAATGCTCTCCAAATCTTTACACGCCTAAAAGCTGATCATAATCTTCCTTCTCTCAGTTTGCTAAACAATACACATTCTCTTATTCAAATCATTGTTTAGCAATCTAGTTTCTAAGCTTTAAGTTGTGTATACATCACAGTTGTGATACAGTTTTGTAGAAAACATTCACACACTTAGATTTATCTTCTTTGTAAGAAAGTGTTTCCTTGACAAACCGGGTTGTGGTTTGCATCAAGAAGGCTTTAGCAGTTGTTAAAGCAGTCTGTAATATTCAGTTGAATATAGTGGATTAAGACCTCGTTGGAGAGAGGCGAAATCACCTTGACGGGTGGACTGGAGTAGTTTGAGATCAAACGAACCAGGATAAAAATATCTTGTTCATTGCATTGATTTTCAGTTTTACAATTCAACCCCCCCTTCTTGTGTTTTTCACTACTTCAATTGGCATCAGAGCGCCTGGTTCTGAGCTAAAACACTTAACCGTGTCAGTACAAGATCCAGCGTCAGAAAAACACAATGGCAGGAAACTACTCTCACACCAGCAATGACAACAATGAGGACAAAGACAGATTCAGCGGCAAACCTCCAGTCTTTGATGGAGAAAACTTTGATTACTGGAAAGACAGAATTGAAAGCTTCTTTCTGGCACATGATGCTGATCTGTGGGATATGGTGACAGATGGATACACGCACCCTGTGAATGCAAGCGGTCAGAAGATTGATAGAAAAACAATGTCTGACCAACAAAAGCGTGACTTCAAGAATCACCACAAGGCCAGAACCATCCTCCTCAGCGCCATCTCCTATACTGAATATGAAAAGATCTCCAACAGAGACACAGCAAAGAACATTTTTGACTCACTCAGAATGACGCATGAGGGCAACGTTCAGGTCAAAGAAACTAAAGCTCTGGCGCTCATTCAGAAGTATGAGGCATTCAAAATGGAAGAATTTGAAACCATTGAAACAATGTTCTCAAGATTCCAGATTCTGGTAGCTGGTCTCAAGGTTTTGGACAAAGGATACTCTACTGCTGACCATGTCAAGAAAATCATCAGAAGTTTACCCAAGAAGTGGAGACCAATGGTTACAGCTCTGAAGCTAGCTAAAGATCTCAACAAAATCACTCTGGAGGAACTTATCAGCTCCCTCAGAAGTCATGAGATAGAGCTAGAAGCTGACGAGCCTCAGAAGCAAGGTAAGCCTTTAGCATTAAAATCTAACAAAAAATCTGAGTCTAAAGTTTTGCAGGCAGTTGAAGAAACATCTGATGGATCCTCATCAGAAGAAGACGAACTCTCCCTCCTCTCCAGAAGAGTTAATCAACTGTGGAAGCAAAGACAAAGGAAGTTCAGGAATCCCAGAAGATCTGATCAGAACGAGTCTTCTTCCAGATACAGAAGGACAGATTCTTCCTCTGGATACAGAAGATCTGAAGGCTCCTCTAGTAGCAAAAAGCCAAACACCAAGGACATCATCTGCTATGAGTGCAATGAGCAAGGACACTATAAGAGTGACTGCCCAAAGCTTCTGAGGGAAAAGCCCAAAAAGAAGTTTGGAAGAGAGAAGAAGAAAAGTCTCATGGCTACATGGGATGACTCTGACTCGTCTGAAGCTGACTCAGAATCAGATGATGAGAGGGCAAACATAGCTCTCATGGCTAACATCTCAGAAGATAGTGAAGCTTCTGAATCAGATACTGAAGAGGTATTTCCTAACTTTGCTATTAACTTTACCAAGGCTGAACTTGCTGAAAGCCTTAATGAGATTCTGGAACGGTATCAGCAAATTAGAGTTAAATTCAGAGACCTGAAAAGGAATCTTGAATCTGACTCTAATAAGACTGAGAGTCTCAAATTGGAGAATTCTGAGCTGAGAAATAAGATTTAAAAATTAGAAAACACTTTAAAAAACTCTCAGAAGGAACCAATTTATGAAACTCCCAGCAACGCTGATGAGATCATCAAGGAGTATGATCACAGTTTCCAGAATTTCCTCGCTAAAAGCGTAGATAGAAGCAAAATGGCTTCAATGATCTATGGAGTTAGCAGAAACGGCAGGAAAGGAATAGGATACCAAGGTAAGGTTCCTACACCAAAGAATGTCATGGACTTAACCATTAAACACACTCCTCTGAATTCACATTTTGTGTATGGTCACACACATGATATTAAATACACTAGCAGTAAGCACTCTGTGAAACCAAAATTCAACCAGAGTTTTGGTAAAACTAACAAATCAGGACCCAAGAAAATCTGGGTACCTAAGGATAAAATAATACATGTTGCAGATATCTTTAGCAGCAAGTCAGAAACACCAGTCATGGTACCTGGACTCTGGCTGCTCGCGACACATGACGGGAAGAAGGCATATGTTCCAAAGCCTGGAACTTAAGCCTGGAGGCCATGTTGGTTTTGGAGGCAATCAGAGGGGAAATATAATTGGCTCTGGAACTGTAGGTAATGGAAATCTTCCCTCTATTAATAATGTTCTGCTAGTAGATGGATTGATGCATAATCTGTTATCCATAAGTCAATTAACTGATAACGGTTATGATATAATCTTTAATCAAAAATCATGTAAAGCTGTTAGTCAGAAAGATGGGACTATCCTGTTTAATGGTAAGAGGAAAAACAACATTTACAAAATCAAACTTTCTAAACTGAAGAGTCAGAATGTAAAATGCCTTCTGTCTGTTAACAACGAGCAGTGGATCTGGCACAGAAGATTGGGGCATGTTAGTATGAGAAGAATATCTCAGATTAACAAACTCAATCTGGTCAGAGGACTTCCTAATTTGAAGTTCAATTCAGATGCTCTGTGTGAAGCATGTCAGAAAGGCAAGTTTGCAAAACCTTCTTTTAAATCCAAAAATGTTGTTTATACCTCTAAGCCATTAGAACTTCTGCACATTGACTTATTTGGACCAGTTAAAACTGCTTCAGTCAGTGGCAAGAAGTATGGGTTAGTAATCGTAGATGACTATAGCAGATGGACATGGGTAAAGTTCTTAAGACACAAGGACGAGTCACACTCTGTTTGTTACCTTCTGTAACCAAGTTCAGAATGAAAAGGATCTTAGAATCGTTAAAGTCAGAAGTGATCATGGTGGAGAATTTGAAAACAAAGATTTTGAGTCATTCTTTAATGACAGAGGCATTCTGCATGATTTCTCTTGTCCTAGAACTCCCCAACAAAATGGAGTTGTAGAACGAAAGAACAGAACATTGCAAGAAATGGCCAGAACCATGATCAATGAGACAAACGTTGCTAAGATCTTCTGGGCAGAGGCAATAAACACAGCGTGCTACATTCAGAATAGAATCTCAATAAGACCTATTCTGGAAAAGACTCCATATGAATTGTGGAAGAACAGAAAGCCCAACATTTCATATTTTCATCCATTTGGATGTACTTGTTTTATGTTAAATACAAAGAATTATTTGAACAAGTTTGACTCTAAAGCACAGAAGTGTATTATGTTGGGATACTCTGAACGCTCAAGAGGGTACAGAGTATACAATACAGAAACACAGATTGTGGAAGAATCAATCAGTGTTTGTTTTGATGATAAGCTTGACTCTGAAAAGTCAAAGCAGAATGAAGTTTTTGCAGGTATGGAAATTGAATTTACAGGTTTTGAAGACAAGTCATCAGAAGCTCTCAACACAGACACTCCTTCAACGTCTGAAAGGAGCACTGCTAGCAATCCTACAACAGCTGCTGATCAACCTCAGAAGAGATTACCCAGAAGCAGCTTGGATCACCCAGAAGAGACTATCTTAGGAAGAAAGGAAGATCCAATCAGAACAAGAGCAAGCTTCAGAAACTCTGAAGAAACTCTCATGGGACTTGTGTCTCTGATTGAACCTTCTTCTATTGATGAAGCACTTCTGGATAATGACTGGATTCTGGTAATGCAAGAAGAGCTGAATCAATTCACCAGAAACGACGTATGGGATCTTGTTCCCAGACCAAAAGGATTCAACGTCATTGGAACTAGATGGGTGTTCAGAAACAAGCTAAATGAACAAGGTGAAGTCATCAGAAACAAGGCACGACTAGTTGCACAAGGTTATAGTCAGCAAGAGGGGATAGACTATACATAAACCTTTGCCCTAGTCGCCAGGTTAGAATCTATCAGACTTCCATTTCAAATGTGCTAATATTCACGACAATGATATCCATATTTTGGCAGCTGCAACTCTACGCATTTCTTCTCGATAGAAGCTTTTTGAGTTGTGGAAGTGCAGATTCTTGTAACTCTGCAATTACTGTAATTCTCAGAAATTTATAAAGTAATAAAATCCCAACCTCATCCAATGTCAAGAACGGTATTACCATCTTTCAGATTTCATCTTTCGCAATTTAGTTTCAACATTTCTTTTTCAGCATCTTCCAATATCTTCGAGGCAGAAGACAAATAACAAGAACTGTATTTGAGATTGTTTCCGAGAACGAGATTAAAGAAAGAGGTTGGTAATTCATGATTTTGAGATTTAGGCTTATCAATACTAACTGCAATCAGCATCTCTTGTTAATAATGTACGAATTTGAGAAGATCCGAAAGCTGAAGTTCAGAAGAAGGCTTGTAAGAAGATCGAAGGAGAGTGGTCAAAAGCAAGAAAAGTGGAGTTATGTTTGGAAGCACATTTGGAACTGTTTTTTTTAAAGTTTAGAAACAATTTAGCATGGGTTTTGTAATGGAATTTTGTATGTGTCTCGATCATTTGAATGATGGTGATATTAACTTGTAATCAATCTTGAATGAACTTGTATTGTAATCTCCGTTTTATGTAATATTTTAAGAATGTAGTGGAATGATGAACCTTTTGTAGCTTGTGAACTTTGAATGATGCTTGAATAAAGTCTGCTTGGATCATGAGTGATGTTTTGAATGTATGTTTTGAATGTAATCTTGTAATGGTGATGAATTTGTAATAAAAATGGAACAAAACTCTTTTGTACTTTTTTTCTTTAAAATTGATGAAATTCCATATATTCAAAACTTCTTCTTTCACCATGAAGTTGAAATCTCAACCTTCTTTGATTTGATCTCCAAGTAAGAACTATCAATATCTTTTGCTTTTGTGTATTGAAATGGTGTTTTGACCTTGTAAGAGAAAATTTGTCCTGCAATTCCTTCTCTCTTTTTTAGAGTATTTCCACTTGTAATGACTTGAGGATATTAATGAACAAAGCTTCCTCTAGGTTCCATAGAAACTCTCCAGGGATAGTGGAAACTTCATTGGGGAGAGGATTTTAACCATTGATTTATGGTAAAAGCATACTCAAGCTGGGGAGTGTCAGAATAAATCTATGCCTTGATTTTATCTGAAGATATATTGAATGGATATCAGAATGATAACCATATCTGGACTGTATCTGAACCGTATCTGAAAGATGTACTAAACTGAGTATCAGAATGAATCTGTATCTTGATCATATCTGAACTGTATCTAGAAGAGAAATCTGGAATGAGTGCCAGAATGAATATGTATCTTGATTGTATATGCACTGTATCTAGAAGAGAGCCTTGAATGAGTATCAGAATGAATCTATATCTAGATTGTATATGAACTATATCTAGAAGAGAATATGGAATAAGTATTAGAATGAATCTATATCTAGATTATATCTTAATTGTATCTAGAAGATGATAAACTGTTGGAAAAATAAACCCTATTGGGGAAATACTCTTGTTGAGGAAACACCCTTGTTAAGGAAATGAACTCTGCTGGAGAACAAAAGTCTGAAAGGGGGTTTTACAACCTTGGAGGAACAAGCTCACCTGGGGAAGAGAAACTTCATGAACTATACTGATTGGAACTCCGTAGGTTGGTGATATTTCTAGGGAGAAAATCATACTCCTTTATCAGCCAGAGTGATTTTCCGTGGCAATTGTGGGGAATGTATGAACTTGTGAAGATTCCTCTCTAGGGATAATCTTGTGGAAGTGGATCTGTGGGGATTTGTGGATGGCTCGAACATTATCCCAACTCCTAGGGTCTTGAGTAAATGCTTATTCCTGTTTTCATGCATTTGTTAACAGTTAATTGTATTCATATGCATATGCTCATTCAATTTTAGTCATTGGACATTTTACAAATAAAACAAAAAAAAGTAAAACAAAATCTGGCTTTGAAATTGTATTTGATTGACAGTTTTGCCTATAAACAGGCGGTTTTTGTACAAAGAGAAGAAAATCCTAGTAAGAGGAATTCGTCGAAGAAAATATTTACAAAGTGAAAACATGTAGCAATGTGGGAATAATCTCTTCAAGTTCCAACTCTGCTATTGCCCCTATGTCTTCAAGCATCTCATCTCTTGTTGTCGGAAGAAAGTGAGTGAATTGATCTGTACCGTTTGAGTTTTGACTTTGGTAATAAAGATCATTGTAGGTGATCGAATGAGGACATAATCATACGCTTTAATCCCTAATTTTTTCCTGGACCGTCCTTTTGGGTTTTCAGTTCACAGAGATACCCTTTTTTTCCCAAGCTGCCTTTTTAGGTTTGCAACTTACCGAGTGTACAGTCCTTTCATATATATCCCTGATTTTTGCCCGAAACCTTTTGGTTCGCCGGGATGACTTTATTTTTACCTAGGCCAGTCAACCTAGCAAGTCATTTTTAGGCGTAGTATCTTTTTACTATATCTGCATTCACAGGGTGCGAGAAATCTTCATCGTCCATGGTGATTAGTATCATAGCTCCACCAGAAAGTATCTTCTTGATTACAAATGGTCCTTCATATGTAGGAGTCAATTTTCCCCTGGGATCACCTTGCGGGAGGATAATATGCTTTATTACCAAGTCTCCAGCCTGATATACCTGATGCTTGATCTTCTTATTGAATGCCTTGATCATGCGTTTATGACACATCTGACCGTGACCGACAACCGCCAGCCTCTTCTCATCAATTAGATTTAACTGATCCAACCTGGTTTGAACCCACTCGTCTTTTACCAAGTCTTCCTCTTTCATGACTCTCAAAGAAGGAATTTGAACTTCGACAGGTAGGACAACTTCCATAACATAGACCAGAGAGAAAGGGGTTACCCTAGTGGATGTTCTAGCCGAAGTGCGGTAGCCGTGAAGAGCGAATGGTAACATCTCGTGCCAATCTTTATATGTCATAACCATCTTCTGTATGATCTTTTTTATATTCGTATTGGCACATTCCATTGCGCCATTCATCTTAGGTCGATACAGAGAAGAGTTGTGATGCTTGATCTTGAATTGCATGCAGAGCTCAGTGATCATCGTATTGTTGAGATTGGTACCATTGTCTGTGATAATCCTTTCGAGGATTCCATACCGGCATATCGGGTTATGTTTGATGAACTGGGCGACCACATTCTTAGTAACAGAGGCAAATGAGGCTGCTTCAACCCATTTCATAAAGTAGTCGATGGCGACAAGGATGAAACAATGTTTGTTAGAAGCTGTAGGCTTGATTTCTCCGATCATATCAATGCCCCACATTACGAATGGCCAAGGCGCAGTCATGAAATTCAAAGGAACTGGAGGTACATGGACTTTATCCGCATAAATTTGACACTTATGACAAGTTCTAGAGTGATGGTGACAATCAGTTTCCATAGTAAACCAATAGTAACCAGCTCTCAAAATATTTTTAGCCATAGTATTCCCACTGGAGAGAGTACCGAAGACACCTTCATTCATATATTGTATAATCTCTTCTGCTTCCTTCTTATCCACAAAACAAAGTAGGGTTGAATTGTGATTGCGTTTGTATAGAACTCCATTTCTCAAGAAGAACTTGGCCAAGAACCTTTGTAGGAACTTCTTGTCATTGATGGATTCTCCTTCGGGGTATTCTTGAGCCTCAAGGTACCTTTTCACCTTATGAAACCAAGGTTTCTCCTCTACTTCATTTGTGTCAATTTCATAACAGTGCACAAGTTCGCGGAATCTCTCAATTGTAATTCTAGGAGCCTCATTGTCCCATATGATCTTAAACATGGATGACATGGTTTCCAGAGCATCCGCCAACTGATTCTCTTCTCTTGGTATGTGCTAAAAGGTAACCTCCTCAAAATACGATACCAGGGTTAGTACACGCTCCTTATAAGGAATGAGATTCAGGTGCTTCGCATCCCAATCACCCTTAACATGACTGATCACCAAGGGTGAGTCTCCATACATGCTTAAGAACTTGATTCTTAGGTCAATAGCATCCCTAAGACCCGTGATGCATGCTTCGTATTCCGCCATATTATTGGTGTAGTCAAAGTAG
The DNA here is from genome assembly GCA_948472305.1 of Vicia faba. NCBI lineage: Eukaryota > Viridiplantae > Streptophyta > Magnoliopsida > Fabales > Fabaceae > Vicia > Vicia faba. Next base: position 107,064 of record CATIWC010001554.1, on the reverse strand, counting down.
AGTCTGGAAGTGAAGGGCGTATGGCAACCTTCGGGGGAGATGATCACAAAACCGATCCCGTTTCCAAGTGCAATCGAAGCTCCATCAAAAACCATAGTCCATCGGGATCCTAGTTCAGGTCTTTCATGCGGTCCAGGTTCTTCATAATCTGTTATTTGCATAATGTTCTCATCCGGGAATTCGAAGCTCATAGACTGATAGTCATCTATATCTTGATGTGCTAAATGGTCTGCCAGTACATTTCCTTTGATGGATTTTTGAGTGGTGTATTGGATGTCATAATCTATTATGACCATCTGCCATCAGGCTATTCTTCCGGAGAGAGCTGGTTTCTTGAATATGTATTTGATAAGATCCAGTTTAGAGATAAAAAAGTGGTATGGGTCAACATATACTATCTTAGTTGGAGAGCAGCCCATGCCAAAATGCAAAAAGTTTTCTCAAGCAGTGAATATCTTGTTTCACAGTCGGTAATTTTTTTGCTAAGGTAGTATATTGCATGCTCTTTTCGACTAGACTCGTCATGCTGCACCAGTACACACCCATTGAATTCTTTAGCACTGTTAGGTACATAATCAGAGGTCTTCCTTCAAATGGTGGCATCAGAATTAGAGGTTCGTGTAGATAATCCTTAATGTTATCAAAAGCTATCTGACATTTGTCGTTCCATTTTACTACTTGATCTTTCTTCAGCAACTTGAAGATTGGTTCACAAGTAGCAGTTAGATGAGAAATGAAACATGCAATGTAATTCAAACGTCCTAAGAAACCTCTGAATTCCTTCTTAGTATGGGGAGCCGTCATCTCTTGAATAGCTTTGACTTTCACAAGATCAACTTCGATAACTTTATTGCTGATGATGAAACCCATAATCTTTCTGGATCTCACCCCAAAGGTGCACTTGTTTGGATTTAGCCTTAGCTTGTACTTTCTCAGTCTTTCAAACAATTTGTGCAGGTGATTAAGATGCTCTTCTTCAGTTTGCGACCTGGCTATCATGTCGTCAATGTAGACCTCTATCTCGTGGTGAATTATATCATCAAATAAGGCTACCATGGCACACTGATAGGTTGTCCCGACGTTCTTCAACCCAAAAGGCATTACCTTATAACAGAAAGTGCCCCACTGGGTGACGAAGGTGGTTTTCTCCATGTCTTTAGGCGCAATTTTGATCTGATTGTAACTTGAGAAGCCATCCATGAAGAAGAATACCTTATGCTGCACTGTATTGTCAACCAAAGCATCAATATATGGTAGTGGGAAGTAATCTTTGGGGCTTGCCCTGTTCAGATCCCTGTAATCTACACACATACATACCTTGTCGTCTTTCTTTGGCATCGGAACAACATTAGAAATCCACTGAGGATATGATGTCACTACCAAGAACCCTACATTAAACTATTTCATAACCTCGGCCTTGATCTTTTCTGACATTTCAGGACGCATGCGACGAACCTTCTGTTTTATCGGAGCACAACCCTCTTTCTTTGGCAGATGGTGAACCACTATATCGGCATCGAGACTTGGCATGTCTTCATACGACTAGGAGAAGATTTCAACATATTCATGTATCATCTCAATTAACCTGCTCTTGATACTGCTTTCTAAGTCAGCACCTATCTTGACCTCTTTCTTGTCTTTCACAGTACCCAGGTTCACCATTTTGATTAGCTCTTGATGTTGTTGGATAATCTTATCTTCCTCTATCAAGAGTCTGGCAAGTTCTCCAGGTATTTCACAATCTTCCTCACCTTCGTCTTCGGCTTGGTAGATCAGATTTTAGAAGTCATATGAGGCAATAACATAATCGTTATCGACGAGATTCAAAGTGGATGAGGATCTTCAATGTAGTGTGTGGGTGTGTGTAAGAATACATAGCTATTTGAAAATGCCATAAGATAAAAGAAAAATAGATATCACAAAATTTGTATGCAAAATGTCCAATTTTTTATTGAATGAACAAATGTTTATGAATTGTTAATCAACCCTTTAACAAATGAACCATTATGCCCCGGGTAAGGCACAAGGTTTTAAAGTTAATGTTTATTACATAGCCAAAAAAATTTGAAAATGAAAAGATAGGAATATAGCTTATTACTCCTGACTAAAGGAGATGAGAAAGATGTCTTCTGCCTTCCAATTTTCCAATCTGTCACCCACGGTCGAGAATATCCAGCTTCTGAAGTCACAATCAATGTATGTGTTGTACCCCAAAATTCGCCCTCCCATATTTCTCAAAACATTTCAAGAAAGATCCTCAAGTTGCTCAAGGAAGTCCAAGGGTTAACCAGACAAGCTCTCTCCTAAGGCAGTCTACCTCAAATTAGGGTTTCATGTTGCATCAAGATACTTGAGTCCAAGGGATCCCAAATATTCACTATTGTCCTAATATGTTCTCAAGATCATCCATGTCAAGTTCCAAGCCCTATAGAGAAAGTTTGCTCAGTCAATTGCTCAAAGGCCTAAAAATCGACTGTGCTAGTCAACTGTGGCCCACATACAGTAAAACTTCAATATTTTTGGTTAAAATCCTCATTTTGAAGTATTATTCATCATTTGATCAAGGGTTGATCATGATTCTTCAAGGATTGCTCACAATTCATCAAAACCCAAAGGTTGCTAAATTAGGGTTTTGCAGGAAAAGTCAACTCAACTTTGACCAAGCATAACTTTCTCATACTTTATGAGAAATGACCCATCCAAAGCACATATAGAAGAGTATGAAATTCCATACAATTCATCTTCAGCTCCCAAGTTCAAAATATGCACTCACAAGAAGTTATGAATTTGGACATTATAGGTCATTTTGAAAAGTCAACAAAAACACCTTTTTTGTCAAAGCTTCATACATGAACATGGAATACCAAATTGAGATGATACCAAAAGTATTTCTTAGAGGACATCTCAATCTTTCTAAAAAGTCTAAGAACACCTTCAAAGAGTCAAAATTGAGGAAGTTATGCATTGGTGAAGTTGGCCTTTTTTTGCAAAATTGCCAAAAGTCAAAAGTGCCTCAAATTGCAATTTTTGCTAAATGGGCCTAGCTTTTTGCACTTGTTTTGAGTTGGTAGCATGGTCCATGAGCCCTAGCTCTTCCCATTTGTCTTTATCTTATTTTTGCTATTTATTTTGATATTTATTGCAATTAAATCAATTTAAATCAAAACAAATCATGAAAAAAATCCAAATCATTGAAACCTCAAGATCTTGTGCATGTTTCAGGTTCCATATACAGCTAGCAAGTGAACCAAATCGTGCAAGGCCTATGTATGCATGAAAAGATTGGTTTTGGCCTATTTTTGGAAAGATTTTTAAGTGAATCAAATCAAGATCAAAAATCATAATGGACAAAGATTGAAGGCATGTTTTTAACCCTAATTCGTTCCTAAGTATAAAGTGAACAATTGCAGATCAAAAAACAAGGTTTTGGAGGCGCACAAAGAGAGAACAAAACTTGAAAAAATTCAAAGAAAGTGACAAACTGATTTTGCACTTCTAGGCGTTTTCAAGACTCATAAGCCATTCCATTCACTTCCTGGGATTGCAAGGAAGCCATAGCAATCAGAAACAAGGATCCTCGCGCGCTAGAACTCACTGTAAGTGATCCATAACCATGGCTCTGTCTTGAAATTGAATCACATGATTTTGGCACTTATAGCATGAAATATTTATATATTCTTGTTCCTTGAAACATTTGCAAGCTACTCATAACAATTAATTGCATTTTTATTGGCTATACTGGAATCTACCATTGCTAGGTTTTGTTGTCTCATTTTAGGATCTTTTGGTACAGGTGAAATTGGGCCACAAGAAGGGCACCATCATGCTCAGCATGCCAAGGCAGTTTGATTCATGGCCTTAGACTCCATTTATCATGCCCATGTGAGATTTTGAAACAAGCAAAGGTTGTAGCGACGGACATTTGTCCGTAGGTAAAAGTCTCTGACTTTTACCAACAGAGGGAGGTTGGGGACGACCTGCGTGGCACCATCTTACTTGTCCATTTGAATTATGGCGCTTTTTTTTATATTTTTATTTATTCCCACTAACTCACATTATCATATATTATCCATTATTATTATTCCATGTACAATAAACACGCGCAACTCTGTTGGTGAAGAGGTAGTGGAAAAGGCCATAGGACCTGGGTTCGAATCCCAGGTCCCCCCATATATTTCATATTGTTTTTCATTGCTTAATCAGGCGCGTGTATAGGTGTGATGACCACCATGGACCATCATCATCCAACCAACCAGATGTCCAGGAAGCCAGACCTGATGGTTATCATGTGTTGGTCTACAAAGGTCCCCAGTCAACGCGTAGCATGGAATCCAGGAAGTCAACATGGATCAATTTTCTTTTGGGCCCAGAATTGCTATTCACACCCCTTCAAAATTGCTGATTGCAGGCCCATTTTCTATTTTATTTTCTTTTTATATTTTCCTTATTTAATTCATTTGAATTATTTTTGCTAACAAAATTGATTCTTTTTTTTATAGAATCACAAAATCAATATTTCACCAAATTAGGTTTAGTTTTTTTATATAAAAAATTAATTTAATTAGTTTATTTAATTTTAGGTAACTTTAATTTCTTTTATAAATAAATTAAAAACAATTAGAAAATTAGGGTTTTAGTTTAATTTAATTTCTATTTTCTTCTTCTTAAAAAAATAACCAAAAACACAAAAATAGGTCAAAATATAAATTATTTAATTTAATTTAATTTAATTAGTAATTAGGTATTTGCATATTTAATTTAAAACCTTTTTTTTTAAATAATCAAAAACGATCAAAAACATTTCTTTTCTTTTTATTAGGTTAGACGGGGTCAAAACCCTAACTTTTCTCGTTCTTAAATCATCGCACGCGCTTTATTATTTCTACAATATTGATGTAATTGCTCATGGGATATAATAGATTAATTAAGACTTTTTCGTTTATTTATCGTTTTTTTTACGGGTTATTTTTGGCTATGTAAATTAATACCTGAAGTCTTGTAATAGTGTAGCTTTACTTTCTGCACTTTAATTTCCGCAAATATTAAACTGTTAGATGTATGGTATTAGGGTTGCATGACAAGAATGTATGTTAAATTTAAAACGGTTAGCAGACCCTAAATGTGCAAAGATAATAACTTGAAATTGAATCACTCGCACATGCGCACTCCTAGGGTATACTCTCACTTCGGTTGCCTTCGGTAAGCGGTCATTAAGCATATGATATTTTAGTGGTCGCTCTCTTGTCTAAACAAAGATCAAAGTCCCATTCGGAAAAGTTGCCTCGTAATGGTTGCCTCAGATATGTTGCCTCAAAGATTGATCTTAAGACATTAGGGTTACTACTAAGACGTCCTAACATTGCTTTAGTGGTCGTACGTCCCTTTCGAATTGACCCTTAAAACTCCAACGACGGTGCTACCTACTCATTAATAGTGGGATAGAACTGTCTAAAGGAAACAAGGACAGAAACATTCTCTTTTTTTGAGTAGATAGATTAGTTCTTAAGTACTTGCTCAAATAAACAAACTCTTTCACACTTACACTCTTTTCAAACAAAGTTTTCAAAATGACTTCGTAACACTATTGAAGACAGAAGCAAGAATTAAATCGAAGTAAAACAAAAACTTTTTCAAATCAAACACACACAAGCAAATTTTGAAAAAATGATGAGCAAGTACCTAAGAGCCCATGGAAAACCATGGATAGAAAGGGTGCTAATACCTTCCCTTTCTATAATCTACCCCCCGTACTCAAAATCTCGAAAAAGGAATTTTTCTGTGCTTTTTTCCTTTCCACTTGGATAAAATAATAGTCGGTGGCGACTCTTGCTTACAGCGACATTTTGCAAACACAAACGCAAAACACCAACCAGCATTTCAAAACAGTTCCGGTTCTGGCCACCGTATCACAGAACTGGCGACTCTGCTGAGGATCTGTGATAAGTGGGGTATACCTTAGGAAAAGTTCATCATATTTGCTTCTATTGTTTGATTTGTTTGCTTTATCTTTGAGGGCTTTGTATCAGGTGTTACTATAGATCCTTACCCGGATCTAGGGAACACCTTTAAGGTAAGTAGCAATAAACTGTGAGGGAATTGTACAACGTAGACCGATACGGTTGAAGCAGTATCTACGTTGATGTGGCACATTGGTTGGTACTGGTATCCCTTGTGGAGAAACGAGGAGAATACGGGACTGTTATATGGGTCGTTAAGCATCAACTGACCTTAGAACCTATAATTGACCAACTTGGCCATAGGAAGTAGTGAGATAGCCGGCCTCGGTATAGAGCTGAGAACTGGTTGATACCCGATACTACACTCATTGAGACCATACTCTCGAGATAGTTCCGGCTGCAAGAAAAGATTGCGTGAGCTGAAACCATGATCGATGGAGGATGGTCAGTGATATTGAGAACCTCTAGAACCCGGTTACTATTATTAGGATAGGTTGAAACCAACTGAACTTCAAGAGGGTAATACCTAGACCCCATGCAATCCTGAAACTTAAGGGCTCTTGTGTGACTTGTTTGACTTTACCATGTTTGTTACCTGCTATACCTGTTGTGTGTTTTATCATGACATCATGCATCATGACATAGCATGCATACTTCATTGTACTAACCATTTCAAAGACCGAGGGGATTTATCTTTATTCTATTTTGCAGATTATGGATTCCGTACGCAGAAATACCATTCGAGTTAACTTCGTGCAAATGCCTGCTCAACTCAGAGAGTTAGTCTCAAATCTTCTTGATACTTCTACATTCGTTAGAAGACATGGTCATCTCCTTAGCCTGGTCACTTCAAAGTTGGATGAGCAGATGATGAGTGTGCTTTTCCAGTTCTTTGATCCGATGCATCATTGTTTCAGCTTCCCGGATTATCAGCTAGTCCCCACTTTGGAGGAGTTTTCTGACTTACAGGGCATATCCGTTCTCGAGCAGACACCCTTCACAGGTTTGGAAGAGGTTCCTAGACCCGAAGACATTGCTTCAGCTTTACACTTGAAAAAAGCTGATGTGGTATCTATCTGGGAGACACGGAGAGGGATTAAAGGTTTCTTAGCCAAATTTATAATTGATCAAGCTCAACTATTTTGGGATAGTTTGGACTTTCAGGCTTTTGAAGACATCTTAGCTCTCCTCGTCTATGGTTTGGTTCTTTTCCCGAATCCAGATTCCTTCATAGATGTGAATTCAGTTAAGATCTTCTTGTCTCGCAATCCTGTACCTACTCTTCTGGGTGATATTTTGCATGCCCTTTATACTTGTACGTCGCATACAAAGATTGGCACAAAATGTTACCATTTGCTCTTCATGGGTACCTAACCTCAGTGCGGACTTCAACAGGGGCAACACCCTACTCTTTAGTGTACGGCATGGATGCAGTCTTACCCGTTGAGGTCCAGATACCCTTTCTTCAGATTATGAAGGATGCAGGTTAGAGCGAAGACGACTGGATCCAGACCCGGCTTGATCAGCTGAACTTAATCGATGAAAGGAGACTTAATGTTATTTGTCATGGTCAGACGTATCAAAAACGAATGATCAAGGCATTTAACAAGAAAGTCAGATGACAAGAGTATCAAGTTGGGGATCTGGTGATCAAACGCATCATACTTCCGCAAGGTGATCCCAGGCACAAATGGACCCCTACGCATGAAGGGCCATTTGTGGTTAAGAACATTTTCTCGGGAGGAGCTATGATTCTAACCATCATGGATGGTGACAACCTTCCTCACCCCGTCAATGCAGACATAGTGAAAAAGTACTACACATGATCAAAGGCCCTCTAGGTTGACTGACCTAGGCAAAAATAAGGGCTTCCCGGTGAACCAAAAGGGTTCGGGCAAAAATAAGGGATGAAAATGAAAAAAACATTACACCCGGCAAGTCGAAAACCTGAAAAGGCGGCTTGGGAAAAAAAGGGTATCCCGGTGGACTGAAAACCCAAAAGGGCGGTCCAGGAAAAAATTAGGGATTGAAGCGTAACACTATGTCTCATTGGATCATCTTGCAACCAGACTTCGGTATCGACTATCAAGCTCAGACGAAACTAATCAATCTGATCTACCTTCAACCAAGTAGCAAAGTGATGAAACTCTCGAAGATATAAAGACAATAGCAGAGTTGGAACCCAGTGGGATTGTTCACATAGCTGTTTTTCTTTGTTTTTCACGAATTGTATAAAGTCTATCTTTCGGAGGCGTTCTCTTACTAGGACGTCAGCCTCTTGTACAAAAATGCTTATTTACAGGCCAACTTCAAAATCAATACAATCCATTTTCACAAAGAAATTTCAAATTATTTTTCTTTTTCTGTTTTGTTTTGCAAGAACATCCAATGTTCATTTTTTATATATGCATTTGACAATAATTGCTGCTCATAAATATTTACATGCGAAACAAAAGACAATTACTCGTAATATACGAAACAGGGGCAAACAAGAAATGTCCAAACCTCACAGTTGCTCTGTCCACCAGGTATAGGGATAGACCTAGCTGGAGAATACGACTAAAGGTACATTCATTCCCCGCAGAGCAAAAGGTATCTAAAAAACATTGATTCTCCCCAATCAGAGTTTATCTATCATCTGCACTACAAGATTATCCCCAATGGAGTTTATTTCTTCCCTAAGCAGAAACTCAACCCCCAACAGGGTTCATCATCGCCAACAGCAGTAATTCATCCCCAGCCAAGGTTATTCCTCCAAATCAACAGATCCTCTAAGCAGAGCATCTCTTCCCCATAGAGTCATTTTCTCGTCAGTTTATTCTCCAGCAGGATTATTCTCACAAACATCTTCGGTCATTATCCCCAGCGAGAACGAAGAATTCAACTCTTTTTCTCCAGCAACAATCCGAGATTTATTTTCCCCAGCTAGAGATTATCATAAAAACATTGCACATCCATACATCATGGCATGCGCATACACATCATACAGCACGATCTCATTCATTTTGGGAACATCATTGCTTGATACATATCATGCATTACATGCGACTAACCTTTACCTTTCAGGAAAGATACAATCAAATTCTCACAAAGTTCAAGCCATGAAGCCCGGATCCGACCGGATAGTATCTTGATTACTCCATCATATTGTGAAGCCTGGAGAACGACCAAATGACAGTATCAAACACCGCAAAGCTTGGATTCGACCAGATAGTGGTTTATCTTTAAGCTATGAAGCCCAGATTTGACCGAATAATAGTTTAATCCCCAGCAAGCCGTGAAGCCCAGATTACGACCGGATAACAGCTCAGCAAGTACCATGAAGCCTGGATTCGACCAGATAATGGTATATCATAAACACAAGCCGTGAAGCCCGGATTACGACCGGATAACAGCTCAGCAAGTTATTGTGAAGCCTTGATTACGACCAGATAGCAATACAAGTTACTGTGAAGCCTAGATTACGACCAGAAAACAGCTAAGAATACTACGAAGCCTGGATTACGACCAGATAGTGGTATATCTTTTAGTGCAAGTTATGAAGCCCGGATTCGACCGGATAGTATCTTGATTTCTCCGAATACCATGAAGCCTGGATTCGACCAGATAATGGAATGAGACATCGCGAAGCCTGGATTATGACCAGATCGCGGTAAGAGACACTGAAGCCTGGATTACGACCAGATAACAGTGAGGGACACTGTGAAGCTTGGATTACGACCAAATAGCAGTTTACCCGGCCAATTATTATGAAGCCCGAATTCGACCAGATATTAGTAGGCCCAAAAATCAAATGGAAGCCTGGAGGCGACCGGATAACCACTTGATTTCTTCTGAAGCCTGGATTTCGACCAGATAAGAAGTAAGGTATTGTGAAGTCTGAATTACGACTAGATAACAGTACAGGACACCATGAAGCCTGGATTCGACCAGATAATGGTATAAAGCATCGTGAAGCCTGGATTACGACCAGATAATGATAAAAGGACTGAAGCCTGGATTACGACCAGATAACAGTACAAGACACTGCGAAGCTTGGATTTCAACCAAATAGCAGTTTACCTGGACAAATACTAAGAAGCCCGGAGTCGACCGGATATTAGTGTGCCCTATATTCAAGTTGAAGCCCGGAGGCAACCAGATAACAACTTAATTCCTTCTGAAGCCTGGACTACGACCAGATAAGAATTGAGAAATTGTGAAGCCGGGATTACGACCGGATAGCAAGTTTAATCTCATCTCCCTAGTAAGTCACTATAAAGCCTAGATTACGACCAGATAGCAGTCGGTCTTATCACTATGAAGCCTGGATCACGACCAGATAGTAGTTCATTTTCACCTCCTCGACTAAGAGACGATTCCCCAGTAGAATAACGGACGATCGAAGCTCCTAAAATTCTATTTCTCCCACGACAGAGATCAGCATTCCCCAGCGTAGTCTTTCTCAACAACATGTATACTGGCTCTCGCTAAGGAATCTCTTAGGAGATCGACACTTCCTCCGATGGCATCTTTAAGGCCATCTTCCGTCATCAATCTCCAAATGGCATCTATAAGCCCATTCCCGACATCACAAGACAAATACAATTTCATGCGAGTGCAAATTTCTGGGCACTCTAGTGTTCAATCATCTTCAACCTTCGGATCACGAAAGGCAGATAGCCAATCTACATCCTCAAGTTTAAGAAGATTGAACAGGAGCAGCTGTTGTACCCCAAATTTTTCCCTCCCATATTTCTCAAAACATTTCAAGAAAGATCCTCAACTTGCTCAAGGAAGTCCAAGGGTTGACCAAACAAGCTCTCTCCTAAGGAAGTCTACCTCAAATTAGGGTTTCATGTTGCATCAAGATACTTGAGTCCAAGGGATCCCAAATGTTCACTATTGTCCTAATATGTTCTCAAGATCATCCATGTCAAGTTTCAAGCCCTACAGAGAAAGTTTGTTCAGTCAATTGCTCAAAGGCCTGAAAATCGACTATGCTAGTCAACTGTAGCCCACATACAGTCAAACTTCAAGATTTTTGGTCAACATCCTCATTTTGAAGTATTATTCATCATTTGATCAAGGGTTTATCATTATTCCTCAAGGATTTCTCACAATTCATCAAAACTCAAAGGTTGATAAATTAGGGTTTTGCAGGAAAAGTCAACTCAACTTTGACCAAGCATAACTTTTTCATACTTTATGATAAATTACCCATCCAAAGCTCATATTGAAGAGGATGCAATTCCCTAAAATTCATCTTCAGCTTCCAAGTTCAAAATATGCACTCACAAGAAGTTATGAATTTGGACATTATAGGTTATTTGCAAAAGTCAACAAAAATACCTTTTTTGTCAAAGCTTCATACATGAACATGGAATACCAAATTGAGATAAGACAAAAATATTTTCTTAGAGGACATATCAAGTTTCTAAAAAGTCCAAGAACACCTTCAAAGAGTAAAAATTGAGGAAGTTATGCATTGGTGAAGTTGGCCTTTTTTGCAAAATTGCCAAAAGTCAAAAGTGCCTCAAATTGCAATTTTTGCTAAATGGGCCTAGCTTTTTGCACTTGTTTTGAGTTGGTAGCATGGTCCAAGATCCCTAGATCTTCCCATTTGTCTTTATCTTATTTTTTCTATTTATTTTGATTTTTATTGCAATTAAATCAATTTAAATCAAAACAAATCATGAAAAAATACAAACCATTGAAACCTCAAGATCTTGTGCATGTTTCAGGTTCCATATACAGCTAGCAAGTGAATCAAATCGTGCAAGGCCTATGTGTGCATGAACAGATTGGTTTTGGCCTATTTTTGGAAAGATTTTCAAGTGAATCAAATCAAGATAAAAAATAATAATGGACAAAGATTGAAGGCATGTTTTTAACCCTAATTCGTTCCTTGGTATAAAGTGAACAATTGCAGATCAAAAAACAAGGTTTTGGAGGCGCACAAAGAGAGAACAAAACTTGAAAAAATTCAAAGAAAGTGACAAACTGATTTTACACTTCCAGGCGTTTTCAAAACTCATAAGCCATTCCATTCACTTCCTGGGATTGCAAGGAAGCCATAGCAATCAGAAACAAGGATCCTCGTGCGCTAGAACTCACTGTAAGTGATCCACGACCATGGCTCTTTCTTGAAATTGAATCACATGATTTTGGAACTTATAACATGAAATATTTATATATTCTTGTTCCTTGAAGCATTTGCAAGCTACTCATAACAATTAATTGCATTTTTATTGGCTATACTGGAATCTACCATTGCTAGGTTTTGTTGTCTCATTTTAGGATCTTTTGGTACAAGTGAAATTGGGCCATAAGAAGGGCACCATCATGCTCAGCAGGCCAAGGAGGTTTGATTCATGGCCTTAGACTCTATTTATCATGTCCATGTGAGATTTTGAAATAAGCAAAGGTTGTAGCGACAAACATTTGTCCGTAGGTAAAAGTTTTACCAACGGAGAGAGGTTGGGGATGACCTGCGTGGCACCATCTTACTTGTCCATTTGAATTCTGGCGCATTTTTTATATTTATTTTTATTTATTCCCACTAACTCAAATTATCATATATTATCCATTATTATTATTCCATGTACAATAAACACGCGCAACTCAGTTGGTGAAGAGGTAGTGGAAAAGGCCATAGGACCTGGGTTCGAATCCCAGGTCCCCCCATATATTTCATATTGTTTTTCATTGCTTAATCAGGCGCGTGTATAAGTGTGATGACCACCATGGACCATCATCATCCAACCAACCAGAAGTCAAGGAAGCCAGATCTGATGGCTATCATGTGTTGGTCTACCAAGGTCCCCAGTCAACGCGTAACATGGAATCCAGGAAGTCAACATGGATCAATTTTCTTTTGGGCCCAGAATTGCTATTCACACCCCTCCAAAATTGCTGATTGCAGGCCCATTTTCTATTTTATTTTCTTTTTATATTTTCCTTATTTAATTCATTTGAATTATTTTTGCTAACAAAATTAATTCTTTTTTTATAGAATCACAAAATCAATATTTCACCAAATTAGGTTTAGGTTTTTTATATAAAAAATTAATTTAATTAGTTTATTTAATTTTAGGTAACTTTAATTTCTTTTGTAAATAAATTTAAAACAATTAGAAAATTAGGGTTTTAGTTTAATTTAATTTCTATTTTCTTCTTCTTAAAAAAATAACCAAAAACACAAAAATAGGTCAAAATATAAATTATTTTCTTTAATTTAATTTAATTAGTAATTAGGTATTTGCATATTTAATTTAAAATGTTTTTTTTAATAATAAAAAACGATCAAAAATATTTTTTTCTTCTTTTTATTAGGTTAGACGGGGTCAAAACCCTAACTTTTCTCGTTCTTAACTCATCGCGCGCATTTTATTGGTTCTACAATATTGATGTAATTGCTCATGGGATGTAATAGATTAATTAGGACTTTTTCGTTTATTTATCATTTTTTACGGGTTGTTTTTGGCTATGTAAATTAATACCCGAAGCCTTGTAATAGTGTAGCTTTACTTTCCGCACTTTAATTTCCGCAAATATTAAACTGTTAGATGTATGGTATTAGGGTTGCATGACAAGAATGTATGTTAAATTTAAAACGATTAGCAGACCCTAAATGTGCAAAGATAATAACTTGAAATTGAATCACTCGCACATGCGCACTCCTAGGGTATACTCTCACTTCGGTTGCCTTCGGTAAACGGTCATTAAGCATAAGATATTTTAGTGGTCGCTCTCTTGTCTAAACAAAGATCAAAGTCCCGTTCAGAAAAGTTGCCTCGGAATGGTTTCCTCGGATATGCTGCCTCGAAGATTGATCTTAAGACATTAGGGTTACTACTAAGACGTCCTAACATTGCTTTAGTGATCGTACGTCCCTTTCGAATTGACCCTTAAAACTCCAACGACGGTGTTACCTACTCATTAATAGTGGGATAGCACTGTCTAAAAGAAACAAGGACAGAAACATTCTCTTTTTTTGAGTAGGTAGATTAGTTCTTAAGTACTTGCTCAAATAAACAAACTCTTTCACAGTTACACTCTTTTCAAACAAAGTTTTCAAAACGACTTCGTAACACTCTTGAAGAAAGAAGCAAGAGTTAAATCGAAGTAAAACAAAAACTTTTTCAAATCAAACACACACAAGCAAATTTTGAAAAAATGATGAGCAAGTACCTAAGAGCCCATGGAAAACCATGGATAGAAAGGGTGCTAATACCTTCCCTTTCTATAATCTAACCCCCATACTCAAAATCTCGAAAAAGGAATTTTTCTGTGCTTTTTTCCTTTCCAGTTGGATAAAATAAAATTCGGTGGCGACTCTTGCTTACCACGACATTTTGCAAACACAAACGCACAACACAAACCAAAATTTCAAAACAATTCCGATTCTGGCCACCGTATCACAATATGCATCTTCTATAACATTGACCCTATTGTTACTGATGCGAAATGGAGGCCTCCCAGCACGAGCTCGACCAGCAGCCTTCTGACCCTCTGCAGTAAAGCCCAAACCAAACTTGTTAGACTTGGAAGAGATATCTTGAAGTGGACCCCAAATTATATTACCACCTTCTTTAATAGTGTCCTTAGAATCTTTTAAGGAGGCCATCTTATGCGGATCTTTGGTGATCTTCAGAATGGATGAGACATCTTTAAAAACAGCGGGAGAGAATACTTCAAAGGTTTGATAGGGTGTTTCAATAAATTCTCCATCCATCTCGACATATCAGAACGAGTTAAGGTGGCTGACCATATACTCCTCCTCCTCACAAACAGTAACAACTTTCCCTTTCACCAAATATTTCAGCTTCTGGTGCAGGGTGGAAGTGACAACACCTACCACATGGATCCAAGGGCGTCCCAATAAAAAAGAGTAAACCGACCGTATGTCCATGACATAGAAAGTGGACTCAAAAGTCTGTGAACCCACCTTGATCGGGAGGTCTACCTCTCCATGCACCATTCGTTTCGATCCATTGAAGGCTCAAACTATAATATTACTGGGCTTCAACACCAACCCTTCACAATCTAACTGGTCGAGAGCACCTTTCGACAGAACATTCAGAGATGATCTTGTGTCAATCAATACATGGGCCAATGTAGTGCCCTTGCACTCAATGGAGACATACAAGGCCCTATTGTGATTCCTCCCCTCCGGAGTCAAGTCAGTGTCGAAGAAACCCAAACCATTATCAGTTGTCAGACTAGCCACGTAGCTTCCAAATTTATATGCCAAAATTTCCTGCGACACATGAGCAGTCATTAAGAATTTCACTAAAGCCTTCGTATGGGCCTTGGAACACATCATTAGTGATAACATATATATTTTGGATTGGGTCTGCCCCAACTGTTCGACAATTTTATAATCACTTTGGTGAATGATCTTTAGAACCTCTTCTAAATCTTCTCCAGAAGAATCTTGCACAGGAGCTTCTTTTGGAGCTTCTGTCTGGGCAGGCTCTATCACCGGCTCTTTACCCCGAGCCCCATCATTCTTCTTGGAAACTGTAATCTGAGCAGGTGGAGAGATTTCTGGAGAGAAAATCCTTCCACTTGTTGTAATTTTACTGGTCCCCATAATATTGAGAATACTGGGATCAACTTCTTCATTTTCTTCATCGGACAATTCTTGCTTAACACCATGGTAATAGACGTCAGACCCGTAATGCCACGGAATAGCCTTCTCCAAGGAATACAGGATAGGCACGGGCATTGTAATAACCAGCAAAGCAGCTTTCGAATTGGCGGTAATCCTTATAGGACCTTTGGAAGGGATCCTAAAAGGAGTACCAGAGATAACAGACAGATCTTGGAAAAAGTTGTTGGTAGGCGGAACTTTTTCAATCAGAATAATATATTCATTCATCAAGCGTTGAACACGCCTTTTTAGTGACCCGCTGCCATTAGGTTCGACTGCACAACAATAACAACCTTAAAACTGGAAATAAACCAACTTGTAACATATTCTTCTTTATTGTAGAGAGCAGAGTAACCAAAATGTCATACGGTGGCAGAATCGACTGTTATACTGGTTTGTGTTTTTTGTTTGCAAATGTGCGGTAAGCAAGAGTCGCCACCGACTTTTATTTCATCCAACAAAGGAATAGGGATAAGAACAAAAAAAACCTTTTTCGAGATGTTTCTGAGTATGGGGGTAGATTATAGAAAGGGAAGGTGTTAGCACCCTTTCAATCCATGGTTTTCCATGGGCTCTTAGGACTTGCTCATTTTTGAAATTGCTTTCGTGTGTTTGTGTGCTTGAAAAAGTTTTGAAATTTGCCTTAGTGCGGTGTTTCATTTTATGGTAACCCTTGTATCAGTCCTCAATGATGTGATAAAATGTTTTTGAAAACTTTAGTTTGAAAAGCTTGTTTGAAAGTGTATGTGTAAAAATTTGTTGTTTTGAGCAAGTACCTAAAAGTTTCTACCTACTCAAAAAAAGTCTGTTCGTTTTCTTATTTCCTTTTAGATAGCGCTATCCTACTATTAAGGAGTAGGTAGCTCCATCGTTGGAGTTTAACGGACAATTGAAAGGGACAGAAAGGGACAATTACGATCACTAAAGCAATGGTTAGGAAACCTTAGTAATTAACCTAAAGTCCTAAAGATTTTTCCGAGGCAACATTCGAATGGGTCATATTTGATCTTTTGGGACTAGAGGACAACCACTAAGACTCCCTATACTTCATGATCGTTTACCAAAGGCAACCGAAGTGGGGCAAACCCTAGGAGTGAGCATGTGCAAGTGTTTGTTTTTCAGTTTATTTATCTTTGCACAATTAGGGTTTTCTACTGTATTAATTTGATTTATCTTTTGCATACAAGCTTATTATCCATACATCTAGACAATTTATAGTTGCAGAAAATTAAAAGCGGAAAAGTAAATCTACGCTATTACAAGGCTTCGGGGAGGGGGTTACATAACCAAAAACCGGGGAAAACAGTAAATGAAAACAATAATGAACCTAAGTTAACACTATTACAAACTCGGAGCAATTACATTAATTAGAAAAATAATGAAATAAATGCGTGCGACAAAATTAAATACAGAACTAAAATTAAATTCAAAGATATTTAATTAGTGAATGAAGGAAAAATATATTTTTTGGATTTTTTGAGAAAGAATAATTAATTTTGCAAATTAATCTAATTTCTAATTGTTTTTAATTATGAAAAAAAAGAATTTAGGTTATCCTAATTACTAATGAATTAATGAAAAAAATGTTTTATGAAAAACAAGTCTAATTCTCATGTTTTTTATGATTTTTGTGATTTTTGATTTAATTAAAAAAAGATATTTTGTTTTGTAAAAATAATTAAACAAATAATTAAACAAATAAAAGAAATTAAAAAATAAATAATAGGCCTGGTGTGAAAGTAATTTTGGGAGGTACAAATTGAATTTGTCCTGGCCCAATCCTGCTGGTGCCCCAAGGCTGTGCCTGATTCAGTGTGGTTCACCTTCAGGGAGTATACCATGCGCTGCTCTTTGCTGGACGTTTGGATTTGGGCAAGGATGATCCAACGGTGATGGATCTTGAGGTGCATGGTGAGCGATGGGTTGTGTGACGCATTGGATCTGCAAAGAAATACCAAGAAAAACACAAAAGCACACGTCTGGGATCGAACCCAGGACGTTTGCTTTACATATCCCTTTCTTGACCATCTACGCTAGTTAAATCATTCATTGATATAATAACACAAAATAAACATAAAGTAAATAAAGTGATATGCCCAACTTGTCACACGTGCGCCTCCTGGTGGGTCCCCTCTGTTTGAATGAACCAATCCCTGAACACCACGCCATCACCTTCTTCACTGATCCATCGTTTTAGGTGATGGACATTTACCTACAGTTGTTTTCGTCACTATAGGCTATAGTGATGGATTTTGTTCGTAGTTGCAAACCTATAACATTCTAAAACACGATTCAAGCATAATAAATTCCATCCAAATACATGGATTGACTGCAAATCATCCCCTGGACACCAAGGGCCCCTTAATTTTGTCTAATTTTGCCTCTAGCTAGGGTTCTCCAATTTGAAGCTTTGGAACCCTAACAATGGCAAATGATTATACCTGCACTCAAGCTTAAATTGGACTATGCAGAAACATTCATGTGATGATTATGAACACAAAAATACATTCAAATCATATTTATAATGTATGAATGAGCGAAATCGAGATTGAAAAAAACATGAACAAACCGTGAGTTCCAGGGTGCAATTCTGGGCGCTTTAGAACTGGGAAACGATTGGAAAAGCCTATGGGAATACCAAGGGACGTATTACAATCTTCAAATCCTCTTGAGGAGGGCTGCAATAGGGAATCTGAGTTGAGCTTTTTCGTGAATTCTTAGAAACTTTATACGAGTTCTCTTGAGGCAGGCTGCGCATGAATGCTCCTTTTAGGGTTCACAAAGCTTTGTTATAAGTACTGAATCAAATTAGGGCAATGAATTTGGAAAGAATTAAAAGATTGATGGTCTTGAAGTTTTGATTCAAATCTTTCCAAAATTGGAGATTTCCTCTTTTTTTTGGCTTGGCACAATTTGTTTGATCATTGACAGCATATGAGATCTATAATTCAATGCAAAACAAATCTCATTCCACAAATTTGATTTAATTTGATTTTATTTGAATTTATTTGATTTTTAAAGGAATAAAAATCAAAATAAATTAAATAAATGAGTGAATAATGCATGGGGGTCCCATAGGCTGTGGACCATGCTAGGATTGAGATTCAATCTTGAAAAGATGCGCCCATGTGGAAAAAATGCAATTTTGAGAATTGTTAACTTTGGGCAAATTTCCAAAAATGGCCAACTTTCACCATGCAAATCTCACTCAATTTTGACCCTAAGAGGGTGTTGTTGGACTTTTTAGAAATATTAGGATGTCCCCTAAGCAACCACTTTGGTTTCATCTCAATTGGATCTTCCATGTTCATGTAAGAAGCTTTGACCCAAAAGGTGTTTTTGTTGACTTTTTGAAATGACCTATAATGTCTGAATTTATATCTTTTCATGAGTGAATTTTTTGAACTTGATGGCTGAATATTAGTTGTAGGGAATTGAATTCTCTTCAAAATGAGCCTTGGATGAGAAATTTATGATAAAGTATGAGAAAGTTATGCCTGGTCAAAGTTTGGTTGACTTTTCCTATAGAAACCCTATTTTAGCAACTTTTGAGTTTTGATGAATATGGGGAATTCCTTTGGGAATCATGATCAAACCTTGATCAAATGATGGATATTAATTCAAAATGTTGATGTTGACCAAAAATCTTGAAGTTTGACTGTATGAGGATCACAGTTGATTTTTGACCTAACATATTTGATTTTCAAGCATTTGAGCAGTTGACTGAGCAAACTCCTTGTGCAGGGCATGAAATTTGGCATGGATGATATTGAGAACATATTAGGGCAATGGAAGTCATTTAGGACCCTTGGAACTCAAACATCTTGATGAGGAGTGAAACCCTAGTTTGAGGCTCATTGTCTTAGGAGGAGGATTTGTTAGGTCGATCCTTAGTCAACTTGAGCAATTGAGAACCTCTAGGAGTAAATTATGAGTAAAAATGGGAGGGAAAATTTTGGGCTACAACAGCTTCCCCTGTTCAATCTTCTTAAACCTGAGGATGTAGATTGGATGGTCTGCATTTCATGATCTGAAGGTGGAAGATGATTGAACACTAGAGTGCCCAGAAATTTTCACTCGCATGAAGTAATACTGATTGGTGATATCGGGAATGGGCTTACAGATGCCATTTGGAAGGCGACGGAGAATCTTCGGAGATGGGCTTAAAGATGCCATCCAGAAAAGATATCGGTTGCATAAGAGATTCCTTTGCGAGAATTCCTGTACCTTCCGTTGATGAGGACTTCACCAGGGAATGTTGATTCATGTTTTGGGAAATAGAGTCTAGGAGCTTCGGTTATCCATTACTCTACCGAGGAATTAACTCTTGATTGAGGAGGCGGAAGTGAACTGCTTATCTGATCAGGGTCCAGGCTGCACAACGACTTACTGGGGAAATGTGAAATCGACCGTATTTGGTCGGGTTTAGGTCTTACAGTGTTGTAAATTGTTGTCTGGAGATAAAAGAGAAGGAACCTGGATAGTCGGGTTACCTCGAAATGAAATCCTGGATAGTAGGGCTGTGAGAAGAACCTGGATAGTACGGTTACTTCGAAATGAAAGCCTGGATAGTAGGGCCATGGGAAGGAACCTGGATAGTAGGGCCACTTCGAAATGAAAGCCTGGATAGTAGGGCTATGAGAAGGAACCTGGATAGTAGGGTTACTTCGAGATGAAAACCTGGATAGTAGGGCTATGAGAAGGAACCTGGATAGTAGGGTTACTTCAAAATGAAAGCCTGGATAGTAGGGCTGTGAGAAGGAACCTGGATAATAGGGTTACTTCGAGATGAAATCCTGGATATTTGGGCTATGAGAAGGAACCTTGATAGTAGGTGTGATCGGTGGGTATAAATTCCATTCGAAAATCATTTCGTTCTGATGTTCTTATTCAGGGAAATTCTGCACTGAAATACCATTCGAAGGGCATTTTTCCATATACCATTCGAAGGGTACTAATTGAAACTTCAATCGAAAGACACTGTTAATAGGCCAATCGAAAGGTCTCGTTCATGCTAATCGAAGGGTCTTGCACTGCCTCCTTCGAATGGACTTCTTGTGTACCTTTCGAATGGGCCTTCTGAGTGCTTCTTCGAATGAGTCATTTACATGTTCTTCGAATGAGCTTCTTACCTGGTGAGTCGAAGGTAAGCCTGAAGTATCTAGTGCATAGTCGAAGCATTGTGATATTGACTTGATCGAAGGAGGGTCCAGCGCTCAATCGAAGACCTACAGACCAAAGCTTGATCGAAGAGTTCCAAATGCTCAATCGAAGACTGGTGAACCAAACTTGATCGAAAGGTTCCAAACGCTTAATCGAAGCCTTTTCCCAGATGCCGATCGAAAGACACTTTGTATATCTTCAAAAACTTTATTTTTGTTAGGCAAGTGTTTGTGACTAACTATGTAAGGGAAGACCTTTGGAAACATGAGAGGGCAAATTTTGGGGTACAACAGTAGGGTTACTTCAAAATGAAATCCTGGATATTAGGTGTTGTACCCCCAAAATTTTCCCTCTCACTTATCAAGAATTTGCTCATAAGATCTCTTTGGGCTCAAGACTGAACTAGGGTTTGATCAGCTCAAGACACCTCCTTAAGCACTGATGACCAAAATTAGGGTTTGAGTTTGCACAAGTATTTTTGTACTTCTAATGCCCCATATGATTTTCATGTATCATTATGGACCCCCAATATTACACATATCAAGTTTCAAGCCTTGGATCACATTTTTGATCAGTCAATTGAGCAGTTGACCTAAAAATCAGTTGTATTGGGGAAAAAGTCAACTATGGCCAATTTACAGTCAAACATCATAATTTTTTATCCACGTCAATATTATAAACTTATATGTATCATTTGATCAAGTTTGGACCATAATTCCTCAAGAAATTTGATTAAATCATCAAAAGGGTAAAATGGTCAAAATTAGGGTTTTGATTGAGAAAGGGCAATTTCTGAGTTTTTACCTAGCAAATGGTCAATTGGTTTAAGGCATGATCTCAATATAATTGCATCATTTTTAACTAATGACATGGTTCAAAACATTGCAAGTCCATTGGATTGACAAATGAATTTTTCAGTCAACTGATCAAAAGTAAACTGTATACTGAAAAGTCAAACTTTGACTTTTTGGTCAAATTCAAGTGCCAAAGATTATAATTCATCAAAACATGTCAAAATATGAAAATTATTCATCAAGAAATCAAAAAGTCAAGATTTCATTTTGAAAAGTCAAAATTTCTAAACTTAGAAATTTTTCTAAGTGTTGGAAATTTCATGTTTTTTCATAACTTTGAGAAAACATTTCACCATGATGCAAGATGATTCAAGAGAAACTTCCAACTTGAAAGTTGTAGATCTCCATGAAATCTAAAACTTTTCTTTACACAAATCCTTCCAAAATTTCTTGGATCTTAAGTTATAATTTTATAAACACGTGGTCATGAAACTAAACACTTAGTGAAATTTTGCCCTAATTTGGTCAGGATTTTGACCCAACTTCATGGCACTTTTTAATATTGTTCCAAGGGGAATATTCAAAATAAATTCAAAGATGTGTTGTAGAGCACATTGCAAGCTTTCCAAAATATCCAAGAACTCCTTGAGATCATTCTTGAGTAGGGAGAATCGAAGAGATGAAGTTAGGGTTTTATCACTTGAATTACAAGTCATTTTTTATGATCACATGAACCAAATACATGCTAGGCTGCATAATATTTGCTTTGCAGGCCTGAAACTTGTTTGTCACTCCATAATTAAATGTTTACACAGCTGTTAGGGCTTTGATCCAAGCAATTGAGCTATTATCCGTGTTGCATTTCCATTAATGGCACAAAGTTAACATTGCCATTCTTGTAAAGAAAGATTTTTCCATAAAGTCCATTCTTGAGCCTCTAACTTGTTCCCTCTAATCACACTCCATCCACAAAGTCAGAAGCAAGCATGTTTAAATTATAACAACTCTATGAACCAAGTACAAGGCATGGAAACTTGTTTTGTCAAATAATCACATGTTAAACTTAAACATGCAAATTTGAATTCTGATCAACTAGAGCACTCCAAACTTATTGCTTATAAATAGGGTCACTATTTGTGAGCTAGAGGACGAGTTTTAGCACCCTGAAACACTCCCAAATTCCCTCTAGCCATAAATTGCACAAAAACCTCCATTGATACACAATTTTGACCTTAAACTTGTATCTTCCATTTCCCTCGTGCGTTTTCCCTCAAATTCATTCCTAAAGCTCCCTTACATTGAATACAACTTATCCCCATCCTTATTCCATAACTGTAACACCATTTACCATAATCTCCATAACCAAAAAACAGAGTCTGCAACTTGACTTCTCCAGGCCATTTCAGCCACTCTCAGCTCAAGAAAACCATTGCATTAGTATCCTAGGACCTCAAGGAAGCTAACCTGATCATCACCATCACTTGAAACAAGCTCAAACTCAAAACAAGATTTCCAGTTTTGAGGTAAGTTTTCTCAACTTGGAACTCTTCATACAGGCATCATCAATAGTTTATTTATGAACAAAACATGTAGATATCATTGCCCTAAAGCTAACCATGTCCATAGTTTCCATTAATTTTGCTTGAGCTTAGAGAATTTTGAAACTGAAAATTCTGAAATTTTTAGGGTTCAAATTAGGGCCATTAAAATTCATGCTTATGTTTGATCTACAGTTTTAATACTTTACATTTCTGAAATCGTGAAAAATTTGCTACAAGTTTCATGTTTACAGTTTTCATTTTTGATGGGAAATGAGCAAGTTACAGTTGGTCTAGCTGGAGGTTGAAGATGAAGTCTTCAGGGCGCGTTTTGCCTTGTATATTTATTATTTTGCTTATATTAACAGATGTATAGTCACCCCAGTGATAGAAGCGCTCGCTTTCACATTTCTGATTTTTGGCTTTTAGGCAGGCGCTGGGCCTCTTTGGGCCTGGCTTGTTTTTGTTTTTGCTAACCAACCTCCCTGCAGGCTATTGGCACCCCTGGCCCAAGATTATTTATTTTTCTTTTTTATTTTCATTTTTATTTTCTTAAATATATTTTCTAAATACTGAAAAATCATAAAATACAAAAAAAATAATAGATTTATATTTTGACTTGGTTTAATTTATTTTTCTCACAAAAAATATTTTTATTAACTATACTTTATTTTATTTTATTTACTTATTATCTTGTAAATATAATTAAAATTAGGTTATTAGTTATTTTCTTTCATACTAATTTAAATATATTATTTTTTATATAAAAAAAGACTAAAAATATTTTATAATGCTATAAATATTTTTAAAATAAAAGTACCAAAAAATACTTTTTTAAACTTATTTTTTTTTATTAATTAATAGAACTAGGGTTTTATTTAAAATCTTTTCTTAATAAAATTCAAATTTAATTAATTATTTTCTTTATTTAATTAGGTTAAGACAAAATCCCTTTTTCATAAAAAAAATCAAACAAAGATACATTTTCTTTATATTTTGCATTTTTTATACATTTATTTATTTTTCACTTTGTATTTATTTATTTCCTTGTACATTGATATCAATTCAATATGGTTGTAATATGCTAATTAGGCTTTAAATTCTTGCAATCCCCCTTCAATTTGTACACCCCTCCCCACAAATGTTGTAATAGCGTAGTAACTTTAAAATTCCGCAATTTATTGCTTTTATATACAAATGCTAATAATTAGGGTTTGTATGGAAAGACTACAATCAACACTTAGAAAACCCTAATTCAAGACAAAAACAAGTATGAAAACAATACAATTTCACACAAGCACCCCTAGGGTTATTCCACTTGGTTGTCTTATACAAAATGGCCATATTACGCATGTGAGGTATCTTAGCAAAAACAAGCAAATACAAGATCGTAGTCTCTCGATGACGCTATCTAAGTTGCCTTAAAATGATCTTAGTCCCTAAAAAGAATGCTAAGATACCTTGCAACATTGCTAATCATGGTTATACGATGACCCATGCCCGTCCCGTTTACATCCAAAGATAGGGTTACTTACCAAATCAATGGTAAGATAACAATGTCAAAGGAAAAGGAAAATGAACAAGAAAGACTTTTCAGTAGGTAGAATGCTCCTAATTACTTGCTCAATTTCAAACAAAACATCCTTTCTATTTTCAAAAACAATCACCTACACTTTCAAACATCTTACAAACTTGAAAATATTTTCAAAAGATCAACATCTTTGTATACATTCTTACAAACAAGAATTGTTACAAAGATTGCCTAAACAATGGCCTCTTTACAAAATACTTTCAAAAAACCACACAAAGCATAATTTCAAACAAAAGCAAGTGATTTAGGAAGTAACTAAGAGCCCATGGAAAACCATGGATGAAAAGGGTGCTAATACCTTCCCTTTTCATAATCTACCCCCGAACTCAAGAAATAATCTCAAAGGTATTTCCTGTGCTTTTTCACCTTTCCTTTTAGATAAAAGAAAAGTCGGTGGCGACTCTTGCTAACCGCAAAATTTGCGATCAAACGCAAAACCTTCAAGTCAGTTCTCCAACCGTATTACAGAACGGGCGACTCTACTGGGGAAAATTCTAAAAGTGGGGTTACCTTAGGAATAGATCACATTTACTTGCTTACATTGTTTGACTTGTATTCTTTACATTGTGGTTCTTTGTTTGGGTTTGAATCCTCTACCCATATTTAGGATACATTATAGGCAAGTAGCAATACGTTGTGGAAACTGTGTGGGGTATACCGACCTGGTCTAAGAAATAACTATGTCAGTGCGACATATTTGTGGGTACCGGTAGCCTTTGAGTTAATCAAAGAGAATACGGGGCCGCTGAGTGATGTCATAAAGCACTAATGAACTTCTAGGACATTTACTTGACCAACTTGGCCTTTAGGATGTAGTGAGATGATCGACTTTGGTGCAGTCCGAAGTTGGTAGATACTCAATACTACACTCATTGAGGTTTGATTTCTTGGGATATTTCAGTCGCCATTACAGAGGCTTGTGCTGAAATAATGACCAAGGAAACAAACCAGTGATATTGAGCTCCTTAGAACCCGGTTACTATTACTAGGACATGTTTGAACCAACTAAACTTTAAGAGGGTACTTACCTATAAAAATCCATGCAAGCCTAAACCTAGGGACTTGTTTGTTTTGTTTGTATATACATTACTTGTACATAACATCATGAACATCATACTCATTCACTAACCATTTCAAGGATCTTGGGATTTATCTTTGTTCTATTTTGTAGGATATGGATTCTCTTCGCAGGAAAACTATTCAAATCAATCTTGTAAGGATCCCTCCATAACTTAAGGAACTAGCTTCAAGGATTCCTGAAAACTCTCCATTCATCGAGAGACATGGTCGCCTACTCAACTTGGTCACCTCCAACACAGATGAGGACATGATGAAGGTGCTCTTTCAGTTCTTTGATTCCTTACACCATTGCTTCACATTTCCCGACTATCAACTTAGGCCAAATATAGAAGAATTCTCCCGACTCTTGAGGATTCCCATTCTCAATCAACTACCTTTCAACGGTATGGAAGGAGACCCAAAGCCAGAAGAGATTGCTCAAGCTCTACACTTGCAATCATCTGATATCACGACTAATTGGGAAACAAGGAGTGGTGTCAAGGGTTTCCTAGCAAAGTTCTTGTTTGAGAAAGCCCAAAACTGTTCGAACTCTTTGGATTTGCAAGATTTTGAGGAAATTGAAGCTCTCCTCATCTATGGGATGTTTTTTTTTCAAATCCTGACCAACTCATAGATATGAACATCGTCAAAATCTTCATGTCTTGTAACCCGGTGCCTACTTTGCTAGGGGACATCCTACATTCTTTTCACACTCGCACTATGAGGAAAAGAGGTATCCTTATGTGTTGTACTCCTCTTTTGGGAAGATGGTTTATTTTACATCTTCCCCAATCTGTGTTGAATAACGAGCAAGGTTCAAGGTGATCACAAAGGTTGATGATGCTCAAACATTCAGACATTCATTGGTGTTCCCGATCCATAGAGAATGTTATTATTGTTGATCGTTGTGGAGAATTTCCTAATGTCCCCTTACTTGGCATTAGGGGAGGTATCACCTACAACCCCTGCTTAGCTTTAAGACAGTTTGGTTACGCCCGAAGGGATGGCCTACATGAGATGCTGATTTGAGGTTTGGTATTTGACTATGACAACGACGATCAAGGTCTTCGCCAGAGATTTATCCGAGCTTGGAGGATGTTGAACGAGGTAGATAGCAAGACTTTGGGGCATAAAAATTCCATCCCTCTTGAGCCTTACCTCAAATGGGTACGAACTTGTGCTCGGAGTCTTATGATGCCTTATCCCTTCGTTCTCCCGGTAATCATTGAGCCTGTCATGGAAGGAGATATTCCATACACTATCCTACATCCTGACATGCCCACCTCTCTTGAAGACCTACAAAGAGATTGGATACAACTCAAGGGGGAGCGAGATACTTTCGAAGCCCAATTCTACGCAAGAGAGAAGAAGGTTTTAGAACTCACTAGACTACTTCATGAGGAGCAGACTCTGAATGCCTACATTGCATCAAAGAAGATGCATACTACCTTTTTATCTTAGAGTTTTTGTATTATTTTTCCCAAGAAGACATTGATGTACTCAAGCTTTAATCTATTAATATAACATGTGTTTCCTTTTTGTCTAAAACAAATTTGAATCTTAAGATCCTTGAAATCATTGCATATGTATTTACTATTCATCATAACATAAGCAGGTTTCTTGCAATAAGTCTCCTCATCTCTCTACTGTTTATTTCAGTAAGATGGATCTCGAGCAAACAGTGAAGGACCTCCAAGCTTAGAATGCCCAGTTTCAATAGTTGTTCTTAACTCTGGCCAAAGGACAAGAAGAGTTGAAGACCTTGCTAGTTGAGGATAAGAAAAAGAAGACTAAGAAGATAACTGGAGTTCTAAACACGGGAAGAAGATTCCAAGGGCAAACAAGAAGGGCTTTAGACTTTGCAACGACATCCGGTGAGAAAGACAATCAAGATGGGAAAGGCAAAGAAACAATTATCCAGTCAAAATCAGAAGAGGAAGAAGAAGACTATTCTGAAGAACAATACCCTCCAGCCGACGACAAGTATAAGCATCTAGAAGAGCGGTTGAGTGAA
This sequence comes from Vicia faba, assembly GCA_948472305.1. Taxonomy (NCBI): domain Eukaryota; kingdom Viridiplantae; phylum Streptophyta; class Magnoliopsida; order Fabales; family Fabaceae; genus Vicia; species Vicia faba. The sequence continues at coordinate 79,311 of CATIWC010001554.1, read as the reverse complement.
ATGGAAATCCAAAAAGTGCCTGGATTGGACTTTGAGGAGTTGGGCTTAGTGTCGGGGATCGTCAGTCCTCCAAAATTCAAAGCACCTGTGTTTTCCAAATATGATGGAGTCTCGTGCCCCAAAATGCATCTCTAGTCCTACGTAAGGAAAATCCAGCCCCATACCGCTGACAAGGACTTATGGGTCCACTTCTTCCAAGACAGTCTATCTGGAACTCAACTTGATTGGTTTTATCAGTTAGCAAGAGCCAATGTTCATAAATGGGAAGATCTTGCTGTAGCCTTTTACCAACAATACCAATACAACGCTGATCTTGCACCTACCTGTACTCAACTCCAGAGTATGGCCATGGTTTCAAGTGAAGGCTTCAAGGACTATGTGCAAAAATGGTGGGACTTGGTTGGAAGAGTTCAACCTCCTCTATCTGAAAGAGAGTTGGTAGACATGTTTTTAGGCACCTTGTCTGGTCCCTTCTTCAATCACTTAATTGGGAGTTCATCGACAGGTTTTACTGAACTGATATTGACCGGAGAAAGGGTAGAAGCTGGGATAAAAAGTGGAAAGATTCAAAAAGATGCATTATTTGCTGCTGTAAGAAAGCCATTCATTGGAAAGAAAGAAGTGGTTGATGTATATCCTTAGAGAAATCAAGATAGGGCCGAACATCGTCCAATGGTGGGGGCTGTTATGATTCCTAAACTTGCGCCTGATCAGCAAAGAAACAACCAACCAAGATTGGAAAGACCAGTCATACAATTCACCAGAATTAACATGACATTATCTCAAGTATTGCCACATCTGTTAAGATCCAACCTAGTGACTTTGAAAGAAGCTCCAAAGAACCCTAACACAACCTCTACTCACTATCATCCTAATGCCCGATGTGCATACCACTATGAGAGTCCCGGCCATGACACTAATAACTGTTGGGCTCTAAATAACAAAGTACAAGACCTCTTTGAAGCCAAAAAGATTGAATTTGATGCGCCCGAAAAGCCAAACGTTTTTTCTGCCATAATGCCAACGCCATTGAGGAAGATATGTTTGTTACTTTAGTTAATGAACTTATGACCCCACTCCTACTATAAAAAAGAATTTATTGAATGTCGGTGTGTTCCCAGGGTGTGATGAAAGCTGTTATTCCTGTTTGTCCTCACCAACCAGCTGTCCTTTGTTGAAAGCAGGCGTTCAGTGCCTAATAGATAACAAGGAAATTCTGTTTGAAAATACTTCTGTTCTACCTGTTCCTTATAATAATGTTTCCATCGTTACCATTTCTGCCAATTCTTACAGGGTCTCCACCAAAAGACCCTTTAGAATTACATATGTTCCAAAAGTAACTCCTTTGATAACTATAATGTCTGGACCAATCCCGTATTCGTCAGACAAAACCATATCATGGAATTATGGAGGGGATTTCTACTACCACGATATCAAGCAAGATTGGCCAGCTATTGAAGAGTCAAGTTATGAGAAAGTTGACTCCGATATCAGTAATATTGCAGGGACTAGCAAGATTACTCGAAGCAGAAGGATATTCTCTCCAGAAATTGCTCCCCCAAAAGTAGTTTCTAGACCCGTAATCATTCCTATTGTTGTTGCTCCTCCAAAGGTTGTTCCCAGTCCTACAATCATCTCCACTAATACTCCAACTGACAAAGTTGATACAACTCCTGTTATCACTCCTACTGACATTCCTTATTTCGAGTCAACCGAGACTCGAGGTAAAAGTATTCTGATTGAGCCTGTCTAGAAGAAGGCACAATCATTGAATATCCCTAAGACCTCCCGGAAAGAGATGGAGGAAATTCTAAAGATCATAAAAAGAAGCGACTACGAAGTAGTTGAGCAACTGGGGAAAACTCCATCTAAAATTTCCATGCTGGATTTACTACTATGTTCCGAGGCGCATGCAAAAGCCTTGGTAAAATTCCTGAAAACTGCCCATGTACCCCAAGAAACATCTGCCGATCAGTTCCAAGACTGCGTAGCCAGTTTGACTGTAGATAATGGTTTAGGTTTTTCAGATGCTGATTTAACTCCAAGAGGGAGGAAGCATAATGAGGCATTACATGTCTTAGTGGAATGCAGGGGCACAACCTTGGCTCATGTTTTGGTGGACACCGGTTCATCTTTGAATGTATTGCCTAAAAAGGCTCTTGATAGGCTTGACTATTAGGGATTGACATTGAAGCCAAGTAACATAGTAGTGAGGGCGTTTGACGGCTCTAAAAGGATGGTGCATGAGGAAGTGGATATCCCCATAAAATTTGGAACCCAACCATTTGATTCAACTTTTTATGTAATGGATATTTGCGCTTCATATTCCTGCTTTCTAGGCCGACCATGGATTCACAATGCTGGCGCTGTTACTTCTACATTACACCAAATGCTGAAATACCCGATTCAAGGGAAAATCATCACCGTTCATGGAGAAGAAGAGCATATAATCATCCATCTTAATTCCTTCAGATATATGGAGTTAGATGGTGAATTTATTGAAACTCCATTCCAACACTTTGAAGAAGTCCCGCAAGATGTGGCAGTGACAAAGGTTGTTCCCAAGATCACAAGGGCTCCACTCAAGATGTCATCTTTGAAGGATGCCAAGGCAGTGATATTAGAAGGGGGATGCACTATCTGGGGACAAATCCCAGATATCCCATACAAATCTGATAAGTTTGGCATGGGTTTCACTTTAGGTGCCCAGAAGGTTGTACGCCGCGCTCGTGCCGGAGGACCACCCTTGAAGATTAGAAATTGCGAAGTCAATGCAGTGGAAGATGATGAAGACAGCTACAACCTGGAGGATTGGATTTTCCCAACTGTCAGTGGAGGGCTCAGCAACTGGGAGGCTAGAGATTTCGTCCCGATTACTTTTATCCCACAGTAATTTATCTTTACATTTTGTTGGATCTATATTATTAAAACAATTCAGACTCTTAAAACCCTATGTCTTACCCGAGGCACAATGGTCCATTTGTAACAGTTATTATCTCATTTCCATATGACATCAATGAATCATGGAAGTTTTTGCATACAAATTTTGTGCTCATTGTTTTTTCTTTTTACATTTTCGTTTCTTTCAAAGATAGCTATACCCTTACACACACTCACACTCACAATGCAGGTCTACATCCATTCGGGATCCCATGGGTAACGGTTCTGTTATGGCCTTCTGTGACTCTGAAAATCTAATCTACCAAGCTGAAGACGAAGGTGAGGAAGATTGTGAAGTACCAGGGGAACTTTACCGATTACTACTACAAGAAGAGAGAAGAGAGGTCAAGGTGGGTGCCAATCTGGAACTTGGTGTCAAGGAGCGTCTGATTCAGTTGTTACACGAGTATGTTGAGGTGTTTGCCTGGTCTTATGAAAACATGCCAGGACTTGATGCAGATATCGTAGTACACCGTCTACCTACAAGAGAGGATTTCCCACCAGTAAAGTAAAAGGTCCTTCGAATGGACCAGATATGTCGGAGAAGATTAAAGCAGAAGTCATGAAACAATTCAATGCTGGATTCTTACCTGTCACCTCCTATCCGCAATGGGTTGCCAATTTTATTCCCGTGTCCAAAAAGGACGGAAAGGTAAAAATGTGTGTGGACTACATAGATTTGAATAGGGCAAGCCCTAAGGATGATTTCCCACTCCCCCACATTGATATTCTAGTTGACAATACAGCACAACACAAAGTGTTTTCCTTCATGGACGGTTTCTCAGGTTACAACCAAATCAAAATGGCGCCTGAGGACATGGAGAAAATAACCTTTGTCACACAGTGGGGCACATTCTGCTACAAGGTTATGCCATTCGGACTGAAGAATGCTGGGGCAACCTATCAGCGTGCCATGGTAGCCTTATTTCACGACATGATACATCACGAAATAGAGGTCTATGTGGACGACATGATAGCTAGATCTCAAACAGAAGAAGAGCATCTTGACTATTTACAAAAACTCTTTGAGAGACTAAAGAAGTACAAGCTAAGGTTGAACCTAAATAAATGCACATTTGGGGTGGGGTCTAGTAAACTCCTAGGCTTTGCCGTCAGCAAACAAGGTATTGAAGTAGATCATGCCAAGGTTAAAGCAATATAAGAAATGTCTGCTCCTCGTATCGAGAAGGAAGTCAGAGGATTCTTGGGACGTTTAAACTACATTGCCAGATTCATTTCTCACCTAACAGCTACTTGTCAGCTAATCTTCAAGTTACTGAAGAAATATCAAGTAGTCAAATGGAATGATGAGTGACAAACTTCCTTCGACAAGATCATACCTACAAGAGCCTCCTGTTTTGATGCCACTAGTCGAGGGAAGACCATTGATCATGTATCTGACTGTTTTGGAAAATTCAATGGGGTGTGTGTTGGGGCAGCATGACGAGTCTGGCCGAAAAGAGCACACTATTTATTACCTGAGCAAAACGTTTACTGACTGTGAAATAAGATATTCACTGCTCGAGAAAAATTGTTGCGCTCTGGCATGGGCTGCTCTCCATCTAAGACAGTATATGCTGACCCATAGTACCTTGTTGATATCTAAAATGGATCAATAAAATACATCTTTGAGAAACCTGCTCTCTTTGGGAGAATAGCAAGATGGCAGATGATCCTGACGGAATATGACATACAGTATACTACCCAGAAAGCAATAAAGGGCAGTGTACTAGCTGATCACCTTGCTCACCAAGCTGTGGAAGACTACCAGACCATGGAGTTCGAATTCCCATATGAGGACATCATGATGGTAAACAACTATGAAGAGTTCTGGCCATATGAAGGACATGAACAAGGATCCCGATGGACCCTGGTTTTTGATGGGGCACCCAACGCACTCGAAAATGGTATTGGTGCTATACTCATATCTCCTGAAGGATGTCATACTCCATTTACAACAATACTCTGCTTCAACTATATAAATAACATGGCAGAATACGAAGCATGCATCTTTGGTCTCAAAGCTCCCATAGACTTGGGGATCAAATCTTTGAATGTATTCGGAGATTCAACTTTGGTCATTAGCCAGATCAAAGGGGAATGAGACACCAAACACCCTAACCTTATCCCCTACAAAGAACATGTGTTGACATTGCTCCCACATTTTGAGAAGATTACCTTCGAGCATTTCCCACGAGAAGAAAATCAGTTAGCAGACGCACTAGCCACAATGTCATCCATGTTTAAACTTAAATGGGATAACGAAGCTCCTCAGATCTCAATCGAACGAAGGGATGAACCAGAACACTGTCACGAGATTAATACTGAAGAAATAGTGGACCATCCTTGGTTTCACGAAGTCGAGAGGTATCTCGAAACCCAAGAATATCCAGAAGGAGCTTCAGTCAATGATAAGAAGTTATTAAGGAGATTCTCTGCTAAATTCTTCCTTAGTAATGGCATTCTTTACAAATGCAACCATGACTCTGTGTTACTTCGGTGTGTAGACAAGGTTGAAGCTGAAAGGATCATGGTTGAATTACATGAAGGCACTTTTGGCACACATTCCAATGGGAATATGATGGCAAATAAAATCCTACGGGTAGGCTTTTACTGGTCTACCATGGAAGCAGATTGCTATCAACACTCTCGAACATTCCATAAGTGTCAGATCTATGCTGACAAGGTGCACGTACCTCCAGTTCCTCTGAATGTCTTGACGGCTCCTTGGCCCTTTGCTATGTGGGGGATTGATATGATTGGGGAAATCAAGCCAACAACCTTCAATGGACACCGCTTCATCTTATTGGCCATTGACTATTTTACAAAGTGGGTGGAGGCAGCTTCTTTCGCTTCCGTTACCAAGAATGTTATCGCCCGGTTCATCAAGCAGAATCTCATCTGTCATTATGGTATCCTGGAGAGGATCATTATAGAAAATGGTACAAACTTGAACAATACTATGATCACCGCATTGTGCGAGCAATTCAAGATCCAGCATCACAATTCTTCCCCTTACCGGCCAAAGATGAATGGTGTTGTTGAAGCCGCGAATAAGAACATTAAAAAGATCATACAGAAAATGACAGTCACATATAAATACTGGCATGAGATGTTACCATTCTCTCTCCACGGGTATCATACCACAAGTTGCACATCGACCGGGGCAACACCTTATTCTCTGGTATACGACATGGAGGTTGTCTTGCCCATTGAGGTCTAGATCCCCTCTTTAAGAATTATGAAGGATGCAGGGCTGAATGAAGATGATTGGATCCAGACTCGACTTGATCAACTAAACTTGATTGATGAGAAAAGGCTTACTGTTGTCTGCCATGGTCAAATGTATCAAAAACAGATGATCAAGGCTTTCAACAAAAAGGTCTGACGCCAAGTGTATCAAGTTGGGGATATGGTGATCAAACGTATCATATTTCCGCAAGGTGATTGTTGTACCCCAAAATTTTCCCTCTCATTTTATCAATATTTTCCTCACAAGACTCTTTGGACTCAAGACCAGATTAGGGTTTGCTCAGCTCAATACATCTTCTTGCATAGTTGACCTAAAATTAGGGTTTGAGTTTGCACAAGGATTTTTGGACTTTTAATGCTTAATGTGACTTTAATACTTCATGTTGGACCTCTAAGATTTTCCATACTAAGTTTCAAGCCTTGAATCAAATTTTTGCCCAGTCAATTGGATAGTTGACTTAAAAATTAGTTGTATTGGGGAAAAAGTCAAATGCGGCCAATTTATAGTCAAACCTGACAATTTTTTATCCACGTCAACATTATAGACTCATATGAACCATTTGATCAAGTTTGGACCACAACTCCTCAAGAAATTTGATCAGATCATCAAAAGGGCAAAATGGTCATTTTTAGGGTTTTGACTGTAAAAGGGAAATTTCTGATTTTTAACCTAGCCAATGGCAAATTGGGTTCAATCATGGTTTCAAGGACTCAATGGCATCATCTTGACCTAATCACAAGGTTCAAAAGATCTCAAATGCATTTGATTGACAGATAAATTTTCCAGTCAACTGATCAAAAATCAACTGTACACTGAGAAGTCAAACTTTGACTTTTTGGTCAAAATCAAGTGCCAAGGGTCATTTTTCATTAATATGTGTCAAAACATGAAACTTGTTCACCAAAAAACCTAATTTTGGAAATTAGGGTTTAAAATGGAAAATTTTCATAATTTAGAAATTTTCTAAGTTATGAAAATTTCTTATTTTTTCCCAACTTTTTCACCATGATGCAATTGGACTCAAAGAAAACTTCCAACATTAAAGTTGTATTCCTCCACAAAATCTACAACTTTTATTCACAAAGTTTTCCCAAAAGATGCTTGGATCTCAAGTTATGATTTTGTGAACAAGGGTCCATGAAACTTTTAACTTAGTGAAATTTTGCCCTAGTTTAGGCAGGATTTTGACCTATCTTCATGGCAATTTTTCACATAGTTTCAATTGGAGTCTCAAAATTCATTTCAAATATGGATTGTAGAGAATGTTACAATATTTCTAAAATGTCCAAGAACTCTCCAAAATCATTTGTGGTTAGAGAGAATCGAAAGTTTGAAAATGGCAAATCATCACTTTTGGCCAAGGCATTTTGCACATTGCTACAACTTGCAAATCTGTCCAAACCTTGCTTGTACTTGTTTTACAGGTTCTAATCTTTTCTACACTCATAAATTAAATGAAAACACATTGGATTAAGGCTTTGTTCTGAGATTTAGAGCATTGTACAAAGAACTATTCCAAAAATGGAAAAAGTTAACATTGCCACTTTGATAAAGCATGCTTTTGGCAATTTTGTTTGTCTTGAGCCATGTACCTGATTTCTTTATGCAAATAACATCCACAAACATCAGGAAAAGTTCACCAACTCTCAGCAGGCCTCAAGCTAGCAAGTACAGCCCTTAAGCTTTGTCATTTCAACTTTTGCTTCAAAAGCAAGTAACTTGCAAAAGTCAACATATCTCTTGTATCTGTTAAAACCAAGTCTTGTGCACATTTCAAACAAGTTCAACACATTGTGGCAAGTAGAAGACACGAGTTACAAGCCTCTCAAACACCCTAAAACAATAAGACACCAACTTCTTCCCAAAACAGGGCATTTTCTGCAAACACCAAGCCAAAACAAATTTCACTCGTGTGTTTTGTCCCAAACCACTTCAAACACATTCTAAACAATACACCTAAACTACCCAAGTCCCTGTCCAGCCACTGTAACTCCATTTTCACACTTCACCATTTTTACTTTGAAGCTTTGTAGGTTGATTTCTACAAGCACATTCAGGCAAGTTCAAAGCAAGCCAAGCATTGGGGAAGGTTGAGTGAACTTCAGGCAAGCTAACACGACCTTCAGGCCTCATCCAAAACCCCTACATTACCATATTCGAACTTGACTGAAACAGGTAATTTTCAAACTTCTATCTCTTTATTTAGGAATCATTAGGCTTAGGTTTGTGAATAAAAAATGTAGCCCTTAATGTCCTTGAACTGTACATATGCATAGCTTGTATTTATATTAACTGAGCTAGGAGAATTTAGATGATGAACATGTTGAATTTTTTAGGTCAGAAATTAGGGCCAAGGAAATTCTCTCTGGTCTTTGAGAGTTAGATCAAGTTTTTTATATCATTGAAATCGTGATTGAAAATGCTATAACTTTAATGTTGTGAGTTTTTGATTTCATGCAAGAACAAGAGAGAACAGGATTTGAACCATGGCGCACGCATTTTTGTTCAGAGGTCAGGGATGAAGCTGGAACATGGGCTGGGCTTGTTTGCTTCTGCTTTTGACACCCCCTAGCTTACTTTTTACACCCCCTTGGCCCATTTATTATATTTTATATATTTTTCATTTCTTTTACATTTCTGACTTTTATTTATTTATTTTAAATATTAAAAATCACCAAAAATATTTTCTTAAATTTTCATATTTTATTTTATTTTTTTAATTATTTTTTTTGCATAAGAATAGTCTATTAAATAATATATACTTTTATTTTCTTAAATAAATTTATGAATGATACAAAAATATTATATTTTTTTCATTTTTACTATTTATACAATTAAAAATAATATTGTCATACATATTTTATTTTTTAACCTTTTTTGCATATATTTTTATTTATTTTTTGTACATAAATGAAATAAAATAATAATAGAAATATATTTTCTTTTAAAACAAAAATTAGGGTTTCCACCCTTTCCAAAAATATTCATTTTTGTTTTCCCTTACTTTTAGGACATTAAATAAACTTATTTTTACATACATAAAAATAATACAAAAACATTTTTGCATATTTATATTTAATTGCATATTTAAATATTATTCATTTATTTATTTGTACAAATAAATTCAATATGATTGTAATAGTTTTAGGGCTTTATTTTGTGCAATATCCCCTTATTCAAACTTGTATCCCCCTCCCCATAATAATGTTGTAATAGTCTTAGATTTACTTTTATGCATTTATTGCTTTTATATGCATGATAGTAAAATTAGGGTTTGTATGCAAAGACCAAAATCAAACAAATAGCACGACTAAACACAAGACAAAAATGCATGAAAAATGACAACACAATGCACACAAGTATCCCTAGGGTTTCACCCACTTGTTGCCTTAAAAACATGGTCATGGTATGCATGTTAAGTATCTTGGCAAAACAAAACAAAAACAAAAGATCATAGTCCCTCGATGATGCTATCTTGGTTGCCTATACAAAAATGATCTAGTCCCTCAAAAGCTTGCTAAGATACTTGGCAATATTGTTATCATGGTCATATGATGACCCACGCCCAACATCCAAATACAAGGTTATTTACCAAACACAATGGTAAAACAAAAATGTCAAAAGGGTTAAAAATGTGTAGGAAAGATCTTTGAGTAGGGTAGACAACTCCTAGTTACTTGATCAATTTGCAAACATCCTTGCTAATTTCAAAAAAAACACACACACAATTTCAAAACATTTCCCAAAAACAAACTTTCAAACATTGAAACATCTTTTCAAAAGACAAACACCTTTGTATACATTCAAACAAGAATCATTACAAAGGTTGCCAAAACAAAGGCCTCTTTTCAAAATACTTTCAAAATCACACACAAAAGCACCATTTCAAACAATTGAAAAGCAAAAACAAGTGATCTAAACAAGTAACTAAGAGCCCATTGAAAACCATGGATGAAAAGGGTGCTAGCACCTTCCCTTTTCATAATCTACCCCCCGAACCCAAGAAAACATCTCAAAGGTCTTTCCTATGTTTTTTGACCTTTCCTTTGGATAAAATAAAAAGTCGGTGGCGACTCTTGCTTAACCGAAACAGTTGCGAACACAAACGCAAAACCTCAAGTCAGTTCTCCCACTGTATCACAGAACTGGCGACTCTGCTGGGGAAATTTATAAAAGTGGGGTTACCTTAGGGTTTAGATCACCTTTACATGCTTATCTTGCTTGACTTGTATGCTTTACACTTTGGTTCTATTGTTTGGGTTTGAATCCTCTACCCGGATTTGGGAAACATTCATAGGTAAATAGAAATACGTTGTGGAAATTATGCGGGGTATACCGACATGGTTGAAGAAATAGCTATATTAGTGCGACATATTTGTAGGTACCGGTAGACTTTGAGTTAATCAAAGAGAATACGGGGCCGCTGAGTGATGTCATGAAGCACTAATGGACTTTTAGAACCTTTACTTGACCATCTTGGCCTTTTTAGGGGTAGTGAGATGAACGGCTTTGGTGCAGTCCGAAGTTGGTAAATACTCGATACTACACTCATTAAGGGTTGTTTTCTTGGAATATTTCGGTCGCCAGTAAAGTGGCTAAACTGAAACAATGAACACAGAAAATAATCCAGTGATATTGAGCTCCTTAGAACCCGGTTACTATTTATAGGACAGGTTGAGCCAACTAAACTTCAAGAGGGTACTTACCTATGAATCCCATGCAAGCCTGAAACTAGGAACTTGTGTGATTTATTTGTACATATATACTTGTGCATAACATCATGAGCATCATGAAGCATCATATGCATCCACTAACCATTTCAAGGATTTGGATCTTCATCTTTGTTCCTGTTTTGTAGGTAATGGATTCACTCCGCAGGAAAACTATCCAGGTCAACCTTGTGAGAATTCCTCCTCAACTGAAGGAGCTTGCTTCCAAGATTCTAGAGTATTCTCCATTCACCGAGAGGCATGGTCGTCTTCTCAACTTAGTCAACACCAACACTAAGGAAGACATGGTGAAAGTTCTCTTCCAGTTATTTGACCCCCTACACCACTGCTTTACATTTCTTGATTACCAACTAGTGCCTACTTTGGAGGAATTTTCTCAACTCCTGATGATTCCTATTCTCCATCAACTACCTTTCAATGGTACGGAAAGATATCCAAAGCCTGAAGATGTTCCTCAAGCCCTACACTTGCAACCATCTGATGTCATAGGCCATTGGGAAACGAGAAGTGGTGTCAAGGGTTTCTTGGCAAAGTTTCTGTTTGAGAAAGCTCAAGAATGCTGGAATTCTCTAGACTTGCAAGCTTTTGAGGAGATTGTAGCTCTTCTCATCTATGGGTTGGTCGTGTTCCCAAACCCTGACCAGCTTATAGATGGCAATGCTGTCAAAATCTTCATGGCTCGTAACCCGGTGCCTACATTGCTTGGAGATATCTTGCACTCTTTTCATACTCGAACAATGAGGAAAAGAGGTGTTCTCATGTGTTGTACTCCTCTACTGGAAAGATGGTTTATTTCTCATCTTCCCCAATCAGTCTTGAAGAATGAGCAAGGCTTGAGGTGGTCACAACGGTTAATGACCCTTACACATTCAGATGTTCATTGGTGTTCTCCATCCAGAGAAAATGTTATCATTATTGACCGTTATGGGGAATTCCCTAATGTCCCTCTACTTGGCATTAGGGGAGGCATTACCTATAACCCTTGCTTGGCTCTGAGACAGTTTGGGTATGCCCGAAGGGATGGCCCACATGACATGCTGATTCCAGACTTGGTTTTTGACTTCGACAACGACGATCAAGGACTTCGACAAAGGTTCATCCGAGCTTGGAGGATGCCCAACAAGGTGGACAGTAAGACCTTGGGACACAAGAATTCCATCCCCCTTGAGCCTTATTTCAAGTGGGTACGAACCCGCGCCCAAAGTCTAATGATGCCTTACCCTTACATGCTTCCTGTGATTATAGAGTCTGTTATGGAAGTAGATGATCCATACACCCTCCTACATCCTGACATGCCAACATCACTAGAAGATTTACAAAGGAGTTGGATACAGCTCAAGGGAGAACGCGATACTTTTGAAGCCCAATTCTACGCCAGTGAGAAGAAGGTTTTGGAACTTACTCATCAACTTCATGAAGAGCAGACTCTCAACACCTACATTGCACCAAAAAGGATGCGCAACGTCTTTTTACATTAGAATTTTGTGTTATTTTTCCCATGGGGCATTGATGTACTAACAAATTCTATCTTATTAATATGACGTGTGTTCTTTTTGTTTAAAACAAATTTGAATTTCTGAATCCTTGAATGCATTACATGAATACATATCATTCATCATATGCATAAACAGGTCTTCACACCAGGTTTCCTTATCTCTCTGCTGTTTATTTCAGCAAGATGGATATTGAGCAGACGGTCAAAGACTTGCAAGCGCAGAATTCACAGTTCCAACAGCTACTCATGACCTTGGCAAAGGGTCAAGAGGAGCTCAAGACTCTACTGGAAAAGGAAAAAGAGAAAAAGAAAAAGAAGAGGGTTGGTGTGGCTACCATGGGTAGAAGATTTGAAGGTCAAGCTAGAAGGGTCCTGGACTTCACCTCAACATTTGATGAAGGGGTAGGAAAAGGAAAGGGAGCTGCAGTGCCATCTGAGACTGAGAAAGAAGAGGAAGAAGAGGATGAAGACTATTCTGAACAGCAGTACCCCCTACAGATGACAAGTACAAGAATTTGGAAGAACGTCTGGCAGCCATGGAAGTACAAAGAGTACCTGGGCTGGATTTTGAGGAACTAGGGTTGGTTTCTGGAATTGTCATTCCCCCTAAGTTTAAGGTGCCTATTTTTGCTAAATACGATGGGTTGTCTTGTCCCAAGATGCACCTGCGATCTTACGCCAGGAAAATCCAACCACATTCTTCTGACAAGGATCTGTGGGTCCATTTCTTCCAGGACAGTCTTTCGGGGATGTAGTTAGATTGATTCTACCAGCTAGAGAGGTTTGATGTGCATAATTGGGAAGATTTGACGGCGGCCTTCTACAGACAGTATCAATATAATGCGGACTTAGCACCAACCCGTACTCAATTACAGAGTATGGGCATGGTCTCAAATGAAGGTTTCAAAGAGTATGCCCAGAAATGGAGAGACTTGGTGGGGCGAGTACAACCACCTCTATCTGAGAGAGAGCTTATGGATATGTTCTTGGGGACTCTGTCAGGTCCTTTCTTTAATCACCTGATTGGAAGTTCATCTGCGGGGTTCACCGAGTTAATTCTGACTGGTGAAAGAGTTGATGCCGGAATCTACAGGGTACATCTGCTTCCGCTGCCATCAAAAAGCCTTTTCCAGCAAAGAAAGAAGTCTCAGGTGTCTACTCCCAAATAGGTCAAGGAAGAGTTGAGCGCCGACCAACGGTGGGGGCCGTAATGATTCAGAAGTCTGCGGCTGATCAGCCCAGAAACAATCAACCCAGAACCAACCAAGCAAGGGTGGAAAGGCCTGCACAACAATTCACTCAGATGAACATGACTCCTACTCAAGTTTTACCCCATCTCCTGAAGTTAAACCTTTCCAGTTTGAGAGAGGCCCCGAAGAATCCGAATACAACTACTCCTTACTACCATGCCAATGCCAAGTGTGCTTATCATTCAGATAGCCTGGGGCACGACACCAACCATTGTTGGGCCCTTAAGAATAAAATTCAGGATTTAATAGATGCTAAAGAAGTTGAATTCGACGCCCCTGAAAAGACAAATGTGATCTCTACTCCAATGCCAAAACATGGTCACAATGCCCATGTTGTTGAAGAGGATCTTTTTGTTGCTACTGTTGATGATTTGATGACTCCGCTATTGATAATCAAGCTGAATTTGTTGAAGGCTGGGATTTTCCCAGGTTGTGAAGAAGATTTCTACCTTTGTTCATCCTTACCAACTGACTGTCCGTTGTTGAAGTTAGGCATCCAACGCCTAATGGATAACCAAGAAATCCTTTTTGAAAAGATTTCTGTTACACCAACTCCTGTCAATGATGTTTCAATAATTACCATATCCGCCAATCTTTCCAAGGTCTTCAAAAGACCTGTTAAGATTACATCTGATCCGAAGATTGCACCTTTGAAGATAACCATGTCGGGGCCCATCCCGTATAAGTCCAACAAATCAATACCGTGGAACTACGGGGGAGAGATCTTTTACCACGGTATTAAACAAATTGAATCAACTGAAGAGAGTTCTGATGAAGAGACTTCCGACATTGGAAACATTGCTGGAACGAGTAAAATCACCCGCAGTGGAAGAATTTTCTCTCCGGAGATTGCCCCTCCAAAGGCAATCTTCGGACCCTCAGCTTCTCCTAAGGTTACTCCTGTACCGGTCAACATATCTGCAAGAACTCCAGTTATTGAAGAAGTTGTAACTCCTGTGGTTGTCCCCTCTGCTGTTGCTGATAATAGAGGGAAAAGGATCCTAGAAGAGCCCGTCAGGACGAGGGCTCAACCGTTGATCATCCCTGAAACCACTCAGAAAGAAATGGAAGGGATTTTGAAAATAATCAAGAAAAGCGATTATGATGTTGTGGAACAACTAGGGTAAACCCCCTCAAAGATCTCTATGTTGGCCTTGCTGCTATATTCAGAAGCTCACGCTAAAGCTTTGATCATATTTTTGAAGACGACCCATGTGCCACAGGAAACCTCCGCGGATCAGTTCTAGGAATGTGTAGCTAGCCTAACAGCTGACAATGGTCTAGGGTTCTCCGATTCTGATTTAACATCAAAAGGGAGAAAACATAATGACGCTTTGCATGTCTCGGTGGAATGCAGAGGGACTACTCTAGCACACATCCTGGTAGACACTGGTTCTTCGCTGAATGTCTTGCCGAAGAAGGCCTTGGATAGGTTGGGTTGTGAAGGCCTAACCCTGAAACCCAGTAATATCATTGTCAGAGCCTTTGATGGTTCTAAAAGGATGGTCCACAGGGAGGTGGACATCCCGATTAAAGTGGGAACTGAAACCTTCAACTCCATATTCTACGTGATGGACATTTGTCCTTCCTATTCTTGCTTGTTGGGAAGACCCTGGATTCACCATGCTGGAGTTGTTACCTCCACTCTGCATCAAAAGCTCAAGTACCCTGTCCGGGGGGAAATTATGATTGTTCACGGTGAAGAGGAATACATGATAAGCCATCTAAATTCTTTCCGCGATGTAGAATTGGATGGTGAATTCATTGAAACCCCCTTTCAGCATTTTGAAGAGGTAGCTCAAGAGATTGCGGCAACTAAGACAGTGTCTTATGTACCCATGATTACCAGACCTCCACCTCGGATGTCGTCGCTCAAAGATGCAAAGGTTGTGATTGAAGAAGGAGGAAGCACAATTTGGGGGAAACTTCCTGATTTTCCTTTCAAGTCAGATAAATTCGGCTTGGGTTTCACTTCAGATAGTCAAAAGGCTGTACGTGACACCCGAGATGGAGGGCCACCAGTGAAGATCACCCATCATGGAGTCAATGCTTTGGAGGATGGTGAAGAGGAGAGCAATCTGGAAGACTGGATTTTCCCTACTGTTGACGGAGGACTATGCAATTGGGAGGCAAAGGACTTTGTTCCCATTACTTTCATAAATCAGTAATTTATCTTTCAAACATTTCTGTGTGTTTGTAATAATTCTCAGACAATTCGTACACTTTTTACCTTGTGCATTACCCGAGGCATGTAGGTCAATTTGTAAGGGTTTGATTTTTCATCTTCATATGCCATTTTAATGAATCATGGACGTTTTCACATATAAACTTTTGTGTTCATTGTCTTTCTTTTTGCATTTTATTTGTTTAAAGGTGGCTATCCCTTACACACACCCACACTTACAAATGCAGGTACCCTTCCATTCCGGATTCCATGGGTAACAATTCTGCTATGGCCTTCAGTGACTCTGAAGATCTTGTCTACCATGACGAATACGAAGGTGATGAAGATTGTGAAGTGCTAGGAGAATTGGCTAGACTGCTACAACAGGAAGAAAGGGCCATTCTACCTCATGAGGAGCTGTTAGAGACAATCAACTTGGGTACTGAGGAAGACAGAAAAGAAATTAGAGTGGGTGCCAACCTAGAGCCAAGTGTCAAGGAGCGCCTAATTCAGCTGTTGAATGAGTATGTTGAGATCTTCGCCTGGTCCTATGAAGACATGTCGGGACTTGATACATATATTATGGTTCACCGTCTCCCCACAAGAGAAGACTGTCCACCAATTAAACAGAAAGTCTGCCGAATGAGTCCTGATATGTCTGAAAAGATCAAAGCTGAAATGAAGAAACAGTTCAATGTTGGGTTTCTTACTGTTACTTCCTATCCATAATGGGTTGCTAACATTGTGCCCGTGCCTAAGAAGGACGGCAAAGTCAGAATGTGCGTGGATTACAGAGACTTAAACAGGGACAGCCCTAAAGATGACTTTCCACTATCGCACATTGACATCTTGGTTGACAACACAGCTCAGCACAAGGTATTTTCTTTCATGGACGGATTTTCAGGTTACAACCAGATCAAAATGGCGCCTGAAGACATGGAGAAAACTACTTTTGTTACACAGTGGGGTATGTTCTGCTACAAAGTGATGCCATTCAGACTGAAGAATGTCGGGGCAACCTATCAACGTGTCATGGTAGCTTTGTTTCATGATATGATACATCATAAGATAGAGGTCTACGTAGACGACATGATAGCCCGTTCACAAACTGAAGAAGAACACCTCAACCATCTGCAAAAGCTGTTTGTCGGGTTGAAAGAGTACAAGCTCAGACTGAACCCTAACAAGTGCACTTTCGGAGTCAGGTCCGGTAAACTCTTGGGTTTCATTGTCAGCAACAAAGGCATCGAGGTTGATCCTGCCAAAGTCAAAGCTATACAAGAAATGCCTGCCCCTCGCACTGAGAAGGAGGTCAGAGGTTTCTTGGGACGCCTAAACTACATTGCAAGGTTCATTTCTCACCTAACATCTACCTGTGAACCAATCTTCAAGTTGTTGAAGAAAGATCAGGTGGTTAAATGGAATGATGACTATCAAGTTGCTTTCGATAAAATCAAGGAGTATTTGCTAGAACCTCCTATCTTGATGCCACCCATTGAAGGAAGGCCACTAATCATGTATCCAACTTTCCTAGAGAATTCAATGGGGTGCGTACTGGGCCAACACTACGAGTCTAGCCGAAAAGAGCATGCCATTTATTACCTTAGCAAAAAGTTTACCGACTGTGAGACCCGATACTCACTACTCGAGAAAACTTGCTGCACTTTGGTATGGGCTGCTCATCGCCTAAGGCAGTACATGTTAACACACACCACTTTGCTGATATCTAAGATGGATCCAATCAAGTACATCTTTGAGAAGCCTGCTTTATCTGGGAGAAGAGCAAGGTGGCAGATGATCCTCACAGAGTACGATATACAGTACACGACCCAAAAAGCTATAAAGGGGAGTGTGCTAGCCGATCATCTGGCCCATCAAGTTGTCGAAGATTACCAATCCATGAGGTTCAACTTCCCCGACGAAGACATTATGACTTTGGACAACATTGAAAACCTCACACCATATGACGGACCTGAACAAGGATCCCGATGGACCCTGTACTTTGATGGTGCCTCCAATGCACTTAGCAACGACATTGGTGATGTACTTATCTCTCCAGAAGGTTTCCATACACCTTTCACTGCCAGACTCTGCTTCAGCTGCACCAACAACATGGCCGAGTATGAAGCTTGTATCTTTGGTCTCAAGGCTGCCATTGACTTGGGAATCAAATATTTGATTGTATTTGGGGACTCAGCTTTGGTCATCATTCAGATCAAAGGAGAGTGGGATACTAAGCATCCAAACCTCATCCCTTACAAAGAACATGTCCTGACATTGTTACCACATTTCGAGCAGATTACCTTCGAGCACTTCCCGCGAGAAGAAAATCAGCTAGCAGATGCTCTAGCTACAATGTCATCCATGTTTAAACTTAACTGGGATAATGAGGCTCCCCAAATCACCATTGATTGGATGGAAGAACCTGCACATTGTCAAGAGATTAATACCGAAGAAGTAGTGGACCGACCTTGGTTTCACGGAGTCAAAAGGTATCTCGAGACTCAAGAATACCCTGAAGGAGCTTCAGTCAACGACAAAAAGTTCTTAAGGAGATTCTCAGCTAAGTTCTTCTTGAGCAATGGTATCCTATACAAGCGCAACCATGGTTGCATTCTGCTCCGTTGTGTGGACAAGGTTGAAGCTGAACAGATAATGGCTGAACTGCACAATGGTACCTTTGGCACTCACTCTAGCGGACATACGATGGCTAACAAGATTCTACGGGCAGGCTATTACTGGTCTACCATGGAAGTTGACTGCTATCTACATTCCTGAACATGCCATAAATGTCAAATCTAAGCGGACAAGGTACATATACCTCTAGTTTCGCTCAATGTCTTAACAGCTCCTTGGCCATTTGCGATGTGGGGAATCGACATGATTGGAGAGATCAAGCCTACAGCATCCAATGGACACCTCTTTATTCTAGTGGCCATTGATTACTTCACCAAGTGGGTCGAAGCAGCTTCCTTCGCATCTGTCACAAAGAATGTGGTTTCCCGCTTCATCAAACATAACCTTATTTGTCGGTACGGTATCCCCGAAAGGATCATCACCGACAATGGTACAAACCTGAACAACACTATGATCACCGCTTTGTGCAAGCAGTTCCAGATTCAACATCACAATTCATCTCCCTATCGGCCAAAGATGAACGGTGTTGTCGAAGCTGCGAACAAAAATATCAAGAAAATCATACAAAAGATGACAATCACCTACAAACACTGGCATGAGATGTTACCGTTTTCTCTGCACGGGTACCGTACCACGACACGCACTTCAACTGGGGCAACACCCTATTCTTTGGTATACGGCATGGAAGCTGTTTTACCTATCGAGGTTCAGATTCCCTCCTTGAGAATCATGAAAGATGCTGGTTTAAGTGAAGACGATTGGATTCAGACCCGACTTGATCAACTTAACTTGATTGATGAAAAGCGACTTACTGCTGTTTGACATGGTCAGGCGTATCAAAAACGGATGATCAAGGCATTCAACAAGAAATTCAGGCGCCAGGTATATCAAGTCAGGGATCTTGTAATCAAGCGGATCATCTTGTCGCAAAGTGATCCCAGGGGCAAATGGACTCCTACTTATGAAGGACCATTTGTGATCAAAAACATCTTTTCTGGTGAGGCAATGATATTAACCACCATGGACGGAGACGACCTACCGCACTGTGCGAACACAGACATAGTCAAAAGATACTACGCATAAATGACCCGGCAAGTTGAAAACCCGAAAGGGCGACTTGGGCAAAAATGGGCATCCCAGTGAATCGAAAACCCGAAAGGGTGGTTCAGGCAAAAATTAGGGATAAATAAAAAAATATGTACACCCAGCAAGTTGAAAACCCGAAAGGGCGACTTGGGCAAAAAAGGGTTTCCCGGTGGAGCGAAAACCCGAAAGGGCGGTCCAGGAAAAAGTTAGGGAATTAAAGCGTATGACTATGTCTCGTCGGATCACTTTAAGGACAATCACTTCACAGACAAGCTCCAGGCTTTTGATCAATCCAATCATCTTCGGACAAAGCAATGAATGGACAAGATATTCAGAGTTACGAAGGCTATAGCAGAATGGGAACCCCATGGAATTTTTACACATAACCATCTTTCTTTGTATAAATTTTTCTCATTTTTTATGACAACGTTCTCTTACTAGGATGTCTGTCTCCTTTGTACAAAATACTTACACAAAGTTAATACAAAGATACTTCAAAGTGCAGAAAACTATTTGTCTTTTCCTTTTACACTTGTGTTTTATTTGAAAATGTCCAATGATTTATTAATAAGCATATGCATATGAATATAATCACATGTTTACAAATAAACGAAATGGGAAAGAACAATTACTGATAGGTTGAAAGTATAAGAAAACGTCTTTAGGCTATTCCAGGAGCAATCCCCCGCAGTACATCATCTAGATCCCCAGCGTAGCTAAAAGCTTGAAATACATATCCCCAGCGGAGTTAAATTTCGAAATCCCCACCAGAGCTAAGTTTTCAAACTCCCAATCCCCAGCGGAGCCAAAAACTTTGAACTACAGATCCTCAACAAATATGAAACTTTCCTCCCCAACGGAGTCCAAAACTTCAACCTTTAAACCCCAATGGAAAACCATCCAGTTTCCTCCAATTCCCCAGAGAGTTGTCTTAAAACCAGATAATTCCCCTGCAAGTTATCTTAGAACCTGATAACTTCCCAGCAAGTTGCTTTGAAGCCTGACAGCTAACCAGATGACAACTTTGGATAATTCCCCGGTAGATTGGCATACAAACCAAACTCTTGAATTCTCTCCATAACAGGAATGAGTTGTTCCCCATAGAGTCTCCTAAAACTCTCCAGCAGTATAGCTACTCCCCAACAAAATAAACTTTCTCGCCGCAGAGTTATTCTTATTTCTCAACAGATTGAAGATTCTCAATCCCCAGCCACAGTCATCAAGGTTCTCGGGATTCCCCAAGCAGGTTTCTCAAGCAGCATTTGGCATTATTCTTACAACAGAATCTCTATCATCTTCCAACTTCAAAGGGCGTGAAGATTCTCATCCCCAGAGAAGTCAGGATTTATCTTCCCCAATAGCAGTCCAGGGTTTTGTTATCCCCAGCTGTCAAGGATTTATTTTCCTCAGCAATACGGCAAATCAGCTTACATGCGCATACATTACATTCATATATTGAACGTTGATAAAACACATGGCATACGTCATGACATTACATAGGACTAACTCTTTACCTTTCAGGGAAAGATACGATCAAATTCTCATAAGCTCTCTGGTTCAGTCAAATCAATGCTCAGATTCCTGTTCCAGTTCAAGTCGTGAAGCCCGGATTCGACCGGATAATATCTTGATATTTTTCTCCATCATACTATGAAGCCCGGAGATCGACCAGAAAATAGTTGACTCCCCAGCAAATTACTGTGAAGCCTGGAATCGACCAGATAGCAGTATAAAGTACCATGAAGCCTGGACTCGACTAGATAGTGGCACACCTTAGATTCAAGTTACGAAGCCCGGATTCGACCGGATAATATCTTGATATCTCCAAATACCGTGAATCCTGGAGACGACCAAATAATGGTAAAAGACACTGAAGCCTGAACTCGACCAGATAACAGTTTAAGACACTGTGAAGCTTGGGTTTCGACCAAATAGCAGTTTACTTGGCTAATTACTAAGAAGCCCAGAATCCACCGGATATTAGTGTGCCTTAAATTCAAGTTGAAGCCCGGAGGCGACCAGATAACAACTTAATTCCTTCTAAAGCCTGGAGTATCACCAGCTAAGAATTGAGAAATTGTGAAGCCTAGAGAACGACCAAATAGCAAGTTTAATCTCATCCCCCCAATAAGTCACTGTGAAGCCTGGAATCGACCAGATAGCAGTCGGTCTTATTTTCCTCAGCAAACACTGTAAAGCCTGGAGCACGACCAGATAGCAGTTCATTTTCACCTCTTCAACCAAGAGATGATTCCCCAGTAGAATAACGGATGACCGAAACTCCTAAAATTCTATTTCTACCACGACAGAGACCAGCATTCCCCGGCGTAGTCCTCCTCAACAATAGGTATACGGGCTCTCGCAAAGGAATCTCTTATGTGATCGACACTTCTTTGGGTGGTATCTTTAAGCCCATCTCTAACAAGATTCTATCACATATTTGGATGGCATCTTTAAGCCCATTCCCTCAACTACATTTTGACGAGTGCAAATTTACGGGTACTCTAGTGTCCAATCATCTTTTACCTTCGAGTCACGAACGGCAAAATTCGCCAATCTAACTCTTCAAGTTCAAGAAGATTGAACAAGGGCAGCTGTTGTACCCCAAAATTTTCCCTCTCATTTTATCAAGATTTTCCTCACAAGACTCTTTGGACTCAAGACCGGATTAGGGTTTGCTCAGCTCAAGACATCTCCTTGCACTGTTGACCTGAAATTAGGGTTTGAGTTTGCACAAGGATTTTTGGACTTTCAATGCTCAATGTGACTTTCGTACTTCATGTTGGACCTCTGAGATTGCCCATACTAAGTTTCAAGCCTTGAATCAAATTTTTGCCCAGTCAATTGGACAGTTGACTTAAAAATCAGTTGTATTGGGGAAAAAGTCAAATGTGGCCAATTTACAGTCAAACCTCACAGTTTTTTATCCACATCAACATTATAGACTCATATGAAACATTTGATCAAGTTTGGACCACAACTCCTCAAGAAATTTGATCAGATCATCAAAAGGGCAAAATGGTCATTTTTAGGGTTTTGACTGTAAAAGGGCAATTTCTGATTTTTAACCTAGCCAATGGAAAATTGGGTTCAAGCATGGTTTCAAGGACTCAATGGAATCATCTTGACCTAATCACAAGGTTCAAAAGATCTCAAATGCATTGGATTGACAGATGAATTTTCCAATCAACTGATCAAAAATCAACTGTACACTGAGAAGTCAAACTTTGACTTTTTGGTCAAAATCAAGTGCCAAGGGTCATTTTTCATCAAGATGTGTCAAAAAATGAAACTTGTTCACCAAGAAACCTAATTTTGGAAATTAGGGTTTAAAATGGAAAATTTTCATAACTTAGAAATTTTCTAAGTTATGAAAATTTCTTATTTTTTCCCAACTTTTCCCAACTTTTTCACCATGATGAAATTGGATTCAAAGAAAACTTCCAACATGAAAGTTGTATTACTCCATAAAATATACAACTTTGATTCACAAAGTTTTCCCAAAAGATGCTTGGATCTCAAGTTATGATTTTGTGAACAAGGGTCCATGAAACTTTTAACTTAGTGAAATTTTGGCCTAGTTTAGGCAGGATTTTGACATATCTTCATGGTAATTTTTCACATAGTTCCAATTGGAGTCTCAAAATTCATTTCAAATATGGATTGTATATCATGTTACAAGCTTTCAAAAATGTCCAAGAACTCTCCAAAATCATTTGTGGTTAGAGAGAATCGAAAGTTTGAAAATGGCAAATCATCACTTTTGGCCAAGGCATTTCGCACATTGCTACAACTTGAAAATCTGTCCAAACCTTGCTTGTACTTGGTTTACAGGTTCTAATCCTTTCTACACTCATAAATTAAATGCAAACACATTGGATTAAGGCTTTGTTCTGAGCTTTAGAGCATTATACAAAGAACTATTCCAAAAATGACAAAAAGTTAACATTGCCACTTTGATAAAGCATGCTTTTGGAAATTTTGTTTGTCTTGAGCCATGGACCTGATTTCTTTATGCAAATAACATCCACAAACATCAGGAAAAGTTCACCAACTCACAACATCCTGATTTCTTTAGATCAAGTTTTTTATATCATTGAAATCGTGATTGAAAATGATATAACTTTTTCTGTTGTGAGTTTTTGATTTCATGCAAGAACAAGAGAGAATAGGATTTGAACCATGGCGCACGCATTTTTGTTCAGAGGTCAGGGATGAAGCTGGAACGCGAGTTGGGCTTGTTTGCTTCTGCTTTTGACACCCCCTAGCGTACTTTTGACACCCCCTTGGCCCATTTATTATATTTTATATATTTTTCATTTCTTTTACATTTCTGACTTTTATTTATTCTCTTTATATATTAAAAATCACCAAAAATATTTTTTAAAATTTTCACATTTTATTTTATTATTTTTTTGGCATAAGAATAGTCTATTAAATAATATATACTTTTCTTTTCTTAAATAAATTTATAAATGATACAAAAATATTATACTTTTTTCATTTTTATTATTTATACACTTAAAAATAATATTGTCATACATATTTTATTTTTTAACATTTTTTGCATATATTTTTATTTATTTATTGTACATAAATTAAATAAAATAATAATAGAAATATATTTTCTTTTAAAACAAAAATTAGGGTTTCCACCCTTTCCAAAAATATTCATTTTTGTTTTCCCTTACTTTTAGGACATTAAATAAACTTATTTTTACATACATAAAAATAATACAAAAACATTTTTGCATATTTATATTTAATTGCATATTTAAATATTATTCATTTATTTATTTGTACAAATAAATTCAATATGGTTATAATAGTTTTAGGGCTTTATTTTTGTGCAATATCCCCTTATTCAAACTTGTATCTCCCTCTCCATAATAATGTTGTAATAGTCTTAGATTTACTTTTACGCATTTATTGCTTTTATATGCATGATAGTAAAATTAGGGTTTGTATGCAAAGACCAAAATCAAACAAATATCATGACTAGACACAAGACAAAAATGCATGAAAAATGACAACACAATGCACACAAGCATCCCTAGGGTTTCACCCACTTGTTGCCTTAAAAACATGGCCATGGTATGCATGTTAAGTATCTTGGCAAAACTAAACAAAAACAAAAGATCATAGTCCCTCGATTACGCTATCTTGGTTGCCTAAACAAAAATGATCTAGTCCCTCAAAAGCTTGCTAAGATACTTGGCAATATTGTTATCATGGTCATACGATGACCCACACCCGTCCCGTTTAACATCCAAATACAAGGTTGTTTACCAAACACAATGGTAAAACAACAATGTCAAAAGGGTTAAAAATGTGTAGGAAAGATCTTTGAGTAGGGTAGACAACTCCTAGTTACTTGATCAATTTGCAAACATCCTTGCTAATTAAAAAAAAAACACATACACAATTTCAAAACATTTCCCAAAAACAAACTTTCAAACATTGAAACATCTTTTCAAAAGACAAACACCTTTGTATACATTCAAACAAGAATCATTACAAAGGTTGCCTAAACTAAGGCCTCTTTTCAAAATACTTTCAAAATCACACACAAAAGCACCATTTCAAATAATTAAAAAGCAAAAGCAAGTGATCTAAACAAGTAACTCAGAGCCCATGGAAAACCATAGATGAAAAGGGTGATAGCACCTTCCCTTTTCATAATCTACCCCCCGAACCCAAGAAAACATCTCAAAGGTCTTTCCTGTGCTTTTTGACCTTTCCTTTGGATAAAATAAAAAGTCGGTGGCGACTCTTGCTAAACCGAAACATTTGCGAACACAAACGCAAAACCTCAATTCAGTTCTCCCACCGCATCACAGTGATCCCATGGGAAATGGACTCCTACATACGAAGGACCATTTGTAATCAAAAACATATTCTATGGTGGCGCAATGATCTTGACCACCATGAATGGTGACGACCTGTCGCACCCTGCGAACACAGACATAGTCAAAAGATACTACGCATAAGAGACCCGCTAGGTTGACACACCTAGGAAAAAAAAGGGAATCCCGGCGAACCAAAAAGTTTAGGGCAAAAATTAGGGATAAAACAAAAAAATAATCTGTACACCCGGCAAGTTGAAAACCCAAAAGGGCGGCTTGGGAATAAAAGGGTATCCCGGTGGACTGAAAACCCGAAAGGGAGGTCCAGACAAAAGTTAGGGAATTAAAGCGTATGACTATGTCCAGTTGGATCATCTTACGGACAACCTACAAACTCAGAGGTTCTGATCAATTCAATCAACTTCGTACAAAGCAACAAATAGACAAGATGCTCAGAGATACAAAGGCTATAGCAGAATGGGAACCCCATGGGATTATTGCACATAGCTATCTTTTCTTTGTATCGAAATTTTCATTTTTTACGACGGCATTCTCTTACTAGAATGTCTGTCTCATTGTACAAAATTACTTACTCAAAGTCAATACAAAGATATCCCTTTGAAAGTGAAAAACTATTTGTTGTTTTCTTTACTCTTGTGTTTTGTTTAGAAAAACGTCCAATCATTTATTGTTGAACATATGCATGTGAATATAATTACTGTTTACAAATAAACAAAATAGAAAGACGATCACTGATGGCTTTAAGAGATAGAGAAATCTCTCTAAGTTATTTCCATAAAATCCCCCGCAGTGTGCAGTATAATCCCCAGTGGAACAAAGCTTCCAATTATCAATCCCCAGTAGAAGTCGTTCAATTTCTCAGGATTTCCCAACAGGATTTTACAAGCAGTACACGACATTCCCCTTACAACAGAGTTTATTTCTCTAAAGGGAAATTCATCAGCACTTCAACTCCACAACATAAAGACTTATACTCCATATCCTTAGCAGCAGACAGGGATTTATTTTCCCCAATCCAATAGCAGTACAATAGATTAACTCACATGCGCATACATCGCACACATATATCATAAACATTGATAACACAAATGCATTATACTATGCATTTCATACAACATAACATTGCATATTAGCTAACATTTTACCTTTTTCAGGATAAGAATAATCATCAACTACCATTAACAATGTTCAAAGTTTTCAGATACAGTTCAGATACACTCCAGACACGGATGCCATCCTGAAACTCATTCAACTCTCAGATACAGTCCAGATACGCTCCAGACACAGATGCCATTCTGATACTCATTCAGACTCAGCTTTCAGATACAGTACATATACGTTCTAGACATAGATGCCATTCTGATGCTCATTCAGATTCTTTCTCAGATACATTTCAGATATGCTCCAGACACGGATGCCATTCTGATGCTCATTCAGATCCAACTTTCAGATACGCTCCAGACACGGATGCAAACCTGACACTCATTCAGATTCAAATCTCAGATACAGTACAAATATGCCCCAGACACGAATGTCATTCTGATACTCATTCAAAATCAGCCTCCAGATTCAGTTCAGATACGCTCCAGACACGGACGCCATTCTCATACTCATTCTTTCAGCTTACAAATTACAATTCAACAATCACTTTTGGATGGCATCTACAAGCCCATCTCCAAAAACTTTCTAGCACCTCTCCAAATGGAATCTTTAAGCTCATCTCCAAAAACTTTCTAGCACCTCCCCAAATGGCATCTTTAAGCCCATTCCCTCAACTCTCACATCACCGAGTGCAAATTTCTGGGCACTCTAGTGTCCAAACATCTTCCACCTTCGAGTCACGAATGGAAAAACTTGCCAATCTAACTCTTCAGGTTTAAGAAGATTGAACAGGGGCAACTGTTGTACCCCAAAATTTCCCCTCTCACTTATCAATAATTTTCTCATAAGATCTCTTTGGGCTCAAGACTGCACTAGGGTTTGATTAGCTCAAGACACCTCCTTAAGCACTGATGACCAAAATTAGGGTTTGAGTTTGCACAAGGATTTTTGTACTTCCAATGCCCCATATTATTTTCATGGATCATTATGGACCCCCAAGATTACACATGTCAAGTTTCAAGCCTTGGATCACATTTTTGATCAATCAATTGAGCAGTTGACCTAAAAATCAATTGTATTGGGGAAAAAGTCTACTATGGCCAATTTACAGTCAAAATTCATAATTTTTTATCCACATCAATATTATAAACTCATATATATCATTTGATCAAGTTTGGACCATAATTCCTCAAGAAATTTGATTAAATCATCAAAAGGGCAAAATGGTCAAAATTATGGTTTTGACTGAGAAATGGCAGTTTCTGATTTTTGACCTAGAAAATGGTCAATTGGTTTAAGGCATGATATAAAGAGTCCAATTGCATCATTTTTACCTAATGATATGGTTCAAAACATTGCAAGTCCATTGGATTGACAAATGAATTTTTCAGTCAACTGATCAAAAGTCAACTGTAAACTGAAAAATCAAACTTTGACTTTTTGGTCAAATTAAAGTGACAAAGATCATAGTTCATAAAAACATGTCAAAATATGAAACTTATTCATCAAGAAATCAAAAAGTCAAGATTTCATTTTGAAAAGTCAAAATTTCTATACTTAGAAATTTTTCTAAGTGTTGGAAATTTCATGTTTTTTCATAACTTTGAGCAAAATTTTCACCATGATGCAAGATGATTCAAGAGAAACTTCCAACATTAAAGTTGTAGATCTCCATGAAATATACAACTTTGCTTTACACAACTCCTTCCAAAAATTCTTAGATCTTAAGTTATAATTTTTATGAACATGTGGTCATGAAACTAAACACTTTGTGAAATTTTGCCCTAATTTGGTCAGGATTTTGACCCAACTTCATGCACTTTTTCATATAGTTCCAAGGGGAATCTTCAAAATCAATTCAAAGATGAGTTGTAGATCACATTGCAAGTTTTCCAAAATGTCCAAGAACTCCTTGAGATCATTCTTGTGTAGGGAGAATCGAAGAGATGAAGTTAGGGTTTTATCACTTGAATTACAAGTCATTTTTGATGAACACATGAACCAAATCCATGCTAGGCTGCATAATATTTGCTTTGAAGGCTTAAAACTTGTTTGTCACTCCATAATTAAATGTTTACACAGTTGTTAGGGCTTTTATCCAAGCAATTGAGCTATTATTCAAGTTGCATTTCGATTAATGGCACAAAGTTAACATTGTCATTCTTGTAAAGCAAGCTTTTTCCATAAAGTCCATTCTTGAGCCTCTAACTTGTTCCCTCTGATCACACTTCATCCAAAAAGTAAGAAGCAAGCTTGTTTAAATCATAACCACTCTATGAACCAAGTACAAGGCATGGAAACTTGTTTTGTCAAAAAATCACATGTTGAACTTAAACATGCAAATTTGAATTCTGATCAACTAGAGCACTCCAAACTTATTGCTTATAAATAGGGTCACTATATGTGAGCTAGAGGACAAGTTTTTGCATAAAAAACTCTATTGATACATAGTTCTGACCTTAAACTTGTATCTTCCATTTCCCTCGTGCGTTTTCCCTCAAATTCATTCCTAAAGCTCCCTTACATCGAATACAACTCATCCCAATCCTTATTCTAGAACTATAACACCATTTACCATAACCTCCATAACCAAAAAACAGAGTCTGCAACTTGACTTCTCCAGGCCATTTCAGCCACTCTCGGCTCAAGAAAACCATTGCATTAGCTTCCTAGGACCTCAAGGAAGCTAACCTGATCATCATCATTACTTGAAACAAGCTCAAACTCAAAACACGATTTCCAGTTTTTACGGTAAGTTTTCTCAACTTGGAACTCTTCATACATGCATCATCAATAGTTTATTTGTGAACAAAACATGTAGATCTCATTGCCCTGAAGCTAACCATGTCCATAATTTCCATTAATTTTGCTTGAGCTTAGAGAATTTTGAAACTGAAAATTCTGAAATTTTTAGGGTTCAGATTAGGGCCATTAAAATTCATGCTTATCTTTGATCTATAGTTTTAATACTTTACATTTTTGGAATGGTGAGAAAATTTGCTACAAGTTTCATGTTTACAATTTTCATTTTTGATGAGAAATGAGCAAGTTACAATTGGTCTGGCTGGAGGTTGAAGATGAAGTCTTCAGGGCGCGTTTTGCCTTGTATATTTATTATTTTGCTTATATTAACAGATGTATAGCCACCCTAGTGATAGAAGCGCGCGCATGTAACCTTTGGGACCTGGGTTCGAGCCCCAGTGGTACCCTTTTCATTTTTTACATTTTCACTTTTCTAATTTTTGGCTTTTTGGCAGGCGTTGCGCCTCTTTGGGCCTGGCTTGTTTTTGTTTTTGCTAACCAACTTCCCTACAGGCTATTGGCACCCCTGGCCCAAGATTATTTATTTTTCTTTTTTTATTTTCATTTTTATTTTCTTAAATATATTTTCTAAATACTGAAAAATCATAAAATACAAAAAAATAATAGATTTATATTTTGACTTAGTTTATTTTATTTTTCTCACAAAAAATATTTTTATTAACTATACTTTATTTTTTTTACTTATTATCTTGTAAATATAATTAAAATTAGGTTATTAGTTATTTTCTTTCATACTAATTTTAATATATTATTTTTGATATAAAAAAAGACTAAAAATATTTTATAATGCTACAAATATTTTTAAAATAAAAATACCAAAAAGTACTTTTCTTAAACTTATTTTCTTTTGATTAATTAATAGAACTAGGGTTTTATTTAAAAAAATTCTTAATAAATGTCAAATTTAATTAATTATTTTCTTTATTTAATTAGGTTAAGACAAAATCCCTTTTTCATAAAAAAATCAAACAAATATACATTTTCTTTATATTTTGCATTTTTTGTACATTTATTCATTTTGTACTTTGTATTTATTTTTTTCCTTGTACATTGATATCAATTCAATATGGTTGTAATAGACTAATTAGGCTTTAAATTCTTGCAATCCCTATTCAATTTGTATACCCCCTCCCTCCCCACAAATATTGTAATAGCGTAGTAACTTTAAAATTCCGCAATTTATCGCTTTTATATACAAATGCTAATAATTAGGGTTTGTATGGAAAGACTAAAATCAACACTTAGAAAACCCTAATTCAAGACAAAAACAAGCATAAACACAAGACATTTGCACACAAGCACCCCTAGGGTTATTCCACTTGGTTGCCTTAAACAAAATGACCATATTACGCATGTGAGGTATCTTAGCAAAAACAAGCAAATACAAGATCATAGTCCCTCGATGACGCTGTCTAAGTTGCCTTATAAATGATCTTAGTCCCTCAAAAAGAATGCTAAGATACCTTGCAACATTGCTAATCATGGTTATACGATGACCCATGCCCGTCCCGCTTACATCCAAAGTTAGGGTTACTTACCAAATCAATGGTAAGATAACAATGCCAAAGGAAAAGGACACTGAACAAGAAAGACTTTTGAGTAGGTAGAATGCTCCTAATTACTTGCTCAATTTCAAACAAAACATCCTTGTTATTTTCAAAAACAGTCACCTACACTTTCAAACATCTTACAAACTTGAAAACATTTTCAAAATATCAACATCTTTGTATACATTCTTACATACAAGAATCATTACAAAGATTGCCTAAACAATGGCCTCTTTATAAAATACTTTCAAAAAACCACACAAAGCACAATTTCAAACAAAAGCAAGTGATATAGCAAGTAACCAAGAGCCCATGGAAAACCATGGATGAAAAGGGTGCTAATACCTTCCCTTTTCATAATCTACCCCCCGAACTCAAGAAATAATCTCAAAGGTCTTTCCTGTGCTTTTTCATCTTTCCTTTTGGATAAAAGAAAAGTCGGTGGTGACTCTTGCTAACCGCAACATTTGCAATCAAACACAAAACCTTTAAGTCAGTTCTCCCACTGTATCACAGTAGGGCTGTGAGAAGGAACCTGGATAGTAGGGTTACTTCGAGATGAAATCCTGGATAGTAGGGCTATAAGAAGGAACCTAGATAGTAGGGTTACATCGAAATGAAAGCCTGGATAGTAGGGCTGTGAGAAGGAACCTGGATAGTAGGTGTTCTGGACTGGGCCCGCCTTGGCCCAAAGTGCAGATAAAGGCCCAGTCCAGGCAAACTCCTTGGGGAATGTACACAAATGGACCATCACCGAGGTGCCCGACCACAGACTGTGGCCGTCATGCCCTCCATTGCCCGCGTCACGCAGTGTCCCCGACCAAGGGAACTCCAGCTCGAGTCCAGCTCGAGCTCCCTCCCCGTAGGGCAGATTCTGTCTACTCCGACCGTTACAGAATCCTCTAAGCTCCGGAAAGATCGCGTCTTCGTCCCTCCTTATTCTTCGCGGAGCACCACCAGGAAGGGGACCATGTGCAGGGCCCCACTACACACGTAGAACCTGGCAGTTCCTTTATTAGGCCAGTTCTGGTCAGCCAAATGAGGGGACCTTGGCCCAGTGCTGGGGGCTATAAATACCCTTTGTTCCCAGAGGGTCAGGTATTCATCTATTACGCACCTATACATTTTTTGTCTGCTCATTCCGTCTCTCATTTTAGCATCGGAGTGTCTTGCAGGTACCCCCCCCCCCCCCCCCCATCTCACTCAAATTCAACTCGAGCCAGCCGTGATGGTCCAAGTCTGATCCGGTAAGATCAGTGGCGCCGTCTATGGGAATCGAGCTTCCCCGTCTTACAAATTCTCGAAGACCAAAGCTAAAAATCACCTTCTACCGTCATGGCTGACCAAGTTCGAGATGACTAGAACGTCTGCGTCGTCGAGCCAACAACAACCTCGCAGATAAGAACGGAATCCCCGACAATGCCGGCAATCCCGACCATAGCACACTCCCCGGGGGCGCCATCCCCGAGCCCTCATGCCACCGCGATGGAGCCACTGCCTTATCTTCTTCAGTCCCTCCTCCACTCGAAGAAGACAATGCGGCTCCCCCGAAATATCTAGCTGCCCAATTTTAGGAAGTCCCCGTCCCCGCCGGGGCAGATGCCACGACCAGAGCACTGTTCACGGCAATCAATCAAACCAACTACCTCATCTTTTCCCAGGGGGAAAGATTGAGGGCGCTAGAGGACGACAGAAGACCCCCAAAGAAGCACATGAGGCCTCAGACCCCACCTCCTCGAGTAACAGAAGTACGTCTCCCGTCTCCCCCGCGGAGGCAATACAGGGACACCTCCCAAAGCCCGTCGCCCCGACCATCAGGGAGACGACCCCCCTTGGAGAGGAAACCCGTCATTGAAGCCGGAGGGCACAACCACGGCTCCTTACAGCAAGAAAGAAGACACCCCGGAGACAAGCACGGGAGGACGGACCAACGAGCATCCCGCTCGAGGGGCATCCAGCACGACCAGGACCGTCGGGCCCGACAATATCTCAGGTCCCCGTCCCCATCCCCAGAGCAAAGTGACGAGGACGACCCATGCGGTCCCCTTTCACAGGCCATCATGGAGGCGCCCATTCCCCGGGAATGGAGAAGCCTCCACATCTGAAAGAATACGACGGAGTCGCGGACCCAGTCGACGACATAGGCGGGATCGAGGCTATGCTACATTACCATAATGTCGGGGGACCCATCAAATGCAGGTTGTTCCCCACGACCCTCAGAAAGGCAGCAATGGATTGGTATAAAGGTATCGCCCCGGGATCAATAACCTCGTGTCGAAACCTGAAGAATTAGTTCATAAGTTCGTTCACCGCGTCTCAGCGACATCCAAAGACCGAGGCAGCACTCGAGGCCATCGTCCAGAGGCAAGACGAGACTTTGAGAGAATTCATCAACCGCTTCAATCGCGAAGCCATACAGGTCCCCTGCGTGGAGCACATGAAAAGGTACTTGCTGGAGAGGGGGCTCCTCCCCGGCACAGTATTCAGAAAAGCGGTGGGCATCGAACCGCCCCGAACGTTCAATGCTCTCCTCGAGAAGGCCCGGGCATATATGGATTACGAGGAAAGGGAAGCGGCCAACAGAGCTCGGGATCCCAGAACTCGCGGATCGAGCAGCAACCCGCGCCAAGAGACTGCTCCTCCTCGACGAACAGGGGATAAAAGAAAAGAGGACAGACCCCGAGAATTCCGAGAATAGAGAGGACCCTCGGGGAATTTCACGGAATACACTCCGCTCACGGCTTCCCACGAGCGCATCTTGGCGGAGTGCGCCAGCACGGATTTCAAAGATGGCAGCGTCAAGCGCCCTCAACCAGCTCCTGCCAAGCCCGGGGTGGATAAGAGCAAATACTGTCAGTACCCTAGGAGCCACGGTCATCTGACAGAGGATTGCGTCCACCTCAAGGACGCCATCGAGACCCTCATAAAAGGGGGGAGACTCGCCCAATATCGGCGAAACGATGCTCCTCGTCATGACGCCCGGGATACAAGAGAGCCGGAGGAGGATGCCCGACCATCTGATGAGTCGGTCCCCATCCAGATCGCCTTCTCCGTCACAAGACCTGAGGACTTCTACGTCCCCGAGCACCTACAAGAACCGTTGACAACACACAGCAGGTGGGAGCACTTTCCCTCTACCATGGTCATCAATGGTGGAGGATTCAATGACCTAACCATAAATTCGGCCAATAGGAAGCTGGATGACCTGGTCGACTCTACACCTTCTCAGACGGTGACTTTTGAAAGGGTGAAAGGTAGGTCGGAGCCTATCACCTTTTACCTCGAAGAGCTCCCTGGAGGGGCCCCCAACGCGGTCATTCCTCTACTAATAAGAGCGAGAATGGCTAATTTTGATGTACACCGCATTCTTGTCGACGAAGGAAGTTCTGTCGACGTAATGTACAGCCAACTGTTCCGAACCCTGCAGCTCGACGACTCGCACCTCTCACTTTATATGGGGTCGGACCTACAGGGCTTCAACGGCTCGACCTCCAAACCTTGGGGATACGTCGAGCTTATGGTTACCTTTGGCGAGGACACAATGACGAGGCAGGTCAAGGTGCGCTTCCTCGTGATCGATTGCCCGTCCCTCTACAACTACATCCTGAGACGACCAACACTAGCAGAACTGACCGCGGTACCCTCTACCGTCCACTTGAAGATGAAGTTTTACACCAAGAGGGCACGCGTCGCCACCATTCAAGGGGAACTGGCTGCTGCTCGAAGGTGTTTCAACGCGGCGTCCAAGGGACGCGACACGGTCGACACTGGGACAAGGCCCGCCAAGAGACCGGTGACGACACGACCAGAGCCCGAGAAGATAAAGCCCGCCAAAGCAGAAGAGCATAGGGCTCCCCCAAAGGTCGACTCCATAGCCTTGGATACCCATTTCGACCAGGATGAGCCTCCTAGTGGCGAGCAAGCCCCCCCCCCCCCGGCCAATCCAGTACGGGGACTTCGAGCTCGTCGCCCTCGGTGAGGACCCAAGCAAAGGAGTAAAGATTGGCACCGACCTCCCCGACCTGGAAAGAAAGAAGATCAAGGCCTGCTTGCGCGAGAATGCTGACTTGTTCGCATGGAGCGCTGCAGAGATGCCTGAACTCAACCCCGAGGTCGCCTGTCACCGTCTTGCCATAGATCCAGCTGCTAAGGTAGTAATACAACGTAGACGTAGGCAGTCCCCGGAGAAAACGGAGGCTGCTGAAAAAGTTGTAAAAGACCTCTTAGAGGAAAATTTTATTTCTGAAGCCCGGTATTCAACCTGGATGTCAAACGTTGTATTGGTAAAAAAGAATAATGGAAAATGGCGAATGTGTGTTGATTATACCGACCTTAATCGGGCATGCCCGAAGGATGCTTTTCCTTTACCGAACATAGACATGTTGGTCGACAACTCGGTCGGTTACAAAATATTTTCGTTCATGGATGCATATTCAGGCTATAACCAAATCCCAATGGCCATGAGCGACAAGCATTGCACTGCCTTCATTACCAGCTTGGGCAACTATTACTACAACGTAATGCCCTTTGGTCTAAAAAATGCAGGGGGAACATACCAACGCATGATGAACAGAGTGTTCCACAAACAAATCGGGGACATGCTCGAGGTTTACATGGACGACATGATCGTCAAATCCCAAGCAGACACCGATCATGCAGCCCACCTCAAAACAGTCTTTGCCCAAGAAAGACAATGTAAGATGAGGTTCAACCCCGAGAGGTGTACGTTCGGGGTCAAGGCGGGGAAATTCCTTGGTTTTTACTTGGCAGAACGAGGAATTGAAGCCAATCCCGACAAGTGTCGAGCTTTCTCCGACCTCCCGACACCCACGTCGAAGAAATCAATACAAGTCATGAACGGCATGCTCACCTTGTTGTCCCACTTCATCGCTAGATCTGCTCAGCACGCCCTCCCCTTCTTCAGACTCTTTCGCAAAGAGGCAGCCTTCGAATGGACCGAGGAATGCGAACGGGCGCTGCGCCACCTAAAACAAAGCCTATTGTGATCGGTGGATCTGGAACTGACTGTTTAACGCTGGTTTGCGAAATTTCGCGGAAGCAAGAGTCGCCACCGTCTTTTATGTTCTCCAACATGGAAAGGAAAAAAGCACAGCAAAATTCCTTATTGAGAATGTTTCTCAGTTCGGGAGGTAGATTTATAGAAAGGGAAGGTGTTAGCACCCTTTCTATCCATGGTTATCCATGGGCTCTTAGATACTTGCTCATTGTGTTTTCAAAAGTGTTTGCTTTTCAAAATGTGCGTGGGTTTGAAAAAGTTTCGTCAAAGTTTTCTGAATAACTCTTGTATCAGTCCTCAAGAGTGTTTGAAAAATTGTTTTGAAAGCTTTTTGAAAGTGTCGGTGTGAAAAGAGTTTTGATTGTTTTTGAATAGAGCAAGCATCTATGAGTCATCTACCTACCCTAAGGAATTAGGCTGTGTAAATATCCTTAAGGTAGTGCCATCCCACCATTGAGAGGTAGGTAGCACCACCGTTGGAGGTGTTCGGGTCAATTCGTTTGTTAGGGACAGTGTGGTCACCAGAGCAACAGTAGGACATCTTAGAAGCTACCCTTATGCCATTGATCCTTTTTTAATCCAAGGCAACCGTTCCGAGGCAACTGGATCATGTCATGGACATAAGGACTTACTAAAACGTCCTATACTCGATGACCACGTTCCGAAGGCAAGGCAACAGTGAGGCGTACCCTAGAAGTGGTGTGTGAATTTGTGTGTTATATTCATGTTATGTTTTATCTTGTACATGCATCATGGTGATCTACGCTTGTTTTTAATTTAGGCCATACATTCTTTCATGCAAAGTTTAGCAGTTTTAAGAGTGCGGAAATTTAAATGCGGAAAATAAAATCCTGCGCTATTACAAGGCGCGGGTCTATACATCGCCAAATTACAAAGACCCGTTTTAATAAAAATGCGGAAAGTAAAATAAATTCCTAATTAATATTACATGGCTTGAACAGTTACATAATATTCACAAAGGAAAATAAGAATAAATACGCGAAAGAATTAAAGTTGCACGTTCGTGGGCGTTGGACCCTTTTGAAATTAAATTGAATTAAAAGTCTAGTTATTATTTAATAAAAGGAAAGAAATATTTTTTAGGTTTTTGGTATTTAATGAAATAAGAAAAGAATTAAAATTAGAAGGAAACCCTAGTTCTAAATTGTTTTTAATTATTAATGAAAAAATATGAAAGTTTAACCTAATTTACTAATTAATTAATGCATATTTATTTACAAAGATATTTAATAATAATAATAATGAGAGAAAAGTATTTATTGAAAAAAAGATAAAAAGGTTAAAAACCCTAATTCTACTTATTTTAATTTATTAAGAAAATATTAAAGTTTAAAACCTAATTTACTAAATTAATGGTTAGAATTTATTTACAAAAATAATAATGGTGAAATTAATATTAATAAAATAAACATTTTTGATTTTTTCTGTATTTTACATTATGAAAAATTATTTGATGGAATTAAAAGAAATAATTAAAACATTAAAAGAATTAAAAGAAAACCCAATAGAAATCAAAAACAATGCAAACCATGGGGGGTATCAGGCCGTTTTTGGAGGTAAATTGAGAAATTCAGGCCCATTAGAAACCTAGCCACGTTGACTTTTCCAGCTTGAGTGTTCATCCATTGACTGAGGCATATGGTAAACCTCTTTTGTGGCCATTAGATTGATCATCCTGATTAGGTGGCAAGCCTGAGCGTGAGTGCACATGGTGGACCTTGTGATGGACGCTGCATGGAAACATGTTAAGGAAAAAATTATGAAATATGAGAGGGGACCTGGGAATCGAACCCAGGTCCCAGTGTTTACCAAGCGAATGCCTTGCCAGTTGAGCTGTTTGCGCGCTTTGTATATGGAATGGAAAACAAATAATATAATACAAAACAAAAATTAATGATACACAACAAAAAGAACGCGCCAGTTTTTGAATGGTCCAATAGCATCAAGCCACGCATGCTTCTTCTCTGTTTTGTACCTGCAAATATAACCAAATAGCGGGGGTTTTAAACCCCCACTAAGTACAACCAGGAAAAATAGCGATTAGACGATGCTACAATATAAAAAGGGCGCGATGTCATGGTTTGTCTCGTCTTGATGTCACGAATCCAATGGCACAGGTTTGGTGGTCTAATTTTTCCATATGTGTAAAGCCCCAATTTAGAGCTTCTGAAAACCTAGAAAACGTTAATGGCAAATATTGTTTCAAGCATTGTTAGGACAATTAAATATTACCAATAGCTTCAGAACATCAATATTAGCAAGAATCAACAATTAAAACTCATGAATAATGCATGTGAATTAAAAAACGATTATGGACATGTTCATGAAGAAGACGATTCTGTTCTACCAATTCTTGGGGTATGGAGACCTGGTTTTGATTGTAATCGACTCCTGGATGCTTTGGCAATGTATTGGAATGCTTTTGGAGCTTTGAATTGTGCAGTAACTAGGATTTCAGTTTCCAACTTTTTGTGAAAATTTGGCAATTTGGTTCTTTTTTTTTCTGAGCAGCCTTCGTGTCCAATGCATTAGGTTTTAGTTGTGCATAAGTACATGAATGAAATTAGGTTAAAACCAAGCCCATGGATTCATGCATTCATGTTTTGAATATTTGATTTTTTTCATATCTTTTTCCAATCTTTTTCCATGCCAATCATGCCAAATATTGATGATTTTGTCCCTGTTGATTGATGCACGAAATCTCTTACATGTGTGGAAGATATTTGCTGCATCAAAAAAGATTTAAAAACATGATTTGGTATTTTTCTTATATTTAAACTTAATTAAATGAATTAATGATAATAAAAATTCAAATAATTAATCAAAAATAAGAAAATAACTCCCTTTGAGCTTAATTGGTCGTGCATAGCCTTTGGGTAATGATTCATGGAAGAATTTGTGGCCCATTAGCAATTTTGAACCCTTTTGTGCAAAGTTGACTTTTCAAAATTCCCAAAAAATTCCCAACTTCTACAAGGCATATCTTGCTCAATTTTGAAGCTATGATCATGTTCTTGGACATTTTGGAAAGGTCTTGAAGTCCTCTAACCAATGCCCTTGGTCCCATGTCATTTTGATTCACCAATCTCAAGTTATGGTCTTTGACTTAAAGTGCCTTTTTGTTGACTTTTGAAAATGACCTATAATGTTGAAATTGATAAATTTTTGTGAGAGCATTTCTTGGACTTGAAGTGTGAAGATGAGTTGTAGGAAATGTCATCCTCTTCAAAATTAGCTTTGGATGGGATTTTTCTGATAAACCATGAAGAATTTATGCCTTGGTCAATTTGCAGTTGACTTTTTCAACTGTCCAAAAATAGAAACTTTTGCATCTTGAGACCTTTTGAGCCATGCTTTGAGAATCATGATCAATAATTGATCAAATGATGTTTGTGGCTTCAAAATAAGATGTTGACCAAATTTTTTGACTTTTGACTGTCAAATGACCATTTTTCCCCTGCAGTTGACTGTGGAGCAATTAGGGTTTTTGACTGTGCAATTTGATGTTGTGAGTCTTGAAACTTGACATATGAATGCTTGACAATGTATATAGGCATGTGGGACTTGATTGGACCCTTGGAAACTTTAATTTCTTTGCCAGAACCAAAACCCTAGTTTTGACTGTGTTAAGAGGCAATTGGACTGTGCAACCCTTGAGAGATTTTGAATCATCTGGAGATTGATCTTGGCAAATCTTGAAGAATATGGGAGGGCAAATTTTGGGGTACAACAGTTGCCCCTGTTCAATCTTCTTAGACCTGAGGATGTAGATTGGCTGTCGTGCCTTTCGTAATCCGAAGGTGGAAGATGATTGAACACTAGAGTGCCCAGAAATTTGCACTCACATAGTAGAGTATCAGCAGTGTGATAGCGGGAATGGGATTACAGATGCCATTTGGAGAGATGATGGATAGGAGTGGTGATGGGCTTATAGATGCCAACTGGAAGTGTGACTGAACTTTGTCGGGAATAGGCTTATAGATGCCATTTGGAGACTGTTGGTATATGGATGGTCTTATAGATGCCATCGGGAGGTTGTCGATCGCGTAAGAGATTCCTTAGCGAGAACTTGCGTACCTGAGAAAGAAAGATAATTACCTGGCCTGTTACAGGAGTTGATCTTCAAACTCTTTATGTAGATGTGCCCTGGCTGGATACAGGAATCGAATCTTCAAACTCTTCAGACGTGCCCTGGCAATATACAGGAATCGAGTCCGGAGAATAGTCGTCAACAGATACACCCTGGCAGGATACAGGAATCGGATCTGGAGTTGCGACAATTGATAGGTAATTTTTGTAAGTTGAAAGAGGGAACCTGTGTAGGATTTACTGATAATGAGTCCGTATAAGACTGCATCTGAAAGGGAGAAGGAACCTGTGTAGGGTTGATTGATGATGAGCTTGTGTAAAACTGCATCTGAAATGGAGAAGGAACATGTGTAGGGTTACTTTGATGACGAGTCCGTGTAAAACTACGTCTGGAGTTTAAGGATGGAACCTGTGTGGGGTTTCTGGGTGACGAGTCCGTGTAAAACTTCATCTTTGGAAAGGGAGAACCTGTGTAGGGTTTCTTTGGGATAAGTTCGTGTAAAACTTCTTGAGGAACCGGGGTAAGGTTACCTTGGGACAAATCCGTGTAAGACTTTGGGGGGAACCGGTGTGGGGTTACCATGAGATAAGTCCGTGTAAGACTTCTGGAGGAACCGGGGTGAGGTTACTGCAGGGTAAGTTCGTGTAAAACTTCTTGATGAACCGGGGTAAGGTTACTGCAGGGTAAGTTCGTGTAAAACTTCTTGATGAACCAGGGTAAGGTCATCTTGAGATAAGTCCGTGTAAGACTTCTTCTGAAAGAAAAGGAACCGGTGTAGGGTTACTTTGATGATAAGTCCGTGTAAGACTTCGTCTGAAAATTGAGAAGGAACCGGTGTAGGGTTGCCTGATAATGAGTTCGTGTAAAACTTCTGGAGGAACCGGGGTAAGGTTACTTCGGTGATAAGTCCGTGTACGACTTCTGGAGGAACCGGGGTAAGGTTACTGCAGGATAAGTTCGTGTAAAACTTCTTGATGAACCGGGGTAAGGTCATCTTGAGATAAGTCCGTGTAAGACTTTTTCTGAAAGAAAAGGAACCGGTGTAGGGTTGCCCGAAGATGATTAAGTAGATAATCGTCCTGTTTGGTTTCGGATATTAACCCACGATCAGTCGTCCACTGATTTTTCCTGGCTTGTTACCAGTGTTGATCTGGAACTGTAGAGGTAGATGGTAATCATCTTTTGATTGACCTTTTTTCTGAAAAGGAAAAGTATTAGTTGTATGCAATTTCATGATGCATGAACTGCATGACTTTAAGATATTCTCAAAAATAAATGAGATTTGTGTTGTATGAGGCGTATGCATGCCATAATGTATGAAGATGTGATGTTTATGAATGTATTTTCGTCTAGGAAAATAAATCCTTGACGAATGCCAGGAGTTTGTTGAATCCTAGGCTGATGTTGAAGAATAGAGCTTCGTTGTTTCCGCTGGGGATGATGGTTGCAAGAATACCGGTAGGAGAAGATGGCTCCGTTGGGGAATAAACTTGGCGAATAGATTACTCTGCGGGGAGATGCTCTGTGGGGAAAGAGATGTACTTTGTTGAGATGTTGATAACTCCGCTGGGGATACCATTAATAAGTTCTGTTGA
The DNA here is from genome assembly GCA_948472305.1 of Vicia faba. Taxonomy (NCBI): domain Eukaryota; kingdom Viridiplantae; phylum Streptophyta; class Magnoliopsida; order Fabales; family Fabaceae; genus Vicia; species Vicia faba. The sequence continues at coordinate 37,695 of CATIWC010001554.1, read as the reverse complement.
AGGAATTGATGAACTCCGCTGGGTGATAGGAAGACTTCGTCGAGGACGATCTTTCCGTGGCAATTGGATGAGGATAACCCAGTTATATCCTGGTGGGGAAATAACCTTTGAATGAAGTCCGGGGAGCGTTCGTACTATGCGGGTGACAAGCTTCCAGAATCTACTGGGGATAAGCTTCAAGACCTGCTGGGGATAAGCTTCCTGCTGGGGAGATGGATTCCACTTTCCTGGGGAGACTTTTGGACTGGACTCTCCTGGGGAAATTTTTGAGATATACTGGGGAAGTGGTTCCACTGAATGTCTGGTATACCTCCGGGGAACAATCTTAGATTAAGATTGTCGGGGATGCTTGTTAAGATTGTTTGTATACTCCGCTGAGGAATGTTGAGATCTGCTGGGGATAATCCAATTTCCTTAAGGCTGACAGTATATTAACTCTGCTTGGGGAGAGTATCGTTGACTTGCTAGGAGATACTGTGCCTTGGTGGGGCTGTTGGGAGACCAACTGCTTGGGAGAGAATTGTAGAATCTTGTCTTACTCTCTGGGGAATTAAGATATCTTGGTTACGTTCTTCAGCCGAACTTACCTTGGTACCTTGGTGGACAGAGCACTTAGATTGCTTAGACAACTCATTATTGCCCCTGTTTCTAATGTTACCTGTAATTAATCCTTTCTTTCGTATGCAAATATTTATGAGTTAGCAATTATTTTCAAATGCATATATCACGAATTGAACCTTGGACGTTCTTCGCAAAACAAAACAGAAAAGGAAAAACAATTGGCAATTGATCTGAAAAGTGAATTTGTATTGATTTTTGAATTTGCCTGTAAATAGGCGTTTTATGTACAAGAGGCTGACGTCCTAGTAAGAGAACGCCGCCGAACAACAGAGTTTATACAATTTGTGAAAAGGGGAAAACAAAACAGCTATGTGAAAAGAATAATCCCACTGGGTTCCAACTCTGCTATCACCTTTATGTTTTCGAGCGTCTCATCACTTTGCTGCTCGGTTGAAGATGAAGCTGATTGATCAATGCCGTCTGAACTTGATGTTGATACCGGATTCTGGATGCAAAGTGATCCAATGAGACACAGTATTACGCTTTAATCCCTAACTTTTGCCTGGACTGCCCTTTCGGGTTTTCAGTCCACCGGGATACCCATTTTTGCCCAAGCCGCCTTTTCAGGTTTTCGACTTGCCGGGTGTACAGATTTTTTTCATTTCATCCCTCATTTTGCCCGAACCCTTTTGGTTCGCCGGGAAGCCCTAATTTTTGCCTAGGTATGTCAACCTAGCGGGTCTTTTTATCATGCGTAGTATCTTTTCACTATGTCTGCATTGGCGGAGTGAGGAAGGTCATCACTATCCATGGTGGTTATGATCATGGCTCCTCCTGAGAACACATGTTTAACCACAAATGGCCCTTCGTAGGTGGGGGTCCATTTGCCCCTGGGATCACTCTGAGGAAGGATGATGCGCTTGATTACCAGGTCCCCAACTTGATACTCTTGTGGTCTGACTTTCTTGTTAAATGCCCTGATCATCCGTTTTTGATACGTCTGACCATGACATATAGCAGTAAGTCACTTTTCGTCGATTAGGTTTAACTGATCAAGTCGGGTCTGGATCCAGTCATCTTCGCTCAGGTCTGCATCCTTCATTATCCGGAGAGAGGGTATCCGGACTTCAATCGGCAAGACTGTCTCCATGCCGTAGACCAAGGAAAAGGGAGTTGCCCCGGTTGACGTCCTTGCTGAGGTACGGTACCCATGGAGAGCAAACGGTAACATCTCGTGCCAATCTTTATAGGTCACTGTCATCTTCTGCACAATCTTCTTGATATTCTTATTTGCGGCTTCTACAGCCCCATTCATCTTCGGCCGGTAAGGAGAAGAGTTATGGTGCTGTATTTTGAATTGCTCGCAGAGCTCAGTGATCATCTTGTTATTGAGATTGGTACCATTGTCCGTAATGATCCTTTCTGGGACGCCGTATCGACAGATCAAGTTATGCCGAATGAACCGTGCCACAGCGTTCTTGGTTACAGTGGCATAGGAAGCTGCTTCAACCCACTTTGTAAAGTAATCAATCGCAACCAGTATGAAGCGATGCCCGTTGGATGCCGTAGGTTTAATCTCGCCAATCATATCAATGCCCCACATTGCGAAAGGCCAAGGTGAAGTCAAGACATTCAGAGGAACTGGAGGAACGTGCACCTTATCTGCATAAATCTGGCACTTATGGCATGTCCAAGAATGTTGGTAGCAGTCGGCTTCCATTGTGGACCAGAAATATCCTGCCCGAAGGATTTTCTTTGCCATGGTGTGTCCACTGGAATGTGTTCCGAAGGTACCTTCATGTAGCTCTGCCATGATCCTTTCTACTTCAGTCTTATCCACACAACGCAGTAAGGTCGAATCATGGTTCCGCTTGTACATAATGTCGTTGCTGAGGAAGAACTTCGCTGCGAACCTTCTCAGAAACTTTTTGTCGTTGACAGATGCACCTTCATGGTATTCTTGAGCTTCCAGATACCTCTTCACCTCATGATACCAGGGTTTTTCAGTTACTATCTCATCCTCCAGATCACAATAATATGCCGGTTCGTCCAGTTTCCAGATAATGATCCGGGGAGCCTCATTGTCTCACTTGACTTTGAACATGGAAGACATCGTAGCTAACGCGTCCTCCAACTGATTCTCCTCTCTTGGGAAGTGTTCAAAAGTTATCTCTGTGAAATGGGGGATCAATGTCAACACACATTCTCTGTAGGGAATAAGATTCGGATGTTTCGTATCCCACTCGCCTTTAATCTGATTGATCACGAGAGCGGAATCTCCGAAGACACTCAGAAACTTGATCCTTAAGTCAATCGCAGCTTGAAGACCCATGATGCATGCCTCATACTCCGCCATGTTGTTGGTGCAGTTGAAACATAGCCGGGCAGTAAGTGGAGTATGAGTGCCTTGAGGGGATATGATCACAGCGCCGATACCGTTACCCAAAGCGTTGGAGGCTCCGTCAAACTGCATAGACCATCGGGATCCTTCCTCAGGTCCTTCATCCGGTCCAGGTACTTCACAATCAGTCATTATCATGATGCTCTCGTCCGGAAACTCGAAGTTCATTGACTGATAGTCGTCTACTGCCTGGTGTGCTAAGTGGTCTGCCAATACACTTCCTTTGATGGCTTTCTGGGTCGTGTACTGGATGTCGTATTCTGTCAAGATCATCTGCCATCTTGCTATTCTCCCAGACAGAGCAGGCTTTTCGAATATGTACTTTATCGGATCCATCTTTGAAATCAACAGAGTAGTGTGAGTCAGCATATACTGTCTCAGCCGGCGAGCAACCCATACCAAATCGCAGCAAGTTTTCTTGAGCAGCGAGTATCGGGTCTCACAGTCGGTAAACTTTTTGCTAAGGTAATAAATGGCGTGCTCTTTTCGGCCAGACTCGTCATGCTGCCCCAGCACACACCCCATCGAGTTGTCAAGTACTGTCAGGTATAGTATTAGAGGTCTCCCTTCAACCGGTGGCATAAGAATGGGTGGTTCTTGGAGATACTCTTTGATTCTGTCGAAAGCGGCCTGACATTCATCGTTCCAACGTACTACCTGATCTTTCTTCAGCAGCTTGAAGATTGGTTCACAAGTAGCAGTTAGGTGCGAGATGAATCGGGCAATGTAATTCAGACGTCCCAGAAAGCCTCTGACCTCTTTCTCTGTCTTGGGAACTGGCATCTCTTGTATGGCTTTAACCTTGGCAGGGTCCACTTGAATACCCTTGTCACTCACTATGAAGCCTAGCAACTTTCCAGATCTTACCCCGAAGGTGCACTTGTTCGGGTTCAACCTCAGCTTGTACAACTTCAGACGGTCAAACAGCTTCTGTAGATGGTCAAGGTGTTCCTCCTCTGTTTTAGACCTTGCAATCATATCATCGACATACACTTCAATCTCATGGTGGATCATATCATGAAATAAAGCAACCATGGCACATTGGTAGGTTGCCCCAGCATTTATCAACCCGAATGGCATGACCTTGTAGCAGAAGGTGCCCCACTGAGTAACAAAGGTAGTCTTTTCCATGTCTTCAGGAGCCATCTTGATCTAATTATAACCTGAAAAACCATCCATGAAGGAGAACACCTTGTGCTGAGCAGTATTGTCAACCAGGACGTCAATGTGAGGTAGGGGAAGTCATCCTTGGGGCTGGCCCTGTTTAAATCCCTGTAATCGACACACATTCTGACCTTACCATCCTTCTTCGGTACTGGCACCACGTTGGCAACCCACTGAGGGTAAGAAGTCACTGCAAGGAATCCAACATCAAATTGCTTCATAACCTCAGCTTTGATCTTCTCGGACATCTCTGGACGCATACGACGGACCTTTTGCTTAACCGGAGGGCAGTCTTCCTTGGTAGGCAGGTGATAGACCACAATGTCAGTATCCAACCCAGGCATGTCTTCATAAGACCAGGCGAAGATTTCCACATAATCATGTAACATCTGAACCAACCGTTGTTTCACGCTGAGCTCCAGATTGGCACCAATCTTAACTTCCTTTCTGTCTGCCTCAGTACCCAGATTCACCGTTTCCACTGGCTCTTCATGTGGCTGAATGGCCCTCTCTTCCTGGAGTAACAGTCTTGCAAGCTCACCAGGCACTTCGCAATCATCTTCACCTTCGTCTTCGGCTAAGTTGATCGGATTTTCGAAGTCATAACTGGAAGTAGCAGAGTCGTTACCAGTGAGATCCAGAGTGGATTGAAACCTGTATGAGTGAGTGTGTGTAAATACAGCTGTTTTGCAATATATAAAGAAAGAAAGAAGGAAAGGGAGCACAAGATTTGAAATGCGAAAAATGTCCAATGTCTTTATTCATGATATATGGAAATGACAGTTAATAAGCCCTCACAAATGAAGCCACGGTGCCCCGGGTAAGACACCGGGCCATAAAGTTTCAGTTTATTGTTTATTACAAATAAAAAACAAAGGAATTCATTACTGCGTAACAAAAGTAACAGGTATGTTGTCTTTTGCAGTCCAATTGCTAGGTCCATTGTCGGTCGTCGGGTAGATCCAGCTGTTGAACTCAGATTCATCCACTTCGTCACCATCCCTGATAGCATTCACCCCATGGTCAGGTAGGGGAGTTGTCACTACATTAGGCTTCTCAGGCGCCTCGAACTGAACCTCCTTGGCATCGATAAGATCCTGAACCTTATTTCTCAGGGCCCATCAATCATCAGTAGAGTGCCCCGGGCTATCAGAGTGATAAGCACAGCGGGCATTTGGATTATACTTCGGAGATGTAGTATTCACCACTTTTGGAGCTTCTCTGACGGTCACCAAGTTGGTCGATAGCAACTGCGGCAAGATCCGTGACAAGGTCATACTCAGCCGAGTGTATTCTCTTCTGGGTCTTTCAGCCCTTGGTTGGTTGGGTTGCCGAGGAGCGGCAGCAGGCTTTGCAATAACCACCGCGTTGACAGCTTGGCGGCGTTCTGGTTTGTTCTGCCTTCTAGGCCCATACACAACATTGGCCTCCTTTTTAAAAGGTTTCTTCTCAGAACTTGAGGACGCACATTTCTGAATCTTCCCTGATTTCATACCAGCCTCTATCCTTTCCCCAGTCAGAATGAGATCTGTGAACCCTGCAGATGAATTGCCAATGAGATGATTGAAGAACGGCCCGGATAGGGTCCCTAAGAACATGTCCACTAGCTCACGGTCGGTTAATGGTGGCTGCACCCTGCCAACCAGGTCCCTCCACTTCTGCGCATACTCTTTAAAACCTTCTCCCGATCCTAGCGACATACCCTGGAGTTGGGTACGTGTAGGAGCGAGGTCGGCATTATATTGATACTGCTTGTAAAAAGCAGTAGCCAACTCCTCCCAGTTACGAACCTTGGTTCCATCCAGCTGATAGAACCATTCGAGATGAGTCCCTGAAAGACTCTCCTGGAAGAAGTGGATCCACAAGTTCTTGTCCACAGTGTATGGTTGAATCTTCCGCACGTAAGATCTAAGATGTAGCTTAGGGCAAGACGCCCCATCATACTGCGAAAGATGGTGCTTTGAACTTGTGTGGGATGACCACACCAGAAGATAGACCCAAGTCTCCGAAATCCAACCCAGGCACTTGTTGAATTTCCATGGCATTCAGACGGTCTTCCAACTTCTTGTACTTGTCTTCAGTTGGAGGATACTGCTCCTCATTAAAATCAGTCTCATTGTCAGAGACCACTGGACTAGGACCTCTTCCCCCCTGGGGACTGCCTTTTCCCACAGAAGAATCAGCTTGATCAACCTCATTCTGCAGTGTGTTACTAAACCTCCGGCCAGTGTTGAATAGTACAGTTCTCTTCTTCTTCTTCTTGACCAGCAGGGCCTTCAGTTCCTCCTGACCTTGGGCCAAACTCATGATCAGCTCTTGGAATTGGGCGTTCTGAGCCTGAAGGGACTTGATGGACTGCTCGGTAGATGATTCAGGGTTCATGATGCTGAAATAAACAACGAAGAACATTAAGCAACCTGAAAAGAAGAGTACCTGTGATGCACATGATGAATGGAATGCGTATGATTTATGTTTTCAAAGACAATCGGGATTCAACTTTGTAAACAAAAAGGAGCACACTTCATTAGATTCAACTTTGAAATTCAAATTGTTCAACAGGTTGCCCTTAGGCGTTACATAAAATGAAAATACCGAAAAAGGAAATAAAACTGTAAAAGAATATCCAAAGTTCATCATTGATCCCATGGTCTCCTCTTCTCAGTACGGATGTAGTCATTCAAGGCTCGCTCGTTCTCCAATTGCTTTGTCAGCTTCTGGATCTTCAATTCCTGCTCGTTGAACTTTTCCCGATAAGAATCCCGTTCTTCCCGCAGTTGCGCCCAAGACCTCTTTAGTGTATCAATATCAGTAGGTATCTGAGGAGGGATAACAGTTGGAGGAGCCCAATCTCTATCAGGATATTCAAGAATGATGGGTCTGACAGCTTCATATGGCATACCTAACTTCTGAGCACGGATGCGGAACCATTTGTAGTAGGCTTCCATAGGTAGAGAAGTCTTTGGTCCCAACTCTTGTGGGTCAGCTTTGTGAATTCTGTCCCAAGCCTTGATGAACCTACGACGCAGCTCGTCACTATCCACCTGAAACTCAAAACTGATGTGAGGTACCAACCTCTCATGAGGCCCTGCTCTTCTGGCTCTTCCAAACTGACGGAGGGCTAGACATGGATTATAAGAGATTCCTCCTTGGGTACCAATTAAAGGAACATTAGGGTATTCTCCGCAACGGTCAATAATAGCTACCTCATCCAAACCTCTGAGAGTCCAAGTGATGTCATTATCAGTGAGAGACATTAGCCTATGAGCCCAACCTCTTCCTTCTTTGTTCTTCAGCACGAACTTAGGGAGGTGCGAAATAAACCACCTCACTAACAAAGGAATACAACACCACAGAGTTCCTCGTCTTCGGGCAGTACGAGCATAAAGTTGTTGCAGGATATCACCCAAGAAAGTGGGCACAGGGTTGCGAGACATGAAGATCCTTATGGTAGTGACGTTAATGAAGTTATCAGGATTAGGAAACAAGACTAGACCATAGATTAAGAGAGCCAGGATGTCTTCATACGCCATAAAGTCCAGGTCATTCCAGAAACTGTTAGCCTTACCAATCAGAAACTTGGCCAAGAAACCCTTAACTTTGCTTCTAGTCACCCAGTTGTCCATTACCTCCTTGTGGGTCAAGGGAAGAGCTGCAGCAATCTCCTCAAGCCTAAGATTCTTTTCCCAACCAGTGTAGGGAGTCTGATCCAAGATAGGGATGCCAAGCAAATCAGAGAACTCTTCCAGGGTAGGGACCAGCTGGAAGTCTTGAAAGGTGAAGCACAGGTACAGAGGGTCATAAAACTGTGTCAGGACACTCATCAGTTGTTGGTCCCACTTTTCCGTGACTAAACTGAGAAGAGAACCATGCCTCTGGATGAAGGAAGTAGTATTTGGAATTCTGCTAACCAACTCTTCAAGCAACTCAGGTGGGTGAACAAAATTGAACCGGATAGTGTTCCTTCGCATAGGCATCATGATGTCCTACAAAACAGAGCAAAGGTGAAACCCTCTTGTCTTTGAAATGGTCAGTCCTTATGCAGGATGCATGCAATGTTTATGATGGCATGATGTTATGATAAAGCACACCACAAATATTCACAAAGGCAAACATGATAAGGCACACAAGTCACACAAGACAATCCCTTAGAGTTTAGGCCAGCATGGGGTCTAGGTATTACCCTCTTTCAGTTTGTTGGTTAAGACCTGTCCTATCAGAAGTAACCGGGTTCTAGAGGATCCCAATATCACTGACTACCCTCAATCGGTCATAACTCCAGCATCGCAATCTTTTCTTGCGGCCAGAACCATCACGAGAGTTTAGCCTCAACGGGCGTAGCATACTGCTACTGTTCTATTGGCCAAGTTGGGTAATTTAAGGTTCTAAGGTCGATTGGTGCTTAATGACTCCTCAGAAGACCCATATTCTCCTCGTTGCGACATAAGGGATATCGGTACAGACCAAGGCGCCACACCAACGTAGCCACTGCTTCACCCATGTCGGTCTACGCCGGACAGGTCCCTCACAGCTTATGCTACCTAACAGGGTATCCCCAGATCCGGGTTAGAATCTATGTAACTCCGACGCAGCCCACAATAATAAAGCAAACAAGCACAACAATTGAAAACACAAGTATGAGCTATCCTAAGGTACACCTCACTTTAAAGTATGTCCCCAGCAGAGTCGCTAATTCTGTGATCGATGGATCTGGAACTGACTGTTTAACGCTGGTTCGCGAAATATCGCGGAAGCAAGAGTCGCCACCGTCTTTTATGTTCTCCAACATGGAAAGGACAAAAGCACAGCAAAATTCCTTATTGAGAATGTTTCTCGGTTCGGGAGGTAGATTTATAGAAAGGGAAGGTGTTAGCACCCTTTCTATCCATGGTTATCCATGGGCTCTTAGATACTTGCTCATTGTGTTTTCAAAAGTGTTTGCTTTTCAAAATGTGCGTGGGTTTGAAAAAGTTTCGTCAAAGTTTTCTGAATAACTCTTGTATCAGTCCTCAAGAGTGTTTGAAAAATTGTTTTGAAAGCTTTTTGAAAGTGTCGGTGTGAAAAGAGTTTTGATTGTTTTTGAATAGAGCAAGCATCTATGAGTCATCTACCTACCCTAAGGAATTAGGCTGTGTAAATATCCTTAAGGTAGTGCCATCCCACCATTGAGAGGTAGGTAGCACCACCGTTGGAGGTGTTCGGGTCAATTCGTTTGTTAGGGACAGTGTGGTCACCAGAGCAACAGTAGGACATCTTAGAAGCTACCCTTATGCCATTGATCCTTTTTTAATCCAAGGCAACCGTTCCGAGGCAACTGGATCATGTCATGGACATAAGGACTTACTAAAACGTCCTATACTCGATGACCACGTTCCGAAGGCAAGGCAACAGTGAGGCGTACCCTAGAAGTGGTGTGTGAATTTGTGTGTTATATTCATGTTATGTTTTATCTTGTACATGCATCATGGTGATCTACGCTTGTTTTTAATTTAGGCCATACATTCTTTCATGCAAAGTTTAGCAGTTTTAAGAGTGCGGAAATTTAAATGCGGAAAATAAAATCCTGCGCTATTACAAGGCGCGGGTCTATACATCGCCAAATTACAAAGACCCGTTTTAATAAAAATGCGGAAAGTAAAATAAATTCCTAATTAATATTACATGGCTTGAACATTTACATAATATTCACAAAGGAAAATAAGAATAAATACGCGAAAGAATTAAAGTTGCACGTTCGTGGGCGTTGGACCCTTTTGAAATTAAATTGAATTAAAAGTCTAGTTATTATTTAATAAAAGGAAAGAAATATTTTTTAGGTTTTTGGTATTTAATGAAATAAGAAAAGAATTAAAATTAGAAGGAAACCCTAGTTCTAAATTGTTTTTAATTATTAATGAAAAAATATGAAAGTTTAACCTAATTTACTAATTAATTAATGCATATTTATTTACAAAGATATTTAATAATAATAATAATAATGAGAGAAAAGTATTTATTGAAAAAAAGATAAAAAGGTTAAAAACCCTAATTCTACTTATTTTAATTTATTAAGAAAATATTAAAGTTTAAAACCTAATTTACTAAATTAATGGTTAGAATTTATTTACAAAAATAATAATGGTGAAATTAATATTAATAAAATAAACATTTTTGATTTTTTCTGTATTTTACATTATGAAAAATTATTTGATGGAATTAAAAGAAATAATTAAAACATTAAAAGAATTAAAAGAAAACCCAATAGAAATAAAAAACAATGCAAACCATGGGGGGTATCAGGCCCTTTTTGGAGGTAAATTGAGAAATTCAGGCCCATTAGAAACCTAGCCACGTTGACTTTTCCAGCTTGAGTGTTCATCCATTGACTGAGGCATATGGTAAACCTCTTTTGTGGCCATTAGATTGATCATCCTGATTTGGTGGCAAGCCTGAGCGTGAGTGCACATGGTGGACCTTGTGATGGACGCTGCATGGAAACATGTTAAGGAAAAAATTATGAAATATGAGAGGGGACCTGGGAATCGAACCCAGGTCCCAGTGTTTACCAAGCGAATGCCTTGCCAGTTGAGCTGTTTGCACGCTTTGTATATGGAATGGAAAACAAATAATATAATACAAAACAAAAATTAATGATACACAACAAAAAGAACGCGCCAGTTTTTGAATGGTCCAATAGCATCAAGCCACGCATGCTTCTTCTCCGTTTTGTCCCTGCAAATATAACCAAATAGTGGGGGTTTTAAACCCCCACTAAGTACAACCAGGAAAAATAGCGATTAGACGATGCTACAATATAAAAAGGGCGCGATGTCATGGTTTGTCTCGTCTTGATGTCACGAATCCAATGGCACAGGTTTGGTGGTCTAATTTTTCCATATGTGTAAAGCCCCAATTTAGAGCTTCTGAAAACCTAGAAAACGTTAATGGCAAATATTGTTTCAAGCATTGTTAGGACAATTAAATATTACCAATAGCTTCAGAACATCAATATTAGCAAGAATCAACAATTAAAACTCATGAATAATGCATGTGAATTAAAAAACGATTATGGACATGTTCATGAAGAAGACGATTATGTTCTACCAATTCTTGGGGTATGGAGACCTGGTTTTGATTGTAATCGACTCCTGGATGCTTTGGCAATGTATTGGAATGCTTTTGGAGCTTTGAATTGTGCAGTAACTAGGATTTCAGTTTCCAACTTTTTGTGAAAATTTGGCAATTTGGTTCTTTTTTTTTCTGAGCAGCCTTCATGTCCAATGCATTAGGTTTTAGTTGTGCATAAGTACATGAAAGAAATTAGGTTAAAACCAAGCCCATGGATTCATGCATTCATGTTTTGAATATTTGATTTTTTTCATATCTTTTTCCATGCCAATCATGCCAAATATTGATGATTTTGTCCCTGTTGATTGATGCACGAAATCTCTTACATGTGTGAAAGATATTTGCTGCATCAAAAAAGATTTAAAAACATGATTTGGTATTTTTCTTATATTTAAACTTAATTAAATGAATTAATGATAATAAAAATTCAAATAATTAATCAAAAATAAGAAAATAACTCCCTTTGAGCTTAATGGGTCGTGCATAGCCTTTGGGTAATGATTCATGGAAGAATTTGTGGCCCATTAGCAATTTTGAACCCTTTTGTGCAAAGTTGACTTTTCAAAATTCCCAAAAATTTCCCAACTTCTACAAGGCATATCTTGCTCAATTTTGAAGCTATGATCATGTTCTTGGACATTTTGGAAAGGTCTTGAAGTCCTCTAACCAATGCCCTTGGTCCCATGTCATTTTGATTCACCAATCTCAAGTTATGGTCTTTGACTTAAAGTGCCTTTTTGTTGACTTTTGAAAATGACCTATAATGTTGAAATTGATAACTTTTTGTGAGAGCATTTATTGGACTTGAAGTGTGAAGATGAGTTGTAGGAAATGTCATCCTCTTCCAAATGAGCTTTGGATGGGATTTTTCTGATAAACCATGAAGAAGTTATGCCTTGGTCAATTTGCAGTTGACTTTTTCAACTGTCCAAAAATAGAAACTTTTGCATCTTGAGACCTTTTGAGCCATGCTTTGAGAATCATGATCAAGAATTGATCAAATGATGTTTGTGGCTTCAAAATAAGATGTTGACCAAAAATTTTGACTTTTGACTGTCAAATGACCATTTTGCCCCTGCAGTTGACTGTGGAGCAATTAGGGTTTTTGACTGTGCAATTTGATGCTGTGAGTCTTGAAACTTGACATATGAATGCTTGACAATGTATATAGGCATGTGGGACTTGATTGGACCCTTGGAAACTTCAATTTCTTTTCCAGAACCAAAACCCTAGTTTTGACTATGTTAGGAGGCAATTGGACTGTGCAACCCTTGAGAGATTTTGAATCATCTGGAGATTGATCTTGGCAAATCTTGAAGAATATGGGAGGGCAATTTTGGGGTACAACAACTATCCCAACCGCCCGTACTGTCTCGACCAGTCTAAGGGGAACCTTTGTTCTTATACCTGGCCGTCTCGAACGAAACCGTCAGCGCGACTCTCATCCGCGAGACCATCGACGGGAAGAAACCCATTTATTTCACGAGCAAAGCCCTACAAGGGCCCGAGAGCAGATACCAACAGATAGAACAAGTAGCTCTAGCACTCGTCAACACGACGAGCATACTCAGACACTACTTCCTGTATCATATGATCATAGTACGAACCGATCAACCAATGAGACAACTCTTAGGTAGACCCGACATAGCGGGCATAATGTTGAAATGGTCCTTGGAGTTGTCCGAGTTCGACATTTAATACGAAGGAAGGAAAGCCCTGAAGGCACAAGCCCTAGCCGACTTTGTTGCGGAGATGACCGCCCACAACCCCCCGCAGGGAAAGAGCATAAGCGGATCATCTTCGTCGACGGAGCCTCCAGCTCCTTCGGAAGCGGCACGGAGATCCTCCTGGAAAACGAGGAGGGCGTCGTGATCGAGCACTCGTTAACCCTCTCCTTCCCGACATCGAACAACCAAGCGGAGTACGAGGCCCTGCTCGAGGGACTAAGGCTAGCTGAGGACCTAGGAGCACGTGAAGTACAAATTTTCACAGACTCTCAACTTGTTGCTTCCCAAGTCCATGAGAGCTACCAGGCCAAAAACGACAACCTCATTGAATACTTAAACTTAGTAAGAGAGTGCATGAGGAAATTCGACCGAGCAGAAATATCGCACGTTCCGCACGAGCAAAACACAAAGGCCGACGTACTTTCGAAGCTCGCAAGCACAAGGAAGAAGGGCGGGAACAAGTCTGTCATCCAAGAATCCCTATCACGCCCGAGCATCGAAAGAACCTCGACCCCCGTCGAGGTACACGTAATCGGAGACGCTTCATGCTGGATGACCCCGGTGTACAACTTTCTAACAAAGGGCGAGCTCCCTTTGGACCGGACAGAGGAGATCGCGACCAAACGGCGAGCATGCTCCTACGTGGTATTCGAGCACAAGTTGTACCGAAGGGGATTCTCCATTCCCCTTCTAAAATGCACCGACGAATCCACAGTCCCCGAGGTATTACGAGAAATACACGAAGGGATTAACGCCCAGCACATGGGCGGTAAGTCCCTGGCGAGGAAAGCCCTACGAGCGGGGTACTATTGGCCGACGATGCAGCAGGACGCCAAAGATCATGTTAAGAAGTGCGACAAGTTCCAGAAGAACGCCGATATGCATCTCGCTCCCCCTCACGAGCTGAGCATACTTTCATCCCCGTGGCCATTTGCATGGTGGGGGGTGGATATCCTTGGACCATTTGTGCAAGGGACTTACCAAAACAAGTTCCTTATTGTGGCCGTGGATTACTTCACGAAATGGATAGAGGCCGAGGCTCTTGCGAAAATCACCTCGCACAACATCCTCCATTTCTACAAGAGAAACATCCTCGCCAGATTCGGGATCCCGAAAGCGTTAGTCACAGACAACGGCACCCAATTCACCGACCACGGGTTCTGAAACTTCGTCACCAAAATAGGAACCAAACAACATTTTACCTCGGTCGAACACCCCCAAACCAACGGGCAAGTCGAGGCCGCCAACAAGGTCATCCTGTGAGGACTCAAACGCCGACTCGGTGAAGCAAAAAGAGGATGGGTCGAGGAGCTGAACAGCATCTTATGGGCCTATCGCACCACGCCCCACTCAACGACAGGCGAAACCCCTTTTCGACTGACATACGGCACCGAGGCCGTCATCCCCGTGTTGATCAGGGAACCCTCCAGGCGGACAGAAATGCCACTCGACGAGGAAATGAACGACGAAGCACTTAGAGACGAACTCGACCTGGTCGAGGAAATTCGATCAGGGGCAGCCCTGCACGAGGCTGCTCTAAAGCAACGAATAGCCCTGCATCATGACGACAAGATCATCAGACGCGAGTTTCAGATTGGAAGCCTGGTGTTGCAAAGAAACCAGAAAGACTCCCGCGAAGGAAAACTGGCCGCAAACTGGGAAGGACCCTATCGCGTCCGTGGCACCACAGGCACTGGGGCATATCACCTCGAGCAGCTAAACGGAGAACCGTTACCACGACCCTGGAACGCTGCTAAGTTAAAGCAGTACTATAGCTAAAGCCCTTAAACACTAAGGACTCTCGCCATCGAACATCCACATCTAGTCAACAGAGAGAAATGTCTCGACCACAAGGATAGGCCAAGGTACGGGCCCGATCTACGCCTAAATGACATAACATCGTTCAACCAACGAAGTCGAACAAAAATTCCCGACAGGGACACCTCAATCAAGCTCCATTGTCGAAGTACCCACATGGCAGAAATCCCAGCTCGCGATGGGCAGTTCACGCCGCGGGCATACAACCTCGATCTGGGTCATACGCTCGACACACGGGCTTCACTCTGCACAACTGACACATTTAGAAGTACATCGAACTATCAAAAGGGGTCGAAAGGATATCTCTGCTCGAGGACGTAACTTAGACAAATTTCATCATAAAGTAACAGTCGAATACAAGTTTAGCTCGAGGGTGTAACTTAGACAAATTTCATCACAAAATAACAGTCGAATACAAACTTAGATATGAGCAAGTTAACGCGAAATAAACATCCATCAAGAAAGCTTATACACAAGACAAGTTAATTGTGAACCGACCAAAAAGGTCGACGATGTTCGGGGTTACAAGCCATGGCACGACGACCAAAAGAAATAAGCACGGGCTTGCAGGCCCCAAAAATGAGCACGAGCACGCAGGCCCCAAAACAAATAAAAACCATCACACGGGCACGCAGGCCCGAATAAAAACTTCATGCTAAACGTCCCCAGGACTACCAGCGTCTACCACATGAGACTCAGGAGGACGCACCACCTGACCGTCAATAATCTGAGACATGAACCCGACTCCCTAGGTATTCATGCCCGGATTCAGGATGGCGAGCTGGCTGACCGCGGCCTCGAACCCATCGGCTAGGGCACCGACACAGTCTGTCTAAAGAAGGTGGATACCCGCAACCAAATCTGAAAGGGTCTGCAGAGAGGCTGTCTCCTCTGACTCATCATCGACAGGAAGCATAGCAGCTTTTAGCTCCTCGACTTCCTTGGATAGACGTTCGTTGTCACTCTCCAAGAGTTCCTTGTCCAGTTGGAGGCAATCCCTCTCCTCAACAACCTTCGCAGAGTTTTCCTTCTCCCTCGCCAGCAGGACGGCTTGCTCGCGGAACATTTCCTCGGACCGCTCAAGGGCCGCCTTTAACTTACGAGAACTGGCAGCAAGAGCGGCTTTCTCGGACTCCAACTCCCTAACACGGTCCGAGGAGTCCGACCCTTCCTCGACAAGGACCACGGCCATCTCGGCCATCTTCACCATCCCGACCATGCTGGCGGCGAGGTGTTTCCTCCGACTCTCTTTGTCAAGCCGCCTAATAGTCTCGGCCTCATCATTGCTCATCGTTAGAGGAAACCCCTCGAAGAAATCTTTCTCTTTGAAGCTGGGGGGTAAGCCGAAAGCCCTCGCGGCTACAGACTCATCGCCAACCTCCGACCTGTTTTCAGCTCGACTTTTCTTCCTGGGAATCAGCTCAGTGGGTTGCTCGGCATCGGGAGAGCCCGAGGACCCACTAGAGGCATCTCCGCCCGAACAGGCCAGCGGGCCCATCCTCGTGGCCTGCGGTGCTCGCACCAGCCTTTTGCTTATTTTATTGTCCTGGGTTAGTTTCAATAACCTCTCTCGTCGCTCAGCCATGTCGCCTGCAAAAAGGAGCAAAACCAGGTTAGCTGCAAGCGAGCAAAAACAACGAAAATGGAATAAAACAATAAAAGCAGAAGCAAGAAACCTAGCAGATCTACGGCCTGCCCGTAAGACTGGCACTCGACGAGCGCCTTAGTGTTGATGGGACGAGCCTCGAATATCGGGTACCCTTCCTCGTCAAGAATATCATCCCCTTCCCTCGTAACCCACCGGGCAGGGAAGAAGCTGTCGACATACTTGCAAAGGATAACATAGGCCTCCTCGTCCTCGGCGCTCATGCTTCCCGCAGGCGTATGGTTGTACCTGGTACCATGGTCGTAATGGCCGGAGCACTAATGTATCGGGAACTTGGAAATGCGTCCGACCGCTGGACGACCCTCATCATCCACGAGGGGCTCCCCGTCCGCGTAGACCACCGTGGTTTCCGATTCGAACAAGGAGTCCAAGGCAGTTTGGGTGACCGGCTGCAGAATATACCATTTATCCTTGATGTCCCTTACCGAATCCATATACATCCTGAACAGCCTCTTCGACTATTTCAGGGATACCCAGCTGTGCCTGCCTCCTAGAGACTGACGCTGCAGGTGAAAGACCCAGAAGAAAAGAGGAATCGTCGCCCCGTTCCTCAAGAAATGGCACGTCAGCTCGAACGCACGAAGGAAGGCGATCGAATTAGGGTGAAGCTGCGAAGGGGCCAAGTTCAGATGGCTGAACACCCCGACTTGAAAATCGCTAAAGGGGAGCTTAAGACCGAGATCCCTGAACACGATCTCATACATTGGGAACCCGTACTCAGTAAACTCCAAGAAGATACGCGCATCAATCGACGGCCTCATCACTACAAAATTTTTCTGAAAACCTGGCTAACTGCCGCCATGCTCGACGACAGTATAGGCACGCCGACTACACCGACTGTACGCCGAGGCAATTCCCCGGGGCTCGGCGCCCACCCAGTCCAACGCGGGGTCATCTATGGTGTCAACTAAAGTAACATTCTCCTCGGTACTTGTATCCTCGACTTCATTTTTCCTCGAAGATTCCGGTTCGTCGGCCATTTACCTGCAAAGCACAGGAAATCGGTGAATTCGAGAGCAAATCCGCGTGCTCGCCATAGAGACAAGAAGTAGTACACAACAAGCTGAAAAGGGACACCCCAGCTCCGACCACGCATCGGGGACAACAAGGGAGTAGCACGAACACCCCGAGCGAAACATGAATCGCTCGAGCAGGTTCCTGGAGTCACCTGCCTGACACTAGGACACCGCGAGGAGGCTTCCCTACATACTTCCTAAAAAAATGAACACCCCGGCCATCTCATGGGCATGCCGACCAAACGCATGAATGTCACGGGCAGTATCATGGGTCATATGCCTAAAACTATGAATGTCACGGGTAGTATCATGAGTCATATGCCTAAAACTATGAAGGACACGGGCAGAATCGCGAGTTATGTACCTAAACTATGAGTTTACCGGGCACAATCATGAATCTACCGAGCACTACTCCCAGAATATGAGTTTCTAGCATCAAAAATAACATTAAAACTACCTACAACGAAGAAAAATAGGAGGAACAGACACTTACTTGGAAGAAAAAAGTACGAGTGACGGCGGTGGAAGGAATCAAAGGCGAATGATACGGTGATTTCACAGTGTTACAGCAAACGACGGCAGCGGAATCAGGGAAAGAAGGAGGAGCGTGAAGGGGAAAAACAAATTATGGGCCCAAGGGTCTTATTTATAAGGATGACGTGGAATTTGAAACGTCGCACCGGGGAAACACGGACTTCCCCGTCTTCGACACTTATTCCCTTAGGCAATGATGGCCCTAGTTGCTAGGGTGGGGCTACAGTTCCCAAGGACTGTGCCCCGTACCCGACGGGCGCAACCCGTGTATCCCCGCGAGAAACGCCTCGAGCACGCTTCGAAAGACAAAACCCAGGTCCGCGCATCAGATCCCTGTGGTAAAGGCGAGCTAAAGTCAAGTCATAACTCCTGCCCTAGGAGCAACGACTTGGGGGGCTCCTGTTCTGGACTGGGCCCGCCTTGGCCCAAAGCGCAGATAAAGGCCTAGTCTAGGAAAACTCCTCGGGGAATGTACACAAATGGACCATCACCGAGGTGCCCGACCACAGACCGTGCCCGCCATTGCCCGTGTCACGCAGTGTCCCGACCAAGGGAACTCCAGCTCGAGTCCAGCTCGAGCTCCCTCCCTGTAGGGCAGATTCTGTCCACTCTGATCGTTACAGAATCCTCTAAGCTCCAGAAAGATCACATCTTCGTCCCTCCTTATTATTCACGGAGCACCACCAGGAAGGGGACCACGTGTGAGGCCCCACTACACACTTAGAACCTGGTAGTTCCTTTATTGGGCCAGTTCTGGTCAGCCCAATGAGGGGACCTTGGCCCAGCGCTGGGGGCTATAAATACCCTCTGTTCCTAGAGGGTCAGGTATTCATCTATTACGCACCTATACATTTTTTTCCTGCTCATTCTATCTCTCATTTTAGCATTGGAGTGTCTTGCAGGTACCCCCCCCCCCCTCCATCTCACTCAAATTCAACTCGAGCCAGCCGTGACGGTCCAAGTCTGATCCTGTAAGATCAGTAGGGTTACTTCGAAATGAAATCCTAGATAGTAGGGTTGTGAGAAGGAACCTGGATAGTAGGGTTACTTAGAGATGAAAGCCTGGATAGTAGGGCTATGAGAAGGAACCTAGATAGTAGGGTTACTTCGAAATGAAAGCCTGGATAGTAGGGCTATAAGAAGGAACCTGGATAGTAGAGTTACTTCGAAATGAAAGCCTTGGTAGTAGGGCTGCTTCATTTGATCACGTAGATTAGTTGACCCGTTTGGTTTTGAGAACTGATTTTTCATTAGTTGTCTGCAGATGTGACATGTATAACTTCATGGATTTAATCCTGAATTGTTGGAATTATTTATGATAACCATATTTCTTGAAAAGGTAGAGGGTTAATTGTATGTGATGCATGAAATGTATTGTGTGATGATGTTCTCAAAATAACTGAGATTATGTTGTATGCAATGTGTATGTGTATGTCATGATGTATGAACATGAAAATGCTATTGTGACATATTCGAGTTTGGGAAAATAAATCCATGACTACTGCTGGAGAGTAGTGGAAATTGAATTCTTGAATTTTGTAGCAAGCAGTGGTTCTTCTACTTTCGCTGGGGATTATAAACGGAGATGACTATGTTGGGGATTTGCTCCTTATTTACGGATATTCTGCCGGGGAGAGACTCTTCTTGAGAATAACTCTGCGGGGGAATAAATCTGTTGCGAGAGGAGATGCTTCGCGGGAAAATTTTGCCGATTCAGAGAAATAAGCTCCGCTGGGGGAGTAAGCTTTGTCGGGGATTGAGCTTCTGTATTCAGAGAAATAAACTCTGCTTGGGAGACAACTTTATGAACCGCTTGCGATTATAAAATTCGGTTGGGGAATATAGATGTCATCTCTCTGAAGGAACTTTGTTAGGGAAAGTAACTCCTGTTTGGGGAAGCCGAGATCAAAACTTTTGGTTGCCTCTACTCTGTAGGAAGTGTAGATGTCACAGGGGCGTATGCTAAGATGACCTTGTTTCAAAATCTGTCTCTGCCCATATATCTGCTGAACAGAGTAACCGTCGGCCTTGACATGATTTTTTTTAGTTTTTGCCCCTGTTTCTTAAGTTACGAGCAATTATCTTTCTGTTTCCTATGCAAATATTTGTGAACAACAATCATATTCAAATGCATATGTCAAGAATAAATCATTGGACGTTTTTTGAAAAATAAAACAAAAAAATAAAAACAAATGGTTTTGTGAAAATGACTTGTATTAATTTCTTGAAGTTGGCCTATAACAAGTGTTTTTGTACAAGGAAGCTGACACTCTAGTAAGAGAACGCCACTGTGAAAATGAAAGCTATATAATAATTGTGTACAAAGAGAAGAAAACAGCTATGTGTAATAACCCCATTGAGTTTCAATTCTTCTATTACTGCTATGTCTTAGAGCGTCTCATTACTTTGTTGCTTGTACGAAGCTGATTGGATTGATTGGTGTCGTTCGAGATTGACAGTTGATACTGAGGTCTGGTCGTAAGGTGATCCAACGGGACATAGTGATACGCTTTAAATCCCTAATTTTGCCTAGACTGCCCTTTCGGGTTTTCAGTCCACCGGGATACCCTTTTTTTGCCCAAGCTGCCTTTTCACGTTTTCGACTTGCCGAGTGTACAGATTTTGTCGTTTCCATCCCTAATTTTTGCCCGAACCCTTTTGGTTCGCTGGGAAGCCGTTATTTTTGCCTAGGCCAGTCAACCTAGCGGGTCTTTAATCATGCTTAGTATCTTTTCACTATGTCCTCATTGACAGGGTGAGGAAGTCATCACCGTCCATGGTGGTCAGAATCATGGCTCTACCCGAGAAAATGTTTTTGATCACAAACGGACCTTCGTATGTGGGAGTCCATTTTCCCTTGGGATCACCTTGCGGTAGTATGATACGCTTGATCACTAGGTCCACGACTTGATACTCTTGGCGTCTGACTTTTTTGTTGAAAGCCTTGATCATCCGTTTTTGATACGTTTGACCATGACAGGCAGTGGTAAGTCTTTTCTCATCGATCAGATTCAGTTGATCAAGTCGAGTCTGGATGCAGTCATCTTCGTTCAAACCTGCATCTTTCATAATCCTCATAGAAGGGATCTGGATCTCAATACGCAGGACTACTTCCATGCCATATACCAGAGAGTAGGGTGTTGCCCCTATTGACGTTCGTGCTGAGGTACGACACCCATGAAGAGAAAACGGTAACATATCATGTCATTATTTGCATGTCACCGTCATCTTCGGTATGATCTTCTTGATGTTCTTATTAGCAGCTTCAACAGCTCCGTTCATCTTCGGCCGGTAGGGAGAAGAGTTGTGATGTTGTATCTTGAATTGTTTACAAAGTTTGGTGATCATCATGTTATTGAGATTCCTACCATTGTCAGTGATGATTCTCTCTGGCACACCGTAACGACAAACAAGGTTATGCTTGATAAACCGCGCCACAACATTCTTGGTAACAGTAGTAAAGGAGGCAGCTTCAACCTACTTCGTGAAGTAATCAATGGCCACCAGGATGAAGCGATGCCCATTGGAAGCGGTAGGTCTAATCTCTCCGATCATGTCGATGCCCCACATTGCAAAGGGCCAAGGAGCCGTAAAAACGTTTAAGGGAACCAGAGGCACATGCAATTTATCAACATAGATCTGGCATTTATGACAAGTTCGGGAGTGCTGATAACAATCTGCTTCTATAGTAGACCAATAGTATCATGCCCGTAGGATCTTCTTAGCCATGGTATGTCCACTTGAATGGGTTCCGAAGGTACCTTCATGTAGATCTTCCATAATCCTCTCTGCTTTGTTCTTGTCTACACACCACAGTAAGGTAGAATATTGGTTGCACTTGTAGAGGATTCCATTACTAAGGAAAATTTTTGCGGCAAACCTTCTCAGAAACTTCTTATCATTGAAAGATGCCCCCTCGGGATACCCCTGAGCCTCAAGATACCTTTTTACTTCGTGAAACCAAGGTTTGTCTGCTACCTCTTCAGTATCAACCTCACAACAGTACACTGGTTCATCCAACCACTCGATAGTGATTCGGGGAGCTTCGTTGTCCCACCTGACCTTGAACATAGAAGACATGGTATCTAGCGCATCCGCTAACTAATTCTCCTCTCATGGGAAATGTTCAAAGGTTAACTCCTCAAAGTGTGGGAGCAATGTCAGCATGTGCTCTTTGTACGGGATGAGATTCGGGTGCTTCGTATCCCATTCTCCCTTGATCTGACTTATCACCAAGGCTGAATCCCCGAAAATGTTTAAGAACTTGATCCTCAGGTCAATGGCTGCTTTGAGACCCATGATGCATGCTTCATATTTCGCCATGTTATTGGTACAATTGAAGCATAGTCGGGTGGTGAAAGGAGTATGACAGTCCTCATGAGATATAATTACAGCACCAATGCCGTTACTGAGTGCATTCGAGGCTCCATCAAAAACCATGGTCCATCGAGATCCTTCTTCAGGTCCTTTATCCAGTCCAAGTTCTTCATAGTCAGTCACTAGCATAATATTCTCGTCCGAGAACTCAAAATTCATGGACTGGTTGCCATCCACGGCCTGATGGGCCAAATGATCAGCTAATACCCTTCCCTTAATTACTTTCTGGATTGTATATTGTATATCGTATTTGGTTAAGATCATCTGCCATGTTGCTATTCTTCCGGAGAGAGCGGGCTTCTCGAAGATGTACTTGATCAGATCCATCTTAGATATCAACAAAGTAGTGTGGGTCAACATATATTGTCTTAGTCGGCGAGCAGCCCATGCCAAAGCGCAACAAGTTTTCTCGAGCAGTGAGTATCGTGTTTCACAGTCGGTAAACTTTTTGCTAAGGTAGTATATGGCATGCTCTTTTCGACCAGACTCATCATGCTTCCCCAGCACACACCCCCATTGAATTGTCTAACATTGTTAAGTACATTATCAAAGGTCTTCCTTTCTATCATAGGAATCAGAATTGGTGGTTCTTGAAGGTATTCCTTGATTCTTTCGAAAGCGGTCTGGCATTCGTCATTCCACTTTACCACTTGATCTTTCTTCAGGAGCTTGAAGATTGACTCACAAGTAGCAGTCAGATGTGAAATGAACCTGGCAATATAATTTAGGCGTCCCAAGAAACCTCTAACCTCCTTCTCAGTATGGGGAGCCGACATCTCTTGTATGGCCTTCACTTTTGCAGGGTCTACCTGAATACCTTTGTCACTGACGATGAACCCCAGAAGTTTAACAAACCTTACCCCGAAGGTGCACTTGTTCGGATTCAACCTCAACTTATATGTCTTCAACCTGTCAAATATCTTTTGTAGATGATCAAGGTGCTCTTCCTCGGTTTGAGCCTTGGCTATCATGTCATCAACATATACCTATATCTCATGGTGAATCATGTCATGAAATAAGGCGACCATGGCTCGCTGATAAGTTGCCCCAGCATTCTTCAACCCAAAAGGCATCACCTTGTAACAGAAAGTACCCCACTGTGTGATGAAGGTTGTCTTCTCCATGTCTTTGGGAGCCATCTTGATCTGATTGTACCCAGAGAACCCATCCATGAAGTAAAAGATCTTGTGTTGTGCGGTGTTGTGAACCAGAACATCGATGTGGGGAAGCAGGAAGTCATCCTTTGGGCTTTCCCTATTCAGGTCTTTGTATTCCACACACATATGTACCTTGCCGTCTTTCTTAGGTACCAGAACAACGTTAGCAACCCACTGCGGATAGGAGGTGACATCTAAGAACCCAGTGTTGAACTGTTTCATAACCTCTGCTTTGATCTTCTCTGACATTTTAGGGTGCGTACGGCGGACCTTTTGTTTAACCGGAGGATAATCTTCTTTAGTCGGAAGATGATGTACCATAATATCAGTGTCTAAACCAGGCTTGTCTTCATATGAACAGGCGAAGATCTCAATATAATCGTGCAACATCTGTATCAACCGTTGTTTGAAATTAATCTCCAGATTTATGCCGATCTTGACTTCTTTTCAGTCTACCTCTGTGCCCAAGTTTATCGTCTCAATTGGCTCTTCATGGGGCTGTATAGCCCTCTCTTCCTGCTGTAACAGTCTAGCAAGTTCTCCCGGTACCTCACAATCTTCCTTACCTTCGTCCTCGGCTTGGTTGATCTGATTTTCAAAGCTATAACTGGCAATAATAGAACTGTTATCAATGGGATCCATAGGGGATATGGATCTGAAGTTTGACATGTGAGTGTGTGTAAGAGCATAGCTGTATTCATAAAGTGAAAAAGTAGAAAAGAAAACAAAGAGAAAAAAATTTGTATGCAAGAAACGTCCAATGTTTTATTGATGACATATGATTATGACATATAATAACCCTCACAAATAAACCATTGTGCCTCAGGTAAGACACAAGGCCATAGAGTTCATATTTCTTATTACAAATTCAAAAAAAAAGTAAGACAATTACTGCTGAACAAAAGAAATTGGCACAAAATCTTTGGCCGTCCAGTTACTAGGTCCACCGTTGGTAATAGGGTAGATCCAGCTGTCAATATCAAAATCCTCATCATTGTCTTCTATAGCATTAACCCCACGATTGCTGATGCGTAGGGCGGGTCCTTCAACCCGAGCATGACGAACAACCATTTGAGCTCCTGAAGTAAAGCCCAAACCAAATTTGTCAGTTTATGAGGAAAATCAGGGAGCTGCCCCCAAATGGTACACCCACCTTCTTCAACTACTGCTCTGACGTCTTTGAGAGAAGCCATCTTGAAAGGAGGTTTGGTGTTGGTGATAGTCTTGGTTGATGCCATGATCTGGGGAACCTCTTCAAAGTTTTGACAAGGGGTCTCTATGAATTCCCCGTCCATCTCCACATACCTGAAAGAGTTCAGGTGGCTTAACATATACTCCTCTTCACCATGCACAATGACAATCTTCCCCTTCATTGGATACTTTAGCATTTGGTGCAGCGTAGAAGTAATGGCCCCAGCTTCATGGATCCAAGGACGATCCAACAAACAAGAGTACAATGGTTTATATCCATCATGTAGAAGGTGGATTCAAAGGTCTGGGAACCCACTTTGACAGGTATGTCCACCTCCCCGTGCACCATTCTTTTTGACTCGTCAAAAGTCCTCACCACAATGTTACTGGGTTTTAAGGTCAAGCCTTCACAATCTAGTCTATCAAGAGCCTTCTTAGGCAGAACATTCAGTGACGATCCAGTGTCTACTAGCACATGAGCCATAGTAGTGCCACTGCATTTGATCGAGACATGCATATCATTATTATGATTTCTCCCCTTTGGTGTCAAATCGGAATCTGAAAACCCCAACCCATTGTCAGCAGTCAAACTAGCCACACAGTCCTTGAATTGGTCAGCGGAGGTTTCTTTCGGCACATGCATAGTCTTGAGAAATGAAATCAAAGCCTTTGCATGGGCCTCGGAACACAACAGTAGAGACAACATTGATATCTTCGAAGGGGTCTGCCCCAGCTGCTCGACCACATTGTAGTCGCTCTTCTTGATTATTTTTAAAATTTCCTCCATTTCTTGATTAGAGGATTCCAAAACCACTTTTCTAGGCGCCTTCATCCGGGCAGGCTCACCTATAGCTTCCTTGCCCCGAGTCCCAGGTGACTCATCGGCAGGGCTAACGACTGGAGTAAGGATGGGAGTAGTAATAGAAATCTGGCAGGAACAACAGATGGAAAAACAACAGGCTTAGCCACAGTCTTCGGGGAGATCTCGGGAGAGAAAACCCTTCCACTTCGGGTAACTTTACTGTTCCCAACAATGTTACTGACATCGGGATCAGCCTCTTCAGTCTTCAAATCCTGTTTGACGCCATGGTAATAAACGTCAGCACCATAATTCCAAGGAAAAGCTTTGTCCGAGGAGTACGGTACAGGGTCGGGAGAAGTGATTATCGATGGAGCAATTCTTGGAGCAGGTGTAACCCTAACAGGTCTTTTAGAGGAGACCTTGGAAGGATTGGCGGAAATGGTTATGATAGCAATATCTTCATGTAGGACAGTCGGAATCAGAGTCTTTTCAAACAAAATCTCTCTGCTATCCATCAGGCGTTGAACACCTGCTTTCAGCAAATAACAACTAGAAAGTGGAGATAAACACATGTGGCAACCTTCACCACAGTCCGAAAATAAACTGGCTAGCAACAAATTCTTCTTGACAGTCGCGAGGGGAGTGGAAACTTCATCAACAGAGGTAACAAATAGATCACTATCAACGGCATTAACACCACGGTTGTGCTTGGGCATGGGAGCAGTTATGACATTAGGCTTCTCCGGAGCATCAAACTCAATCTCCTTGACTTTGATCAGATCCTGTATCTTATTTCTCAGAGCCCAACAGTCATTTGTATCATGGCGTGGACTCTCAGAATGGTAAGCACACCGAGTGTTTGGATTATAACGAGGATATGAGTTGTTAGGATTCTTGGGAGCCTCCATTTAGGTTTCCAAGTTATATCTTAATAGATGGGGTAAAACTCAGTCAACGTTATATTAATTCGGGTGAACTGCCTTTACGGTCTTTCTACCCTTTGCTGATTATTTCGTTGTTGAGTAGCCGCAGACCTAGGTATCATCACAGCCCCTACCGTTGGATGGCGCTCAACTCTACTTTGACCTCTTGAGTTATTAATGGCATTTACCTCCTTCTTACCCGTGAATGGCTTCTTCATTGTACTTGACGAGGTGTCTTTCTGGATCTTGCCACTCTGGATCCCAACTTCTACCCTTTCTCCAGTCAATATTAGCTCGGTGAAACCAGCTGAGTTGCTATCAATCAATTGATTGAAGAACGGACCAGACAGCATACCAAGAAATATATCCACCAACTCTCTATCAGAAAAATGGGGTTGGACTTTCCCTACCAGATCTCTCCACTTCTGCGCATAGTCCTTGAAACCTTCGCTTGCACCCATGGACATACTCTGGAGTTGAGTACGGGTAGGGGCAAGGTCAGCGTTATATTGATATTGCTTGTAAAAAGAAGAAGCCAGATCTTCCCAGTTGAGGATATTGGTTCCCTCCAGTTGATAGAACCACTCAAGTTGAGTCCCAGACAGACTGTCCAGAAAGAAATGGACCCACGAGTTCCTATCAGCAGTGTGAGGTTGAATCTTCCTCACATAGGAACGGAGATGAAGCTTGGGACAAGACACCCCATCATACTTCGCAAATACCAGAGCCTTGAACTTCTGTGGGATGACTATCCCAGATACCAAACCCAGCTCTTCAAAATCTAGCCCTGGTATTCTTTGGATCTCCATTACGCTCAGACGATCCTCTAACTGTTTGTATCTATCCTCAGCAGAAGGATACTGTTCATCATTGTAATCTGTGTCATTATCAGAAACATCAGGGCTAAGGTCCTCCTCCCTTGTCTCTCCCTCTTGATTCTCCCATTCTTTAGATGAGGAGGTCAACTCAATCGGTTGCTTCAACGGTACCTTGAATCTTCTGCCCAGATTCAAGACACCAATAGTCTTATTTTCCTTCATCTTTTTCTCTTTCAGAATAAGGGCCTTCAAATCTTCCTTCCCTTTTGCTAAAGCTACGAACATTTGCTGAAATTGGGAATTTTGTGCCTGGAGATCCTTGATACTTTGTTTAGAAGACATTATTGTTGAAATAAATAGCGAAGAAGATGAGAAATATGTTATGAAACATGTTTATGTAATGCCATGGATGATATGTATATGCAATGATTTCAAGGACTCTTAAAGGCTCAAATTTGCTTAACCAAAAGAAACACACGTTAATTGTATTAATAAGTTTGAATTGTTACAAAGGGTTCCTTTTAGGCTCATAATCAAACAAAACAAAACTTAAAGCAAAAGGAAAATTAGGTTTTCCATGAGCGCATCCTCTTTGGTGCAATGTAGGTGTTTATATTCCTCTCTTTATGAAGTAGCCTAGTAAGTTCAAGGACCTTCTTCTTGCTGGCGTAGAATTGAGTTTCAAATGTATCCCGCTCTTCTTTAAGTTGAACCCGAGATTTTTGTAACTCCTCATGATCAGTTGGCATGTTAGAATGAAGAACAATATAAGAGGTGTCTCCTTCAGCAACCGGTTCCAAAATCATAGGTAGGATGGCGGGGTAAGGCATCATAAGACCTTGGGCACGGGCTCGTACCCATTTGAGATAAGGCTCAAGGGGGATGGAATTCTTGTGCCCCACTGTCTTGCTATCAACCTCGTGTACCATGCCCCAAGCTCGCATGAACCTTTTACGATAACCCTGAGCATCATTCTCGTAGTCAAAGATGATTCCTTGGATAAGTGTCTCATGAGGACCATCCCTTCTTTCATATCCAAACTGTCGTTGTGCCAAACAAGGATTTTAAGTGATTCCTCCCCTAATGCCTAAGAGAGGGACATTAGGGAATTCTCCACATCAATCAATGATGGTAACATTCTCTGAGAATCGAGGACACCAATGAATACCTGAATGTGTAAGAGTCATTAGCCTATGAGACCATCTCGAACCCTGTTCATTCTTCAAGATGGATTGGGGTAGGTGCGAAATAAACCACCTAGCCAAAATAGGAGTGCAACATAGAAGGGTCCCTCTTCTCTTTATAGTGCGAGTATGCAGAGAATGTAGGATATCTCCAAGCAGAGTAGGTATCAGATTACGTGACAAGAAAACCTTAACCGCATTCACGTCTATGAGTTGATCCAGATTAGCGAACAATACCAAACCATAGATTAGAAGGGCTAACACCTCTTCAAAATCTTGTAAGTCTAGGGTATCCCAAAAATGATGAGCTTTCTCAAACAAGAACTTATCCAAAAAACCCTTGACACCTCTCCTGGTTTCCCAATTTGCTACTACATCAGACCGCTGTAAGGACAGAGCTTTAGCAATATCTTCAGGTTTAGGGTCTCTTTCCATACCATTGAAAGGTACCTTATTAGGTATAGGCACCCCTAGTAACTGGGAAAACTTCTCCATAATAGGCACTAACTGGTAATCTAGAAAAGTGAAGTAGTGGTGTAGAGGGTCGAAGAACTGAAAGAACACTTTTAACATTTCTTAATCAGGATTTGAGGTGACCAAGCTGAGAAGTCAACCATGTCTTTCGGTGAAGGGAGATCTTTCAGGAACCCTTGATACCAATTCCTTAAGCCGAGGAGGTACCTTTACCAGACTGACTTGGATAGTGAATCTGCGGGCGAGGGCCATGTCCTATAAAACAAGACAAAAGTAAACCCTAAGAATCCTTGAAATGGTTAGTATGATATGTTATGTTATGATGTCATGATTATGCTCAGATATAGCACACACAAGCAAATCACACAGAGACCTTAGGTTTAAGGCTTGCATGGATTTTAAGGTATACCCTCTTGAAGTAGGGTTGGTTCAACTTGTCCTAAATATAGTAATCGGGTTCTAAGGGATCTCAATATCACCGATATTTCCCCCAAATTTCGTTCCGATTGACAATTGACTTGCCACCAAACAAAACTCAAGAGTCAAACCTCAATGAGTATAGCATCGAGTATCAACCGACTTTGGGTTTACACCAACGACGGCTATCTCACTATGTCCTAAAAGCCAAGTTGGTCAATTAAGGTGCTAAGGTTAGTTGATGCTTTATGATACCACGCAGCAGCCCCGTATTCTCCTTGATTACTCAAGGGCTACCGGTACACACCAAAGTATCGCATCAACGTAGCTACTGTTTCAACCGTGTCGGTATACCCCACACAACTCCCTCACAGTTTATTGCTACTTACCTAAAAGGAAATCCCCGATCCAGATTTAGGATCCAAACAACCCAAACAGATACCCTTAAAGATAAATCAAAACAAGACAAGCCAAAGAAGAATTTAAGAATGACCTAGATCCTAAGGTAAACCCCACTTTATATTATCCCTAGCGGAGTCGTCAGTTCTGTGATATGGTGGCATAACCGACTGTTATACTGGTTTGCATTTTTTATTCGCAAATGTGCGATAAGCAAGAGTCGCCACCGAGTTTGTTTATTTCTCAGGAGATGTATTTTGGTTGTCTGCTTCATTTTGGTTTATTTCTGTTTGTGATGGATACCCTCAGCAATATCATTTGGATTTCGGCAAGCTTTGAGCTTTAGCTTGAGAATGTGTATTTATTTTTTCACAAGAAGATTTTATACCCTCAGCAGGAATTATTGGCATTTCTCCAGGAGTTCCATCTCTTTCCCCAAGAAGCCATATTTCTTTCTTCAGGAAGTCTTTACTGCATTTCCTCCTCATAGCAGCAAGTGGCAGATCTCTTTATTTGAGCAACCTGTACTCCCCCCGGTGAATCTGATGGCTCCCAGAGAAGATTCTGATTTTGTTACTCCAATGGATGGTAGCCTTGTCATTATGGAAGCTAGTTTGTTGTTGAGATTTTGTTACTCCAATGGATGGTAGCCTTGCCATTGTGGAAGGTAGTCCATTGTTGAGATCTTACTCTAATGGATTGTATCCTTGTCATTATGGAAGGTAATTCGTTGTTAACATTTTGTTACTCCAATGGATGGTAGCCTTGTCATTATGGAAGGTAGTTCGTTGTTGAGATTTTGTTACTCCAATGGATGGTAGCCTTGCCATTATGGAAGGTAGTTAAATTGTTGAGATTTTGTTACTCCGATGGATGGTAGCCTTGTCATTATGGAAGGTAGTTCATTGTTGAAATTTTGTTACTCCAATGGATGGTAGCCTTGTCATTGTGGAAGGTAGTCCGTTGTTGAGATCTTACTCTAATGGATGGTAGACTTGTCATTATGGAAGGTAGTTTGTTGTTGATATTTTTTTACTCTAATGGATGGTAGCCTTGACATTATGAAAGGTAGTTTGTTATTGAGATTTTGTTACTCCAATGGATGGTAGCCTTGTCATTACGGAAGGTAGTTTAATTGTTGAGATTTTGTTACTCCAATGGATGGTAGCCTTGTCATTATGGAAGGTTGTTCATTGTTGAAATTTTTTGTTACTCCAATGGATGGTAGCCTTTTCATTGTGTAAGGTAGTCCGTTGTTGAGATCTTTTTCCGATGAATGGTAGCCTTCTCATTATGGAAGGTAGTTCGGCGTTGAGATTCTATTGCTCAGTAGAAGTTCATTTGTACGCAGGTATGAGTATTGAATACGTCTTGAAATTTACTTGTATTATCTTACCATTCCCTTTCCTTGGTGGTTCAATGTTACTTTTTTTACTATCCCCTCAGTGAGTTGATAGTTGACTTTGTCGATCACCGTTATCCTTCACTCTCTCTCCTCAATTTTGAGTTGGCAATACTTTAGATCCTCTCTTGGGCATTCTCCCCAACAGGGTCTTGTCTTTTCTTCACCAGTGATTTATTTTCCTGGTCAAGTTTTCCTTTTGTTTCCTTTTTTACATTTTTACATCCCCAGTGGTGTCTTGTGTCCCTTTAGATTTGTTCATCTGCATTCATAATCATAAGCATTGTATGGTATCTTAGGGATAAAAATAGGGTTTGTTTTATATTTAAGTATCTTCAATCGCGTCGACACGAAGATTTTAACCGTCGTATCTCCGGATAGAAGACACTTAAATAAGGGCAGCTGTTGTACCCCAATTTTTGCCCCTAAGATCCCTTCATCATATCATCTCAATTCCATCACAACAAGATCACAATAGGGTTTGGTTCTTCTCCATATCTCTAGCTTTTAATCTAGGAGGAATCACCAAGCACCTTGACTTGTGTTTTATGATCATCTATGCTTTTTATTGATTATACTTCAACTAATAAATACAATGTGTGTTTTCCCCCAATTGTTAATTTTGTAGGTGAAAGCACAATACATTCCATCAAGATTGATCTAGGGATTCATGAGTTCATTTTTATGCCTTCCTCAACAAAGCTTCATTGAGATTCAAGCGTCATCATTAAAGATGTTTTGAAATAATGTCATGACAAAGTCTTTTATGTTTTATCATGCCTCAAGTTATCAAATTTGTTCAGAAGTACAAGGGTTGATTGAAGAAGTTTGACTCAATTGGACAAGTCTTTGATTTCAATGATCACAAGTACATATCTCCTTCAATTATAAAGATTTGGAAATGGTTTTGGTTTCTATGGTCTCTCCTTATCATCGTTAAAAACTTATATTCACATGACAAAGGTATTTGTGCAAGAAGTTTGGTCAAAATTGCAAAGGTTTCCCAAGGCATTTTCTTGCTCTATGAGCTAGAGTTTTGCACTTTAAAGGGGTATATCTTGTTCATATTTTGGTATTTTTGAGTGATTCCAAAGACATCCTTCTCTTCAAAGGGGTTTTAACAAATCACTTCAAAATTTTCAAATAAATTTTATGTGTAAGAAACTTGATGATGAAGAAAGATCAGAAGTTCTCCAAATGAACCCTCAAATTCCCTTGTGTGACTTCAAATGATCATAATTTGATCAATTTTTATCCCCTTGAGTCCATTATTTTTCCATAATGATCTTAAAGAGGTGAATTTAAACTTTTATTTTGTTTTCAAAGCTTGAAAATAAATGGAAGATGCCTCAAGGATGTAAAATATTATAGGTCGTTTCAGGAATTTTCACAAATTTTGCAAGACCATAACTTTTTCAATACTTGGTATTTTTGAGTGATCCAAGTTCCACAATGATATTTAAGAAGTCTATTTCAAGCTAGAATCATTTATTAAGGCAAAATTTTGGAGGAAAGTCTTGTTTGAGCTCAAAACATTATAGGTCACTTTTGAAGAAAATTTTGAAAATTTTCTAAGTACAAAAAGTCAGCCTCTTTTTTCCAACTTTGACTCAACATAACTTCTTGTTCAAGCATCCATTTGGTTCCATTCTTTGCACATTGCAAAGCTTGTAACCTCATCTTTCTAAAGCTCCAAGAATCATGCTCTAAGACCCATTGAATTGAAAATGCCATTGGTTCAAAAATGGTATCTTGAAACCTAAGTTTCCTACTAAGTCAGAGTTGGAAATTCACAATATGGCTTCTAATAACCAAGTTTGCGTGCGTTTTTGCTTCTGATCATGTTTAGTAACTTTCCAAAAGCGTTTAGCTTCATAAAATGCATGATTTGGCTGAGTTTTGGTGTTAAACAAGTCACATAATCCTCATGTTGCAGGTCCACACGAATTCACTCAAATACACCCTCGTTCGCACGCTTAAGCATTGCTTCATTCTCTCCTATAAATAAGATGCATATCCCACCTATTTTCACAAGCTTCTGATAGCAAATTGCCCCTGTTCAGACCCAAGACGAACTCTGAATTTGAATTTCTAATTTCTTACATTATCACCTTCAAACACCAAAAGCTCCATTCAGTTAGCTTCATAGAACTTCTCTGAAGCTAATTATACAATTATCCTCAAGAATCGTTACCTATATTGATCTGCAGAAGTCCAGTTTCAGAGCAACTTCCCACTACTTTGTTCAGGTAGATTTCTTGGTCAAATTGATCCAAATAAAAGGCTAACCTACTCTTTGTATCCTTCTGATCCTCGTGTTCTTTATAATTTGAAATTCCATTGATATTTGAGTGAGATATCCCGGATTTTCGTACTCGCTATTTTTTTGGTTTTCTTCAAATACAGCCTTGCTCAGTTTATATAAATTTGATGCGATGGTACCATTAGAATCATCTTGAAGAGACGAATCTAATGGTATCGGTCTGGTTTGCTGATTTTACATGTTGAGGAATCCCAATCTAGGGTGTTTAGAGGTTGAAGACGACCTACGTGTCGTGCTTCAACCAATGATAGCGTGACATGTATTTTTTTTAATTCCATTGGTGTGTCTGCTTTACCATACGCGCGTTTTGAGAGCCCTTGGATCTGATTACTTTCATTAGTCAGACTCCATCCAACGCGTCAGATTTTTAGTTGTTTTATTTTTAAAATAAATGATCAGGTGTGATATCTAATAAGGTTCATGACATACACAGTGCGTCAGATCCACTGGATCTGTTTACTAACGTGTTTTGATAATGATCAGATGGTCCATATTTTTTTTGGTTTGTTATTTTATTTTTTATTTTTATATTTAATTGTTTTAAACTTGAAAAATCATAGAAAATTCATTTCTGGCTCAAAAATTATGAAAAAATTCACAAAAATATTTTCAAATATTCCCTTTCTGATTTTTTTTTCATTATTTTTTTTTCAGATTTGATATTTTTTATAATTTTTCTTGTTTTGACTTGTTTTTAATTGTTTTAAAAATACCTTTATTCGTTTTTAAATTCTGAAAAAAGTAGGGAAGAATCCAATGATATTTTGACAAATATTGGTGACCTCATTTATTTTTTATTTCTTACTTTACTATTTTTTTATTTTTGGTTTGTTTTGTCTATTTCTTTTAATTTTAAAAATAGTTTCTGACTTTATAAAATTACCAAAAAATTTGATAAAAATATTTGAGTTCATTTTTTATTTTTCTATGGAATTATTTAATTTTTCTTGATTAATTTGAACATAGTTGCTATTTTTCTCTCTTACTTTCACCCCATCCCTTTTCATCTTATTCCATTCTTATTGTATTAAATTTTGTTGGAGCATGATTCACATATCATGTCTCAAAACATGAGGTGCATAGATTTCTATTGACCGGCCTTAAAATAGGTGTGACTTCTATATAAGTCCACTTACGATTTCTTAACATATCGCTAAATTTTGTCCCGACTTGAGAAAATGATCATTCGTGGCCCAAACCTATATTTTCAAGTCCAAGTATGTTAATTTGAACCCTTTGATCCAATAACCTTGAGATCCATTGTTAGGAGGCTTTGGTTCTACCAATCCTCTAATGGAACTTCAACAATTTTGGTCAAAATGGATCACTTAAACATCATTGATCATTAAGTGTCATATTGAGAGTTCTTAAATGGATGATATACTTGACAAAAAGCAAATGCAACTTTTTGTTGAGAGACTTTGGTTCTACCAATCCTCTAATGAGTTCCAAATACAAGTTTCAAGATGGTAATCCAACTAACTACTAATTACTAACAACTGACTTTATTTTTTATGCTTTTATTTTATGCATTTACTTTATGTACCATTTAATTTAGCATTTACATTTCATGTTATTTTTATCTTTGCTCACTTGAGCCTCTATCTTCATGTCATTATTATTTTGCTCATTTGAGCTTTTCATTTCTTTTTGAAGATACCTAATAATCAACTTGAATCCTAAAAAACTTTAACGTTACTTGGACTAATTGGTTACTATCCTTGGCACTTTGGAGACATGGACTTATTGGACTTTGGATTAGGGACCTTGACCTATATTGGAGACCTTGTGACCTCAACTGTTATTTCGTCTAGAGTTCTAGGGGTTTACCCTAAGGCATTGGATTGTTTGTTTGATTTGTGTGCAGGTTATTGTGATTGCGTGCTTTGTCTGTGATCTGGAATTCATCTGTATACAGTTGTTACTCTGCCCAATTTTTGTGCAAACTTAATGCAAATGGAGTTTGGTTTTCTTAAGAGGTTACTGTAATTGTTTGTTTAGTTTAAAATCCAAATGATGGAACTCTATATTGAC
Source organism: Vicia faba (assembly GCA_948472305.1). Classification (NCBI taxonomy): domain Eukaryota; kingdom Viridiplantae; phylum Streptophyta; class Magnoliopsida; order Fabales; family Fabaceae; genus Vicia; species Vicia faba. Next base: position 2,203 of record CATIWC010001554.1, on the reverse strand, counting down.
TCATTGTGTCAAGTGTTGACTTCTTGTTGGTTAGACAGTTCCTTTCCCTAGCTTTTACCTTATGCTCTAGGATATCCCCCTTTATCTCCTCCCATCTTCTTTAATTTCAAAAATCTTCTCCCTCATTTTAAAAACTCTTGTTGTTTTAAAACTTGAACCACTTTCATAATAAACTTGGACTGATGTCCATGCATTTTAAAAAAAAATCATTTTTCTTAATCAAACTTTAATCAACTTAATAATACTTTGACATTTTTCTGAGAAGACTAAAAGTCAATCAATCTCATTCAAACTATTTTGTCATTTTGGCTTTTATCTTTAAAATTTTCTCAAAAGTTTAGACTCTTGTCAATCCTTGTAGTGATGCAAACATTTATACTTCTACAATCTGTAGTGAAGTGAGATATTTTCAACTTGGGTGTTAAGTGAAGCTTTGTTGATTTTAAAATCCAAGCTATATCCTCCACTTTGAGATGATTCAAATTATCCTTTCTCATAATTGTGGGTAGTAACTATGTTTTCCACTCGGACACTGGAAATGATGTCTTATCTCCTAAAATTAACCAACACACTTTTGCTCTTAAAATTTTTAAAGGTGAACTATGTGTATCCTGATCCCCTATTACACGGAAGGTGGTACGTAGGCACTAAAGGTTCACAACCGCGGCAGGTGCAAAAATCATTAAAAAAATACATTTTTTCTCACCCCCACAATATACTTTTGTATACAATATTTTATAGCCAAAATATACATATTTTTCAAAGAGGTTCCTGCGGAGCACCTTAGATGTTTAGGGTGCTAATACCTTCCCTTTTCATAACCAACCCCCTTACCTAGAATCTTTCCCCCCTCTTCTTGGGTTATTCTCTATTTTCCTATCCACAATAAAGCACGGTGGCGATTTTTATTTGATTTGTGTGAGTCAAGTCAATCCAATGGCTTTGTCTTAACATTTCAACCGCTTTAGTGTGGCTTCTACATAAGTCCACTTATGATTGCTTAACAAAGTGCTAAATTTGTCCTTATTCGAAAAATGATCTTTCGTGGCTCAAACCTATGTTTGAAATCCCAAGTATATTTAATTTGAAACCTTGGACCCAATAACTTTGAAGTTTGTTGCAACTGGTTTGTAAATCAGAGTCACCATCCTTAATTTTTATCTTAAGGAAGGGAATATAAAGGAATAATCCTAAAAAGTTAGAGATTCTAAGTTGTTGACTCGGTTCTAGATGAAGGGATGGTGTTAGGCAACCCTCATCTACCTTGTTTACAAGGATACTAAGGTTAGAAGCGCGATTTTAGGAAATATGGTTTAAATTTTTATTAGGGGAACTCGTCGCGATTTTAGTCGTATGCCTACACATCCTCTTAGGAGGAATCAGAATCTCATTTCGTAGTTCACAATTGGCTTGTATTTTTTATATGTTAAGAATCATATTTGAATTTCCCACATATTCAGTCTAGGTGTATGAATAGCCGAGATATTAGACGGAGTACACAGTCAATTCAAATATACTTGTACCCCTTTGAAGATTAATTGTTAAATTAATTTGATTTACAAAAATAATTTATCATTGGTTAAGTGGTTTTTATGTATTAATTATGAAAATATTTTAATTAAATGCATGATTAAAAGAAATAACTTAATGCAATAAATAAAATATATTTGAATGTGTTTAGAAAAATATTATGGTTTATAAAAACAATATTCAAAATACTAACACCACAAGAAAATTGGCATATTGCGACGGTTATTTTGGCAAGTTACGACGGTTAAATCCGTCGTAATTTACAATTTACGATGTTTGCAGAAAAATTTATCAATATTTACCTTCAAAAAAGAACTTTTTAATTACTATACATAATACAACATTTTCACTCTCCTAATTTTTGACCTCTAAGTTTTCTAAACCAAAAATATATTTCAACAGCTAGGGGACAACTTCAAAGAATAAACTGACTTTCCTGCCATTGTCTTATGATACTTGTTAAAATGTTAATCCTACCCTTGAAATTATTAAATTGTTAAAAATGTTTAAAGACCTACCAATTGGATACAACACCAGAACTATAGCATTAGCTAAATTTCCTGATATTTTTTATTGGAATTTTGGTAGGATCAACTTTCTAAACTATAACAAGAGCTTCCTACCAATTGAATTGAACTTCTAAACTGTCAATGAAGATATTGTTTTTTTTTCA